>JANCOA010000023.1:9266264-9281861 GCA_024363135.1 Leptodoras oyakawai | reverse complement strand
CCTACACCATACTAATAAATTATTGTGGTCTAAAATGACAGGTGTTTCAGTTTCATTGTCTAACCCCTGTATGTATGTACAGTATATACAATTTGCCCAACGATTGTACATTTTCATTACTGAATGACCCTTTGTGCTGTTTTGTTATTTAACCTTTATATTTGTAATTACATTCAGTGTTGTGGAAAAAAATACGTACATGTTATCACTTACCTTATAGCACTTGTTCCATCACCAGCCATTCTTTTTTTCCCCTCTCTCTCTCTCTTGAAGTTAGAGTTTCTCTGTTACAGAGAACCTGGAAAAGCAAAGCCCTCTGTTGTTTCCTGTTTACTGTTACATAGTACTGACACTCAAAGATTTTTTCTATAAATGCTTGACAATATCAGGGATTATATGTCTTTCTTTGTTAAATGACAAGAGGCAAGACTTGAGCCTCTGTAGTGAACCCAAAGACTGGGAACAGCCGAAGGAAACACTTTGTTAAATGACAACACTTTATATATTTATTTATTATTAGACATTCATAATGTGATTGCTCCAATTAAACAAGTGTGCACGGGATTTGGGATGAACTTGGGATGCATTGTTTATAACATCTTTGCATTGGTAAAATCTGATTTATTTATATATATGCTTATTAGTAGAGACTCTGTGTGCCATCATTATTTAGAAAGTGAGCAATAATTTTATATTTAGATTGATTCATCCTCTCCCATGTGAGTTCTCATCGCCACGACCGTCATTCTCATCAAATCTTGTGGCCGTGTCTTGCATGACTTGGATCTGTGTCCTGTACCATATTGGGTTGCATAGCATCATATTTTATTGGATTGCATCGTATCACATTGAATCACATTGTGTTGAATCAAATTTTGTCGATTCACCCTGCATCGCAAGAGGGGTGAATCATACTGCATTGCCAGAGTAGTGGTTTCATATGTATCTTTAATGTATCGGATCATTGACAGTGCATTGAGTGTACCATATCTGCCTCAATGATGGAGATGCACATCCCTAAAGGAGTTTATGTAAATCGTCTGCTAAACTAGTCCGTGGGATAATTCATAAATGATAATGTGTTAGAACTGCTGTCACAATTAAACAACACCGTAGTATAAAGTGGTATAAAACAAAGCATGGTTATTTATGACTAATATAAATCCACCTTTAAAGACTGTCCCTGAAAGTGAGCAAGAGGTAATATATTAAAAGCAAAAAAAAAAAAACTCATTTATTCACATACTTGTATAATTGCAAATAAAAATAGCACTTTTCAAAATTAATTAGCAAAACAAATGAATAGAATTATTATTATTATTATTATTATTATTATTATTATTATAGAACAAAATAACAAGCATGAAAATGATGCAAGTAAAGCAATTTATCATTAAAAATGATAAACCAATAAAGATATATATATATATATATATATATATATATATAAATGAAATCATAAACTTTGGGAAACTTTCCAACCTATTATTTACCAGACAAAAGCACAAAGAAAAGATTTTCAGTGTTTTCAATAACAAACCTAATTATATATGCTAAATGCAAAGGAATTTAGAAACTGAGGACTGCAACACACTTCAAACAAAGTTGGAACAGAGACATGTTTATCACTGGGTCACATCACCTTTTCTTTTAATTACACTTTTTAATCATTTGGAAATTGAAAATACTAATTGTTGCAGTATTGAAAGTGGAATTTTTGTCCACTGAGTATAAGACTTGAGCTGCCCAACAGTCCATGGTTACTGTTGTGTGATTCTCCTCTTTATGATGTGCCATACATTTTCAACAGGAAACAGATCTGGACTGCAGGCAGGCTGTAACTGATGCAGAATGAGGCCTGGCATTATCCTTGGAAAAGATGTTGTTTTGACAGTAGCATATGTCTCTCAAAAATACCAATATAAGCCTCTGCATCGATGGAACCTTCACCCTGATGCACCTCCATGCCATCACAGATGCTGTTTGTTCCATTTTTGTTGGTAACAGTCTGGATGAACTTCTTCACCTTTGGCACATAAAGTCCACAGTCCATTTTTTTCGAAAAACAAGCTGAAATATGGACTTGTCTGACCCCAGAACATGGGACCAGAAAACGTTGTTGGCATTTATGTGCAAAATCATTATATGGTCTATGTATGAATATATACAGTATTATCTTTGCATAATATTTTTAACTTTGCAGTCTCGATTTAGACATGGACTATGTTAAATGACAATGATTTTCCAGAGTACTCCTGAGCCCATTTGGCTCTGTCCATCACAATAGCATGAGGGTTTCTCAAACAGTACTGCCTGAGGGCTCGATGGTCACACACATTCAGCAGCGGTTTACACCCTTAGCCTTTATGTACCAAGATTTCCCCTGACTCCCTCAATCTTCTAATGATGATATGAACTGTAGATGGTGAAAGACCGAAGTTCTTTGCTGAAAAACATTGTATTTGATGAAATGAAAATTCACTCACAAAGTTTGGCTCAAAGTGGTGACCCATAAGACTTCCTTTCTTGCAATGTCTAAGCCTTTACTGGATCCTATCCTATCCTATCCTTTTATACTCAGTCTTGATGTCCTCATCTGTTACCAGATAAACTGCTAATTGTGGAATCTTCCAGAACAGTTTGGCATTGCTTGTCTTATTTTTCTTCTGTCCCAACTTTATTTTGAGTGTGTTGCAAGCATCAGTTTCTAAATTTGTTTATGGTTAACAAGTAGAATTAAGTACATCATTGAAAATTCTTCTTTGTCCTTTTATCTGTAGGTTCTTGTACACAGCACGAATGGACAAACCCTCTTGCAAAACTGTAAGAGTTTATATCTTCAATTCCCAAATACCTAAAAAGTATAATTAAACAAATAGATGATGTGACCCAGTGGTAAACATGCCAACATGCCAACTTTTTTCGAGTGTGTTGCATCAAAGAATGAAGTTCATCAGTGAAAACAATGATTTTTGTCCTTTTGTCTGTTAAATAAAGCTTCAAGTGAATTAACAAATTACAGATTTCAGTTTTTATTGCATCTGGAAATAGTGTTTCTATAGACACAGTGATAATCTCTAACCTCTCACACTCCTTTACTTGTCCAAACTCTGCGGCAAATTATTCAGTAAGTTCATGGGGAAAAACTGCAAATAAGCCATTAGACAGAATCTTAATAACATCAGTAGGAAATATGCACATATATGGCAAATAAGAGTTGATCCAACAACCCCTAGTTAGAGATCTTTTCCCATTTATATCATGGGAAGTTCTCAGTCTGAATATATTTGTCCTCATATATCTCTCTTTGGCCCCCAACTGTGCAGAGACCAGACATATTTGGGCTTTCGACATGAGCTAGGGTGCATGAGCCATCTGGATTTCTTTTTTTTTTTTTTTCCAGGTCAGGCGGCATTACCCCAGCACAGTAACAAGACAGAAGGCACAGATAGGATGGCTTTGCTTTCTGGGTCAAGTAAAGAGGAAATTGCTGTAGCATTGCAGGATTAAAGTTCAGGACACAGTGTGTGAAACCCATGCAGAATGAACAGAAAGCAGATAGAAGTGAATGAGCAGAAAAATAAAATGAATTTCAGATGCTATGTCTGGATATATTTGTGTCAGGCATTGTAGTGCATGTCTACGGTTAAGCTGTATCACACATAGCCTACATGGAGAGAGATGGGCATAGTAGCCTCATGTTATAAACAGCCATGACT
Organism: Leptodoras oyakawai; assembly: GCA_024363135.1. Classification (NCBI taxonomy): domain Eukaryota; kingdom Metazoa; phylum Chordata; class Actinopteri; order Siluriformes; family Doradidae; genus Leptodoras; species Leptodoras oyakawai. The sequence continues at coordinate 9,278,142 of JANCOA010000023.1, read as the reverse complement.
GAAAAAGGGCTAAAATGATAACTTAATAACAAAATCAGTATTTAAATCTCATTACTATTGTGCAGTATGTTATCAGTTATCTTATCAACAAAAAAGGAACCTTGCCTGTGTACGTTTTATACAGCTGAAGTGTCTATTCCTTCACTAGGATACATCTTTGATTTAAAAAGTGCTTCTTAGTCATATTAAATGAGTATTATCTTTCAGTGCTGGAAAAATGACGTATCAGAAGGAATCAATTTATATGCACCCTGAGTATGCCAAAAAGCGAAGTATACAACATATAGTCAAGGAGGTAATGCACTAAAGTCAGTACAAATTGATCCATAACATTAACCAATGAACTAATTCAGCTTACAAAGTTTACAAATATCTCAATAATTAGGTTAAATGAACTGATTAGGCTTCTACAACTTTCATTAGTCCACATCCTTCTATTTTGGTGTTGTGGATTTTTTTTTCTTTTTTCTTTGTCCTTTTGTCTTAGCCTATTAGTAAGCAACAATGTGATCATTAAAGTTGTTGAGTATGTGTGTGGAACAGAGCTGAGATTACAACTACAAGCTTCAAGACAGCAGTGTGCCAAGACAATAAATGATTATATTTTATTTTATTTTTTTGCATTTTCTCAGTTTAGATTGCGTATGATGACAAATCAACAGCCTTTCTTCAGTTCCCCACTCTTAGTTCCTGGAATTAGTTTCCAGGGGAAATGGAAAAGAAAACGTGTAGCTGTGGTTTCATCTTATCTGACCTCTCGTTGAATGTGTATAGAGACATTATGAAGAAAAGTAAAGTTTTAAAGCACTAACAGTAATTACTGCAGGTGAATCTGAGTTTATATAGCAAGTACAGTTCGCTTGTTTTACTAATCTGCTAATCTAAGTTTCACAGTGATTAATGCTTTATTTAAATTGTGTTTAACTAGATAGATTTGGAAGCTGTACAAGGCTGCTACGGTCTTTCTTTGGGAACTTAACAAATGCTTAACGTGCCTAAGTTGATCTGATATGCAAGACTTGCTAATATGAATGTAGGGTTACATATCGACTTGCTCGGAGATGAATGAGCCATTTGGTCAAATCTGACTTGTTTACGTCAGCCTTTTTAAAAATGTTTAAAATGTATTCTCCTTGTTAAACAAACAAACAAACAAATAAATGAATAAGAATAAAAGAAGGAAACATTTGCATAAAATAAAGATTATACCCCAGCTATAAGAAGCAGTGAATGCCACAGTGAGTCTGATTGGATATTAGCCTTTATGTGGTTATGTAGTTTTTTTTGTTTTTTTTTAATCATTTGTTGGATCAGCAGAGAGCAGTGTGTGTATGTGTCTATGTGTGTGTTATGCGTTCTGCAAAGCGGTGAGGTTGTGAAATTAGTTAAATAAGAACATTTTTTGGTGGAACAGTAATGAAATAAACATTGTTTATTCCTAAGGTAATTGTGTTTTATGGGAAACTTTGTGTTACTGAAAATGTTAGTCAACTCTATGTGAACTCGGATTATGCCATGATATATTTTATGCTTTATGCTTCTTGTTTAATTGGAGCAAGTTTTTTCTTCCTTTTGTCCTTTCTTCTACATTGCTAGGGTGTTTTGTTTACTCTTAGAAAATGTAGAAGATCATCTGTTGTGCCTCTGGGGGAGCCTTTAGTATTCTGTAGAACTCTGAAGCAGAACTTTGTATCATAATGTGTTCCAGGTAGAGCCCAGTCAGGAGGGTATAGTATATTGGACCGAGGCCTTGGAGAACACTGTATTGTTCAACTGTGCTTACTTGAACATAGCTAGAATCGCTCTTTAGTTGCCCCACTAAGGGAACTTATAAGGTTCTCTGTAGAACTTCACAACAGTGTGGTTGTCTTTCAGAAATCACAAGGCTTTCACTCATTCAGTAAAGCTGTCTAGTCTAGTCTAGAACCTTAAATTATCCAGTTACCCAAGAAATTTTCAAGAACTTCAAAGAGTTTACCAAGACAGTTTTTAACAAAATTGTATACTCTCCAAAATTCACAGGGGGTGCTAGAGCCTATTCCAGGTTTGGGAGGGTAATATACAGCAATTGCCTAATAGGTGGAAGGCAAGGGAACATCGCAGGGCAGACACATTCACACACATACACACACTTACTCCTAGGGGCAATTTAGTATCTCAGGTTCATCTCCTGCATTGATTGTGGGAGGAAACTGGAACTCCTGGAGGAGACCCACACAGACACAGGGAGAATATGCAAACAGAAAGGACCCTGGGCAGGGAATCATACCCAAGCCCATCTTGTTGTGAGGTGACAGCACCACCCACCATGCAGTTTAATGAAATTTGGAATTCTAAGAACAATTTTAGAATGTTTAAGCATTAAGCAATACAGTTTAGTGAAAGTTCAAAACTTTCTTTAAGAACCCTCTGTCATCCAGTTATCCAAGAACCCTTTAAGAACCTATAAGAATTTATAAGCAATACAATTCTATATTCTTTTTCCTTAATAACAAGATCCTACCAGATCTTTCACATTTTACTAATCTGTCTTGGTAAGCAAAGGTTCTTAAATGTGTTTTGGTTGTCTTTCAATTTTCTATGTGCAAACCCCATTTCCAGAAAAGTTGGCACAATTTCTAAAAATGCAATAAAAAAAAAAAAAAAAAAACATGCCAAAGAAAATCACCAACCAGACTGTTACCAATGAAAACTGCAAAAACCTGGTGATGGCATGTTGGTGTTTCATTGCTCACGGCATGCGTGAGCTGCATAGATATATATATACTGTATATGTGAAATTACCTTTAAGTTGGAAGCTTATATTGGTATTTTGGAGAAATACATGTTGCCATCAAGACAACCATGTTTTCCAAGGAACTCTATGTCTATTTCAGCAAGACAATGCCAGACTTCATTTTGCACCAGTAACAACAGTGTGGCTTGACAGGCCTGCCTGCAGTCCAGATCTGTCTCCTATTGAAAGCGTATGGTGCATCATAAAGAGGAGAATCAGACAACAGTGAACATGGACTGTTGAGCAGCTCACGTCGTGCACACGGAAAGAATGGGCAACAATTCCACTTGCAAAACTGCAACAATTTGTATATTCAATTCCCAAATGAAAGAAGAGGTGATGTGACCCAGGGGTAAACATGCCTCTGTCCCAACTTATTTGAGTGTGTTGCAGGTATCAATTTCTAAGTTTGTTTATATTTAACAAATAGAATTAAGTTCATCATTGAAAACGTTGAAAAATCTTTTCTTTGTACTTTTGTTTGTTTAATAAAGGTTCAAGTAAATTAACAAAAGACAGATTTTTGTTTTTATTGCGTTTTAAGAAAGCGTCCCAACTTTTCTGGAAATTTGGTTTGTAAGTTCTACTGAATGATAATAATAAGTTCAATAGGAACTGTTACTATTTTTATTCTTCAACCCCTCAATTGTTCTGACCACACTCACACAGTGAATTTTGTGCAATATAACCTTCTTTTTTGTTAGAGCACAGCTAGCATTTAGCCATAAGTAAAGTCTCAGCACCTCAGCCTTACTTTTTTTTCCATTCCCAACCATCTTTAACCTTTTCACACTGTGTTGTAACCACAAAGCCTGAGCCCGAGACTGAGCCGGCAGGTAGACTGAATCTCTCAACAGATCCCTAAAATACTTCCTACTTCTCACAGCAATCCCTGTTAAATTTATCTTTAAAAAAATCTTTTTTTCCATTGGCTGTGTCATCCCTGTTCATCCCTGTTTCATGGTACACTGAAGACCAAGAGATACACAGCAGGATTGAGAGTGAAAAGGCTTAATTTTACCTCGCTACTTTCAGGATCTAAAGCGTTGATTTTTTTTTTTGGTCAAAGACTTTCTTATTGTAATAGGGTGCCACTGTACCAGTGTATTTCCCATGTTCTCAGAATTGGAAGTTCAACTTTTTTGCCCCGCCCACCCCCCAAAAAATGGCTTAGATGGAATTGTGGCCAATCATCCAGGTTTCTATGGCAACTGAAAATCCCAGCGGGCTTTGTGGCATCACCAAAAGTGCAATGCAGCTCTCCGTCCATGATGTATATGTCTATTTCCAGTTTCAGAATGGTTCCCCTGCCGTTATATCAGTCACACTAATAGATAATTCATGCTCCGATGCCCTCGTCTGCACAGCCGCAATCGCAAGAGGGCAGATGCCCAACCTTTCCCGGGCCTGCAGAGAGGCGGTTTCCGTTTTTTTAATCAAACTTTCAGGACTGCGATACAATCAAGACTCTTGGAAACAACGATATCTTGGTGCAGCTTGGATATTGAGAATAATCAGCTGTGAAAAGGAAAGCCTGTACTTTTTCTGTTTTACCGTATTGGCAAAACCTGACGCTTTCTGAGAGTCGAAAAAAAAAAGAATATACAAAAAAAAGGTGTTCAGGGTATTTTTTTTCCATGTAGCCCTATTCGTTTGGAAAAGAGTGAACCACAATTAGGACACTTAATATCTGTGCCTTACTGCTTCAGTGGCATGTGCCCACATCATTGTGCTTCTATTTGGACATAATTGGTGTAATTAAATCTAATGACTTCCTTTTATAATGCCATATATAAGTGGCATGATAAAGTGCTAAGAGTGCTGCGTCCATGCGAAGGCTAATGGGACATGATCAGAGTTCATAGCAATGCTGGCTAAGCCTGGCAGAGCTGTCATGCTAGAAATGTCACCGTTGTGCTTGAAGGAATCCTAATTTTTACACCTTGTATCGATAATTGACTTCATACGAGGATGTTTTCATTAAAGACAAAGGCTAGGCACCTCTCACTGAGCTAGATACACAAAGGGTGCTGCTGCATACAGTCCACTAGACTGTTTATGCAGCATGTTTGTAGAGGCAGCGAGAGGGCGAGCTGATGTGGCGATATAAAGCCATCCGATGCAAACAGTGGCAGGCTATTACTCTTCCATGCTGTTTGCTGCATACAGCTGTATTATCGGCAAATACCACCTCCAGAAGCATTGCATGCATCAGCAGTCCTCATGATCAGGGCTGCTAAACATGGATAAATATATTTTAAAGGTTCACAGCGAACAGGAAAACCTGTCAGCAGCCCCATAATTAGATGTGTTGCAGAGTTTCCACACTAAATGCTGCTGTTAGGTAAGAATAAAATCACAATAGGATGTGCTATTAAAGGAAAATAACCAGTGGATGTTAAGACTGGTTACTGTGGGGTCAAGACTGGTTACTGTTACCATCCCAAAGTTGATTATTCTCTAGTAACATTGTGTCCTATACACTCTTATTCCAAATGTAACAGAGCAGTTTCCAATAACAACAAAACATTTTCAGTTGAAAACTGACATCATTTGACAATTTTTATGTGTTTATGGTTACGTTACATGTTGCTGAATGTCTGCAGTTATTTCTTATCACTTATGTTATAGCAGCTATGAACATTCATTTCCCCACCAGCTGGCACAATCCACCAGAATAGTTTCAATGTATCTTAGTCTAGATCCAAGTCCCCGGAGCTCTACTGGAGGGATGCAACACCATTCTTACAAAAGATATTCCCTCATTTGGTGTTTTGATGATGGTGCTGGAGAGCACTGTCTGACACATTGGTCTAATATTTCTCGTAAGTGTTCAGTTGGGTTGAGATCTGGTATCTGCGAAGGCCATAGCATACGATTATGTCAAATTCATACTCATGGATGGGGGTGGAGTCATCTTAGAAGAGACAGCAACCATCAGGATAGAAATATCTCATTATAGGATAAAAGTGATCAGTCAGAAGAATGTCATATTCAGATGTAGTGAGGCTTCAGTGTAAGGGGACAAGTAGAGAGCAAACCATGCCTTTGCCACCGATCTGTAGAGAGATAGACATTAGACAGACAGATGGATGGATGGATGCATGGATAGATTGATAGATAGAGTGATAGATAGATCCCCAAGGAGAAGTTTTGCAAACCAAAAAATCTTGTCATGTTTCCAAGGAACCGCAAGAGCCAATGCCATCCATCTTGAATTTTAGTGTTAGAAAAGGTTTTGTGTGTAAAGATAAACTTTACATTTCTGCTACACCTCAGACTTTTACAAAGCACTGGCATTGCTGACTCCTTCCAAAACTGCTAAATAAACATCCTTATTGAAAACCTCCATATATCAACAACACACATTTTAGCTAATTAATATGACACAAAGTTCTATGCAACTATCTGTGGAAGTTATTATTATGGAAACAATAATCCATTAGAACAATGTGCACTCAAGTCTCCAGCATCATCGAACAATTGATAAATTCGATAGAACAGATTTAAGTTAAACTGGTACTGAATTCAGAAATGGCTCTGAAGCTCATACTCATGAGTTGCTCATAGGTTCCTGTTTAGACAATTGACTATGTTGTATACCGTTTTAGAAGAGAAATTATTTATAATTGCTGTTCCTTTTCGAGTCTACTTCCTCTCAAGGTTTCTTCCTCTTGACTTCTCAGAAAGTTTCTCCTTGCCACGTCAACTCTGTAAAGCTGCTTTGTTACATCGTCCATTAATAAATACAAATAAAATTGTAGTGAATCAGATTCTTCTGAGTGTATTGATATAAAGCCAGAACTCCTTTTGTAGTGGCTGCTATAGAAGATGAATCATACTTTCTGACCAATCAGAATGGAGAATTCTTCAGCACCATGGTATAAAGTAATGCAAAAAAAAAAACCTACCTATACTGGGATTGCAGTGATCCCTGATTGGGGAGAAAATGTCATTTTGTCGTTTAAATGGTGCTAATATGAAACGTCAGTTTGTGTGTTTACAGATTCTCTCCATTAAGTCAAAGTGTATACCCAGCTAATGTGCTGCAGTTTGTGCCAACTAATAAAGTACATTAAAGCTTCACTTTTTGTCCAGTACATCACTGCTGTGATAATATGCATTCGCACTAAAAATGATTTTATGGATCATTAAAGTCAACCACTTAGCACCCTCTTTGTTAATTGTTATATAATGCTAAATAATTCATGCTGCTTATGTATTCCCAGCAGATGGGGACTGGGGAGAGGAACACCAGTACAGGAAAAGGAAATAGGAGGCAGAAAGATAAACCATTTCAGAGTCATCAGAGGCAAAGTTTTATAGATTTGTGAGATTGTGAGTTAATGAGCAAATTATCCCGGCCCCGCTTGGTACATGTCTTCTCTCCGGTTGAAATCCGCTGAACAGAAGTGTGATATTTTTTTTCTCTGAATTATTGAAGCATGTTGCAAAGTGATATTAATGAGGGCCTGGGTAATTTAGTGACTCTAGCAAAGGGGCATCTGCTCCTTTAACAAATAGGAAAAAAGTAGCAATTTTCCATTTGCAGAATGCCTGAGACTTAGCATGTAATCCTTGTAAAACATCCTGACAGCTTAGTGATGCTTGAGATCAAAAGCTTTAGAATTGTTAAGGACATTTCACTCAGATGTCTTGATACTCAGTGATATGATTATCAAATCATAAATTTATTAGCTAGCCCCTTGGGGAAAAGAAAGTTCCATCGTGCTTCCTAGTCTTGTGTTTTGGTTCTCCAGAAATCTTATTGACTAGACAAAAAAGGAAGCTAGGATAATGTAATAAGATTTACATTTACATTTATGGTATTTAACAGACGCTCTTATCCAGAGCGACTTACAAGAGTGCTTAGTCATTAACTTGATATATCCTAAGCTAAGGCTGACAGACATGAATTCAAGCTACTTTGAGATATGAGATATAAGCTAATTTATATGGACTAAGAGAAACAAATGTACATGTGTTCACATAGAAGATCACAGTTGCTCTCTTGACAAAAGTCACTGGCCAATATTTTGGCTATGAGATGTGGAGACAGGTACCACCTGGTATTCAGGGTATTATTCACATCACTGGTCCAAGCTATAACTTAAGCCTGGCTAGTATCTGACTAGGTTATTTAGACTGTTTTATAGTGCATTGTTTTGATAAAAAGCATAATAATGCTTTTTGAAATCAGCCTTGGGGTTACAGTGTACTCAGACTTGTTCCATAGTATTAGCTCCACCCTCACACAGAAAGGGGTGAAATTCTGGTTAAGTACATGTTGACATTGGAAATCACAAATAATTAATACTTTGTACTGCATGAAGAGTCCACACAATCAACATCAGTCTAATTAGAAAGCCATAATCGGGCCTGGAATGAGTATTTCATAATTGTTTAAAAATGACCTTTCAGAGTGTTGTCATGGTCACTATAAACAGAACGGTTAAAGATGTTTAGAGGTAATTCGTAACTTTAGTGCCTTTGTCAGCTTGCAGGCTTTTTTATTCATGTGTCCTTGCTGTCTTTTTGAAAAGACCATAAACTTTTCACCATTGGAATAATTATCTTCTTTTTTTTCAGAGAGAGGACTTGGGTTATGCAAACAGAAATGAGTTGTTGTGGCCAAGAGATGTTTCCAGTGGCCATCTTTGTTTGTGTGCGTGTATGTGTGTGTGTTTTAGGGCTGGATGATATGTTTATATCATCCAATATTACTCCAGTTTCCTCCCAAAGACATGCACGTTAGGTTGATTGGCGTCTCTAAAGTGGCCCTAGTGTGTGTGTGAGTATGTGTGCCCTACGATGGATTGGCACCCTGTCTAGGGTGGTTCCTGCCTTGCGCCCTATGTGGCCGGCTAGGCACCGGCTCCCCTGTGACCCTGAAAAGGAATAAGCAGCCAAGAAGATGAATGAATGAATGAATTAATATTTAGACTATATCACGACACACAACATATAATGAGATATTTTGAAATGTCCTCTAAAGCCCTTCATAAATGCTCAATTTAACCCACTGATGCATACAACCACACCAGTCTGATGATTCTAGTAGTCCCTGCGACGTATGTATGCCTTAAAACATTCTTGTTTATTTTCATTAGTAGTTTCAATTGGAACAATTTTAAACTTGCATGCAAAAAGGAGGGGGAAATCACTATCAAGTGAAATTTAACTAAACGGTACTTATTCAGAGCAGGCAATTACACACATAGGCTTTTAACAGCTGTTAGGTGAAAATAAATAATGGCATTACAAATGGGGAATCAGTTTTGCTACTGCTATCTGTCGTGGCAATGGTTTTGAAGATGACTTTTTTGCAGATAACCGCTGTTTGCTCAACATCTTCCTTGCGATACCCAGACCAACGCCAGACAATGGTTCCAGCGATCCAGCATTTCTTTCAGGAACCGATTCGCCTGCCTCTATTTTCTTTGACACGTTCAAGTTCACTTTTGCGCTTCGTGACTTTTTCTTTTTGCGACTGTAGGAGAGTGCGAGAGAAACGAAAGCCAAGGCATTAAGTGATTCTTATAAGGAGCTTTTACTACATTTTCTACATCGCACATAGAACAAGCCACAATACACCGAGTATATTCACAATATTACCCACCTCTAGTGTGTTTGTAGATAATGTAGAACCATGCATTAAAGCTTTAATGCTTGTGAAATGCCATACAGTTCCTTGTATTAATAAAATATGTTTGGACGTTTGGAGAATTTATTATAGCTTTTTTTTAAACATAATTGCTCTGAGAAGGCAAGGAAGCATCTTTCATGCTTATCTCTTTGCCCTTTAGCCATATACAGACAAATTGTTTGTGTTGGGATAGATTTCTGCAGTAGTTTAACTTCACCCATGCTTTCTGCATGGGCCGGCGTAAAAGTGTGTTCAAAGCACCGGGGGGCTCAGGGGCGTTTCAGGAGATTAAAGGTGTGCAGTGTAAAAGAACCTAATCAATGCTGTCTCCCTGCCAAGACATTGACCATCTATCGATCTGTAGGCAACAGCAAGGCTGGTGATGCAACAGCTCTCTTGTAAGCGATACCCTGGCTGTCACACCTAACTTTGGTGAATTTAAAAAGCTCTGAAAACTCTATTAGAGGTTCACCCAGGATTGTTATTAGCTTGACTTATTAAGCAATATTTTGACAAAAGAGCTCATTTCATGTCTGCCATGACAAGCATGCTTGGTCATCAGCGAATGTTGGAGTGTGTTCATTTTATGGAAAGCTCCTCATTAAAGCAAATATGGGGTGATCCAAACACTTTGATGCTCATTGTTTGCAGCTGTAATTTTTACAGGCGCAATAATGAAAGGCGATCACGTCCATCGGCGCCTGATTCCGTTGTGATCCCCCTTAGGAGAGGGGCCACATAAGCCCACACAGCGAATACAGATCGTCTGATATTTACCCATAAACATGGCACACAGTGTCGGCCCACGTCGTCGTTAGCCCCATGTCTTTCCCCATGAGCCAGGGCAGGTGCTAATCAGCATGCTAATTGGAACATTGTGCTATTGCATGATCTGCCGAGATGAAAGGCAGGCTGTATGGCAAAGATGCCAGAAGAGGTGGGACAAGGTCCGGAGGGGAGAATGCGACCGCTCTGTCTCATCATGACGTCTGGCATTTGCGCTCATTACCACGATTATGTCTTCCAGAGTTTAGCATTCAACATGGAACAGAGCTGCACGCGAGCTTGCAGTGGCCAGCAAGTTCTTTAGCACAGATTGTTTGTCGATTGGCTCTCCAGAGCGCCTCCAGTCCAGGTCTGGCTTTATTCCTTACTCTTGAACAGCTTGTCTGATGCAGCCCACTGGAAAATGAGCTCCAGGCATTGTGGAGCTGTTGTTCTCACTTTACATGCATTATTGTAGGACATTTTAATCAAACTTGCCAGATTACTTTGACATAAGAAGGAAAGGAGCTTAGCAAATGTATAGTATAAGCTTCACACTAATTTGCTTTTGTGTTCACACTTGCATGGCAAGAGGAATTTTGTCAATTGGCATCTCTTTTTGCCCTTTCTACACTACATCCTCCATTGTTGGGTTTGAAAGGGCCGCATATAATCGACTACGCAGTCCATGGCAACGTGCATTCATGAAACGTGACCATTGAGAAGCCACAATGATTTCCCAGGCAAGTTCACACCTGCACAATGGCTGGGATAAGAAGCAGGGGGACAGCAGGAAGAATCGATATTTGAGGGAGGTTTGTAATATTAGATTAGCTCATATCTCACTATTGTGTGTGGTGCATATGTGATGAAGCAAACTGCCGTTGGCTTTATGGTTTATGCACAGTATTTCTAAACAGCAGTTCAGTGTGTTGAGGTATTAAGCTGACTTTGCATATGCAACCTTTTAGAAAAAAAACTATTTAGTCTGTAATGTTCAGCACTAAAATGTTCTAGTTAGCACTCAGCAGCTGACTTTTAACCTTTCAGAGAGGATTCAAATTGATACATCTTTCTATAAGAAGCAATGATTCATTACTACTCAACAACCTGTCAGAAATATTTTCTGTTATAAGAGTATGCATGTTAAACTCTGTGTCCTACAAACTGTTTTTGTCAGTATACCTAACAATTCCTTTATTTTCATTGACGTTAACTGAAGAATCACACTGAAATATAACTGTTCTACTGAGAACATATATATATACATATACATATATACAGCCAAGATTCTTAACACAAAGATGCTCACAAAGTCATTGTTTTGCAAGTCCAAGCCAAGCCTCAGGTCCCTGATGGTCGTGTTATCTCTGACTATGTGCTGGCACAAAGTTATGCATGATAATAAGGAAGGCATGAAATTCAGCTTGCAAATATTATTCAAAATAAAGATGGTTCAGGAGTCCCAAATCTTAAGTCCGAGTCGAATCTCGAGTCTTTTGAAGACGAGTCTCCAGTCACTTGTGTGTGCAATGTAAGTGTGAATTGAGTCCAAGTGGCAAACTCGAGTCCCATCTCTGGCTCAAGCCTCATGTATATGCTAGCATAATGATCAATCAGTCAGTCATTATCTGTACCGCTTATTCCCAGTTACGGGGTCACGGGGGAGCCGGTGCCCAGCCGGCAACTCT
>JANCOA010000023.1:9247376-9266164 GCA_024363135.1 Leptodoras oyakawai | reverse complement strand
GCAAACTCCACACAGAAATTTCCCAGGTCGCCCCACCCGGGGATCGAACCCGGGTCCTTCTTGCTGTAAGGCGACAGTGCTATCCACTGTGCCACCATACCGCCCCATAATGATCATATTTTGGATATTGTAATAGGCTTCACACCAAGGTGGACTTTAAACCAATGCACTGACAATGGAAATACTTGGAAGAAAGGACTGATTGGAGTCCAGAAACTGCAATCATTTCCACACACAACAGTCCCTAGAATTTACACAGAATCACAAAAAAAATCTGTAACTGGTGGTCATGTGGGCAGAAACAACTTGTTAGAGAGAGAGATCAAAAGAGAATGACCAGGCTGCTTTGAGCTGACAGGAAGGCTATGGTTACTCAAATAACCACTCTTTACAACCACAGCAAGCAGAAAAGCATCTTAAAATGCACAGCACATTTGAACTCAGAAACAATAATGATATGTTATATCTGGTTCAGTACTGATCCAGAGGCTCTGATAGTGATAGAAGTGTTGGTTTAGGACATCCCTAGTCATGAAGTAGGAAGAATTATAGAACAATGATTGGTTACTACCAATTGTTATAACTTACATGCGGTATACAACATACAAATCACCCTGTGATAGCATTTCGGTTTTTAGGTTAAATGATTAGAAAGGTTAAACTGTTTACCTTCACTAGTTAAATATTGTAGAAGAAATGGCTTCAAGTGAAATAATTCGCCTTTTCCACCAAATCAGCTCTGGTTCGTGAACCGTTTATGTTCAATAGTTCCACCAATTTTGAGCAGAAACTTTGTAATCGAGGGCGTGCCATCAACGGAGGCCATTGCACAATGCACAATGCAAGAAAACTGTAGTAGCAAGATCACACTGATTATGCATTGACCGCATTGAATGACTGCTTTTGTTCAGTTATTACAGCATTTTTTTTTTTTTATCCAAAAAAAAAAAAACAAGCGTGTACCAACTATTAATGCTAATGAGAAGTTGTAGAAGACTATTCATTGCATGCCTCTTCTGGAGTGAGAATTATCCCTGAACGCAATTCACACAAATTCATTTTCATCATGACTGAGTTCACAGTACTTCCATGCCCTTTTAATCCTGAATGATGATTCAAATACTTTAACTTTCATGCCATTTCATCCATAAAATGTAGTCCAAACCCGAAACGAAGACAGAAATGTCACTTCAGCCTTTATTCTGCATGCGGTTTTATTCAAAAAAATTCTCCCAGGCCACACAATAATGATTAATCCATCGAATGGTCGACCTCAGACTGAGACATATCCCTTTCTAGTAATTGAATAACCACAGAGTGAGAACCAGAGACGCAACTACATGTAATTTTCAGTTCCCTGCAGATTTAAATCAGACACAAAGTGAACAAGCTCACATCCTTTAGATTCTCCTGACTATTCAGTGCCAACATAGTTTTAAACCTTTGAGTCGATTACACTTACAGATGATCAAAGTTGTGCATCTGCTGTCGGATTATAGGCATTCTGTCTCATTAAAAATCCTGAGCATGTATGTAGCAGCTGAGAGATTAGCAATGGTACCAGCACAATTAGGACACATTTTCACACAGTCGTTACAATGGTAGAAGGAACAAATATGAATACTTGGATTTTTTTTTTTTTAGGTAAAAGGGAGTAAGTGGATAAAAATCACTCACTTTTTTATAGATATTCATCTGAATCATCCATGAAAGCACCTTTTAATACAGATGTTGAGTATAGTGTTGATGTCTGCAAGCTACTGATTATTTCTAGTCGTAAAAAAAAGAAAGAAAGAACAAAATATAATGTATGAGCTGTCAGTGTGTAGTGAATTTTTGAGTGACATATTACTCATAGTGATATGATAAATGACATCACTGGACAACAAATGGTAAATAAACAAAATAAATGAGCTTTAATCAAACCAGTACATTTATTTTTGCATCATTTATCAAGGCGCTTGCTTTGGGGGCATACGAATCATCGGCTCAGCAGTTGCATTTTTTTTTATGCGTTTCATTATTCATCTGCTACCTGAGAGTGTAAGACCCCCACACACCCCACCCCATCCCCAGAAAAAAACCTAATACAGCTCTGAAACAACATGGAACTGTGAAGGGTCAGGTGAACAGCAGGACAAATGGGGAGTGGATGGCTATTATTTTTGTCTATATTTTCACTACATTTATAAATTGTTTTAGGCAGCATAGGAGTGTCCATGTTGGAATAAATGAAAAGGCTGTGACTGGCAACCCGTAATTTGAGGGCAAGACCTCCTGGTCAGAATGAAAAGCTGAAAAAGTGACAGCATCCCCTTTAGCCAGCAGTGGGTCTGTGTTTTTTTTTTTTTTTTTTCAAACCTAGACCAGAGTACATTCCCGACAGTGCTCATGCATATATATATAGAATATATATGAAGAGAGAGACAGAGACAAAGGGAGGGAGGGAGGGAGTGAGTGAAAGAGAGAGAAGCTCAAATTCTGCTTGAATTAGCGATGCTTCACCTTCACCCCTGAGAGCACTGAAGTCACGGATGTGCTACGGAGATAGGATTACGGCCAAAGGAGTCCGAAGCCAATCCTCTGAGGCCCCATGGTCACCCAGAGAAAGACAGCTATAGACACAGAAGCAGAAATAAAAATGGCAGCACTTCATTTACTCACTGCTGAGCTCATATTTGAAATGAAATGTGTGGAGTTACGCAACAGCAGCTGTCGTCTCGCATCAGGAAGCTCCGCGTCCCCTTTAAAAAAAAGAGCCTCAGCCTGACTTTTCTTTCCAACCACCGTCATCTAACCATGCAAATTCAACAACAACAGCGCTGACATACCAACCTGCCCATTCTGACTGGACAAGCTTCTCTTTTTTTTTTGTTGAGTCATTTAATGCTTAACAAAACACCAATCTGTGATCCGCACCGACAGGGCCGATTCCTGCCATCATGCCAGAGTGCCTTCTAATTTACTTTCAATGCAGTGTAGTCCATCCTCTGAATAAAGGTTCCCGGTTAATTGGCGCCATGAAACAAATAAAGTGGTTGATTATTTAAAATCGATCAAAGTAGTCCCAAGGTATCAAGTGCCATTGTCTGACTACATTTTTTTTTTTTCTCTAGCTCAAGAAGTGAGTAGAGCTCTAACACGAGGCTTGAGCGATCCTGATTTCTCCCTGATTGCAATTTACCCTTTAAAAAGTCTTAATCAATGATTTAATCGTTCAGAACAGATAAATGATGACACACATGAAAATAAAACCTAAATCCATGGAGTGGCATTGTTATGTGACAGTATATTATCATATGCAGTCTGTGATTCGGGTAAAATCCACACCAGTTACCTAGTTTTCTACAAATCTGAGAAAGGTGATTAAATCTTACTTAACCTTGTGCAAATTATATAGTAGAAAATTCAGATCTACAACATGCCTTGTAAAATCTACTCAGTTAAATTACAATCATGCAGACATACATGTTAAGCACATGCTAAATGAAACCGGTTCTCTCTGGTTACATTTTTCAGTTTTTTGTGTGTGTGTGTGTACACTGGACATTCATAGGATGTGGCATTCAAAAGTGTGATATTTAAGAGCAATTTTGCCTTTGCGACAAAGAATATAGTTTCAATTCATTTTTAAATGCCAATTAAAGCTCACATGACTGTGGTTAAGCTAACCCATATTTGTTGGGTAATATTAATTGCAGTCCTTGAGTGGGTTTGCTTAGCAGCTAGCTTAGAAAAATGAACAAAGTAGCCACTCCTGGAGCATTACTACTCTGCTTTTCTTTTTGCTGAACTTAAAGAGTCAAGCACAGTTGTACTTCTAAATAAATAGCTTATGAATCATTGTAAATAGTGACCTTAAAAATAGTGGCATCACCTTCATGTCAGTCATATCTACCTAGTAAGCTACTGCTCCTTAGCCTGCTGACATAACTCGGTGGGGCAGTGTAGCTCACTGGTTAAGACATTAGTCTACTGACCGAAAGGTTGTGAGCTCAAATCCCAACCAGGCTACCACTCAGCTAAGATAAATGTAAGTCACTCTGGATAAGGGCGTCTGCCAATTGCCATAAACGTAGTATATATTAGTAATAAAGCAGACATGCTTATGGAACAACAGGCACGGTATGTTAAATATGTACATTTATAACATTAGAGCTAGCATTGACTTATTGGTGTGATTCTAAGGGGTTACTTTCCCCCACATTTTAATTTTTGGCACCAGCAAGACACTTTGCCTGGTTAATGTACAACTCCAGACATCCAGTTAATTGTTTGAGAGCTGTGTGTTCTGCTGTGTAGCAGTTAAGTACTTAGATCAATAAATTATTGACATGATTAAGAGGGTCCTTTTGTACCTTTTTTTCCCCCTTTTATTTTCTGATTAACATATGGCTAATTAAAAAGCTGACATGATCAACATTGTGATGCTGCTGGGGAGGCTTCATGAGAGTAAGCTTTTTTCCACACCCTTTATTCCTTTTATTGTCACTTTATTATTATATAGGGAGAAATGGGAGACTTGGTACAGAGGGAAAATGGGAGGGACACACACAAACACTCATCCCACCCATGGCAAGTGCACATTTTTACTCCTAGCCTGTAATACATGCTGGGAACTGTGCATAAATCTGTCCCTAATAAGCAGTCTGACCAACCTGCTGTCTAGTTCCAGTGGCGATTGACACAGTATTATCTCCTGTGTATGAGAGTAACACATCCCTGAATAAGTAACGGTTAAATAGTCATATTGATTTATTATTACTACTAATAATAAGTAGATGAAGAATTGACTACCAACATTCAAGAGGTAATGTTAGAGTATTTAGTTCTGTAATGTGTCATAACTGTTTAAATTAGGTACTGTTACCTCAAAATATGGGGTGAATTCTGCTCAAACAGAGTGCAAATTGTTACCTCACATTTACTGAGTAGATCTCACTAACTGGCTGCTTCTGTCATACTCTGTGGAGTTATGAAAACTTACCTGGATGGTGGATTTGTAGGTGATTCCAAAGATTCACAGTCTTACTGCAATTAAATAGAGTACATTTAAGAGAATGTCAATTTATGCAATACTTGTGTATAATATGTAATCTGAGTAAATATAATACCAGTGTAAGATTGTCTATGAGCAATTAAATTGTTATATTACACAAACTTAGCTAACATTGCTTTGTTAAGGCAGGTTTTATTTTTTATTGGAGCAGTACAAGGTCAAACAGCATAAAAGAAAAGAAAAGAAATGTGCACCCAATATCTGCCGAAATAGCAGAGACCGCACTGGTACTTTGTACTTCGCTGATTAGAAGCAACATCATTGCAACAGTGTTTTTTCTCTAGGCTGGGGTAAAGAAGTCATAGAGAAATGTTTTGTATTTCCTAATGCAATTTTAGCACTGTATCTCTATCCCAAAGCAACAGACTTCTGCATTCCTCTGAAAGTGCTTCCAAAAACCGCAGTGCTGTTGTAATTCTGACTAAAGCTCTAATTACATTTTTGGGCTCGATTAACAGAAGTCATAATTATACTACCATTATTATGTAAATTAATGGGCTGATTTGAAAAAAATTAATTACCCCTGTCCAAAGTTTGATTAGTAAATGGGTGTTTTCTGGTTCTGGCAATTTTTATTGTGCCATTTTGAAAGGACAAAAGAAGTTCAGACTAAAAGATACTAAAAGGAGTCTCTTGAAATCAAAATGGCACAGTTCTATGAACTAATCAATACATGACACTTCATAGTCAAAAAAAGTAAAGCTCATTTCCACAAGAAATGAAAAAAGGAGTTGAAAAAATTCCCCTTTTACTTAGCACATGAGTGCCTTTAATTGGAGTCCTTCACGTCACTTATCTGATAATTGCAACATAATTTAAAAGTCTTTGTTGCTTTTAACCTCTATGCAAAAAAAGGAGTGAAAGTAGCAGAGTGAAGTCATTCGTGTTTAAGACAAAAGGCAAACTCAATGCTTCCTGCTTATTCTGCAGACAAAAGCCTCCAGCAAATGAAATGCAAGAGCAGGCAGGGTACAATAGGCCATCTGAATGAGTCGGAATGAGTTAGGCGAACAAAAAAGACTGGGATGAAAAAGGACACCGTTTAAAGACCCGCTGGATTAGTAGCCGATGGACATGGCCCGATTCCGAGACCTAAATGAGAACTCTCAGGCCAATCAAACTCAATCAAACTGAAGCTCTGACTTCCACTGGTGGTCACAATCAAACAGAACCATATTCTTTGCTTGAAGCTCATTACCACAGAATAAGAAGTGCAGAGATAACCGTGTGTACTTTTCTGTTGTCTCAGATACAATCAGATGTAAAGTGTAAAAGGTCATATAACACTTATTCAGTTTTTCTGGAGAAATCCTGAATCTGAGAAGATAATGTGGACTTAGATATATTAGGCAAACACTGTTGACTGTTGTTATAATAAAAAAAAAAACTGCAAGTTTTTTCATTTTTTTATAACTTGTAGTAAAAAAAACACGACATGTTCTGGCTTTTCAGATGATGGAGCTGTAATGATCTTAAAGCATGCGCCTCATACAAAGCCATCTCTATCCAAATATATAACAGACAACTGATAAATCTTTTTCTAGATCATTTCCAGGATATTTGTCATGATTATATGTGCATGACACAGAGTGTTATATTGAAATAAGAGCTGACATTACTTTAATATTACAAGTAAAGTAACCAGTCACACTGCTAAAGTCATTGTGGCTGCTTTTGTCTAATAAAATGAAGTTTAAAATGAATGTAGTGAATTCCTTCATACGAAACAATGCTGCATTACACTGACAGTCAGAGGGGGGTTTTAATATAAATTTTTATTAAAGTTTATCCACTATTGAACAAGTGTGCCATCACATCACATATTTAGTGAAGCAGATGCTATAAAAATGTAAGGTATCGTGTGTTATTTGTAGACTATAAGAGCTATATTATAGTCTTAATAGATAGTCTTATAGTCTTCAAATTTCCCCCAAATAATTTCTCAAATACCTATGTATTTGTTGTCTGTCTGTCTGTCTGTCTGTCTGTCTGTCTGTCTGACTCTCTAATTTGGAGCTCATCTTGTTTGTGGAAATGTCAGACTGACACCCATCTGCTCTAATCTGCTCTGAATTTTGAGTCATGGCTCAGTGGAAGACAATATAAATAATCTAAGCGTAAAATGATCCACTACTTCGGTGGTACAGTGAGTCAAGATGATTGCATGACAAGGATGTTTCAATTGTATATTTATAACTTTCTTATAAGTTATATGTTAATCTGCAGTTAACTGGTATCCCATCGGAGGTGAATTCTCCTGCCTTGCACGCAGTGTTTCCAGGATAGGCTCTGGATCCACCGTGACCCTGAGCAGGGTAAAGATAAATGCACGAACAATGCGTTATTGTTCCTAATCCTGCCTTACGGGATGCCCTAATATCGTTATTAGAGTGGTTACTGACTAGAATTATTGCATTGTATGTGATATATTTTGTATGGCATGGTATATGTAATTCATTTTTAGCAGATAGCTTTTATATTAACTAGATATAACTATATATACCACATAGTGGTATGTAATAGGACAAGCACATAAAGTGTAGCTCAGTGGTTAAGATGTCGGACTACTGGACAGAAGGTCATAAGCTCAAATCCCAGCACATCCAAGCTGCCACTGTTGGGCTCTTGAGCAAGTTCCCTTAACCCTCAACTGCTCAACTGCAGGTGAAAATGTATTAAATTTGGTGTGCATCTAAATAATGTGGTAGTGACATGGGCTGTGAAATTTTGTTGAAAGTTTGGGCCTTTACATCACAAAATATTGGCTAGTGAATTGCTAGATTTTTTTTTTTTGCTTTGAACATATATTCACTAGGTGGTGCTACTCCACTAATGAATTATAATGAGCTAGGGTAATGTGCCAACTTCCCATATAAAGATTATAATTTTTGGCAAAAAGTTTTTCTAGGTATTGCCTAAAACGTGGTTTAAGACTACCCCGCTTCAGGGTGTGCAAGCACAAAGAGCAAGGCCAACCTAATGGACACAAACATTATATTCTTTATATAATCAGTAGTTTCATATGGATTAGTGAAATTTAAGTATATGAAGTTTATGATGGTTTATCACATTTCCACCACTGATGCCACTCTTCACTTTAGAGCAGGGGTGTCAAACTCAATCCACAAAGGGCCGGTGTGTGGGTTCAGGTTTTTTTCTTCACCCAAGCAGAAGCCACAAATTGCTGAAAGTCAAGATCCATTGATTAGATCCATTGATTTAAAACAGGTGGAATGAGGTGAGGCTTCTGCTTGGTTGGAAGGTAAACCTGCACCCACACCAGCTCTTCGTGGACTGAGTTTGACACCCCTGCTTTAGAGCATGCATTTCTGTCTTCGGTGGCTGTCACAGGCACAGAGCAACATGGAATTGCTGATCATAACTAAATGAAACAACTACTATTTCTGGCTAAGTAGCACAGCAGTGTGCCACTCAAGGTAGATATATTTTTTAGCTCAGTGTGTCACCTGACCTTGCTGACACCAACATGAGAAATTCTGAAAAAGGATATTTCCTAAAAAGAACGGTTTATACTTTTTTTTTTTTTAATTGATATTACTAGCTTGCGTGCTTTTAAATGGTCAATTAATGTCATGATGCCATGCTATCTTTAGGTTAATCATGCCATGAAAATAACAAAGAGCATTATTGTATATACTAAGTTTATTAGCAATGACAAAATGCTTAGTGATAGAGCAAAGCTGTAGAGAGTTGTGTGGAGCATTAAAACAGCATTGTCATCTAGGGCTGCAACAAATCTCTCCACCTGAGAAGCAGAAAATGATTCTAAAACACCCAGACTTTTGTACTGAGCATACGCGTAACATTTAGCAAGCGCATCACATCATTGTAATCCGTTGGTCAGCTGACCAGTCAAATCAAGTCGAAGAAGCAGTTCATTTGCAAAAAAAGTTCATTTGCAAAAAAAAAAAAAATCCTTTTTAAACACATTTACTGCCTGTCATGAGCATATAGGGTTTAGCGCATTCTAAACCCTGTTTTGTCAACACAGCCGTTAATCGGCTGTTACCAGATCATTGCAAGTTCACGTTTCATGGTACAAAAAACATCAAACACCAGTGCTGTTCTTGAACACAACCTGATAAATTCGTTCAGCAAAAAGGCACAGAGTATTTAAGTCAGTGATGCAACATGGCTGTAGCTCTGTTCAGCCGGAGATGTGCTGTCTGAAAAGGACTTTTGGTGTATAGTTGGTTCATTTGTGAGAAGCTAAAGAGACTCTTTCAGGGCATAAAAAGAAGAGAAAAGCTGAAACCTATTCATGTAATATAGCAAAAAACACATTATAGTGGTCTGAATTACAGTGAATGTTGTGAAACACTGAGTAACAATAAGTAAAATAGAATATGGAAGTACACCATAGAATACTGTAAAATCAGTCAACATGTAAAGGGACAAGTAACATAAAATGAATGGATAGTTATAAACAGGCATTTTAGTTGTGGTATTACCGCAAACTATGAGGCGGCATTCTTCGAATCCTGTGGTAAAGAAACATTTCTATAATGCTGCAGCCCTTGTGCCGTCATATGATTATTAAGCAATACATAGAACTGTGGTGTCTGTATCATAACAAAAAAATGGGAAAACTGGAATCTGGACTTTTCATGGGTCATACATTACCTCTCTAAAGGGGTGTCCACTGGGCTACTAGCATTTTCTTCCAAGCAAATTGGATTCCTATTAGTCAGTTGATGTCCAAGAGGTATAGATTAAATAGGTGGAATCAGATGTAGCTCCTGATTGGTTAGATGGAAAACCAGCCGCCACCCCTGATCAATGATACACCACATAATATGGGGTAAATATTTACCCCAACCAATCTGACCACCAGCCTTTGCTTTGTATCTTTTCTTTTTCAGATATAGGCATGTCATACTTTATTCCATATTGATTCACTGTATTGCTATGCTTTATTCTTATGCTTTATAATCCACAGTATTGCTGCATTAACCATTATAGTGTACCCAATGCAGCTATTTGGCTTATTTTCAAAGAATATCTTACTTCTAACCAACAGAAAGTTCACCCCAGTGTTGGTATTTTCTTTGTTAATGTGCAGAAACTACAGCACTGGAATCAAAAAGGAACATCTGAGATGTGTAGTTGTGAGTGATCATGCTTTAATGTTGTCTTCTGTGCAACTTTTTACGACAGAATTCGACACCAAAGCCCTTTGGATGCTCCACTTAATGTATGGTCAATAATGATAGCTTGAAGCTTGGGACATGGTACATTGGCCTTGTCTTTGAAATTCTCCTTTTATATAAGAGCAGCGAAACAAAACTGCTCTGTAAGGATATGTATAATTAAAGTCTAAGGACAAGCCACTTTACGTCCTTACCCATGCTATTAATATTTCATGCCTCCATCTCCTCATGCATGGGGAATTCTGTATCCCTGAAATAAATGCAAGGAAAAAGGGCTCTCTGGAGGCCTGATGATGATATTTAAAGCTTGGTTAGTCTGACCCCTTTAAACTTAAGGACGCTTTGGGATGGGGTCAGAGTAATGGGTGAAGAGAACGCTATTTAGCCTAGTGTTTCTCTTATTTTCTTATTTTATTTTCTCTGTTGAAGTGATCATATTTCACTGTCTTACATGCATACTGTAATTAAGAGGGAGGTTGTCCATGGAGCCACATCTTGGTTCTTAATGGCACTGTTGATGTATTGTCACATTACAACCTTCATGGTTAGTAACAGGGATGTTTACTTGTAGTTAAATTGTTAGTAATGATCCTCATGCCTCACTTTTCTTCATCATGAGTCAGAATGAGCATCCCTTTTCATTTTACCAAGATTTTGTATACCATCATGTGTACTTACGTATATAGGGGTGGATAAATCAGTAGCTCAGATACCTAAGATGCCCAGGAACGAGAAGTTTACCAGAAGATTACGTCTGATTGTTTTTTGTTGTGTTTTTTCCATTAGAGTTGCATGGTCCATTGGGTTAGTGGGTACCAGTGTTGTTTCTTCTCTTATTCAGTACCAGAGGGAAAAAAAGCCCTTCTCCTTGCTGATTTGTCAAAAGGAATATTTTTATTTTGAATGTTTTTTAAACGAAATGAGGTTCACTGTAGCTGTAACTATAAAGCAGGCTAACTAAGTAGTGGGATGCTAATCCCACTGCCTGCTGCAGTTCGCATTTTGGCTTTTACTCTGTGTACTAATTAATGTGCATGAATAACATGAAATCTTTTCTGAATCAGGAACGCAGGTATGTGGAAACACTGACACCCAATTTGTAGCCAAATGTTGTCTAAGAACTTGCTGACTTGGTGCAAACACAGTGTTCTACATCAAACCCAGAAATTCTATGCTTGTTTGTGTCTGTATGAATGCATATAACTATCTGACTATCAGGCTGTACTTTATTACATTATTTGAGCTACTTTTTAGCCTAGATCTCAGGCACCCAATACATTGGCCCTGGAGCATCCACTGACCTGGTGGGATTTACTATTTATGCACTTAGGTGTGTCTTACTTCTATTTGCGAAGAAAATATACATGTAACATGCCAAGCATCTTAGACGTCTTAGACGGTCAAAGTAAATAAGCACATAAGCCAAGTGTATTTAAAACAAGCATTTGTGGCTGGTCTTGATTGTATACTGTGAACGTGCACAGCTCGGTCCTATAAAAACATTTTAATTAATCTGCCAGCCAGGTGCCTGAATTTATCATCTTTAAGTCCTTTCGAGAGACTGCAACCTAAGCAGTAACACCATCACATCGTATTGATTGCTGACCATAGTGTAGCTATCTCAGAATCGTTAATGGGTTCCAACAGTAAACCCAGATCATAAAGATAAGCCACCTAATCTTTTGCCGATTACCCTCTGTTTTATAGTTCTCTATTAATGTTAATGAGAGCAGAAGGTCCAGTCTGCACACTTCTAATCGCTCTAACGCTGGAACCTGAACAGTTAGGGGTAGGCAATTTACGAGTGAAAAAAAAAAAATCATCAGAGACTGCCAAGCAGCTGAGACTCACCTGTCTGGTGCTCCATACTTAACACATAGGCAAGAACATTACCACTTGAGATTTTATCTTCCAATAAAATGCTTTCAACAACGTGATTGAAATCACAATTAGTGCTCAAATGCTAGTTGTTCTTGTGGCATGACAGCACACTATTTTCACCTGAGGACATGGCTTCAAAAAGCAACTTCATTTTGGATGTACAGAATGTCGATTGTTTAGATATTACACACTGGCAGCTAAAAGGACTGTACATCATTACACACACCCCAGCATTGCTTGCACACCTACCCTGTAGGACTTCTCACTTGTTAACATGATTGCTTCAACAGATCAATAGCAATTTTGTTGAGGGTCACATTCTCAATGACGGTAATGTACACACTGAAATGCAACACCTCTTATTCCCCCAATGTTAAATTGGAAAATCTGTCTCCCAGAATCAGCTGCTGGTCCTGTTAACTGTCTGCAGAATGTGATTAAGTCAACCATCAGGAGCTGGTTAGGCCATTGTTGCTAGTTTAACTTCACTGCAAATCACTCTGCATTGTCTAGGGGAGGTCCAGTGGTGGTCATTGCCTCATAACAACTAGGGCAGGCCCCAGTTGTATCCAGATGAATAGTGGATTTGAAATAACAAGATCTGAAATTGTATTAGCAACACTGAAAGAAAATAGAGGTACTGTTTTACCAAATTACATCTGAACTCACTGATTCGTTTTGGTGACAATTTTTGCAATTCTAAATCTAGTTAACAGTTTGTAGCAATTCCAGTGACTGGGTTGGTGGCTGGGTCTGAAACCAAACTTGCTGTCTGTTCTGTGTAATGAGAGAGTGGCTTAGAAGCAAGCACTTTGTTACAGAGGTACATACTAGGAAACTGTTTGAGACTAAATATTCTGATGCTTGCAAACCTGTGATATGCTAGACAGCTTGAAAGCTCTAGAGTCCCTGGTTTAATCCTGAGCTTGGGTAACTGTCTCTGCATGTGGGTCCTCAGGGGACTGTGGTCCCCACCAAATCCCAGTAACATGTCTTTAGGTGAAGTTGCCCCCAGGTGTGAACATGTGTGTGAGAATGTGGGTCCATAGTGGCTAGACTGATGTCTAATCCCGGGTGTTGGTTCTGTCTGATCCATCAGCTCTGACCAGGATAAACTGCTTACTGAAGATTCATGTCTATCATAAAAATTGTCATAAACATTATTAACATTATGCATTATACCAAGTCAGTTACTGACTTACTAATTCAGAACAACTGAAGATGATTCAATGACTTCCTGCTTCCAAATACAGCTTGAGTAGACAGCATTTGTTTCAGACACACCACAGATAGTACATACACACCTAGTGTGCAAATTACATCTTAACAACGTACCAACAGGTGGTTTGCTAATTGGGAAGATGTCAGCATAGCTCATGGTAGCTTTAGACAAGTTAAAATAGCTGACTATGGTATAATTATTTTTTTTTTACCACCAATAGGATTTGTGACTACTAATTATTGATATACACTATGTGGATATGAACATCTCATTCCAGTCAAATAACCACCCCACCCCCATGCCCTTTAGATTTTGAATCTTAGCTGTGGGGAAATTCAGCTACAAGAGCATTAGTGATGTCTGGCACTGATGTCAGGTGAGGAGTCTTGGGTAGTAGTTAGTATTTTAGTTTATCCCAAAGGTGTTTAATGAGGGCAGAGGTCAGGGCTCTGTTCTCCAGCCTTGGCAAACTGTGTCTTCATGGCACTCACTTTGGGCACAGGGGCATCTTCATGCTGGAACAGGTTTGGGCCTCTTAGTTGAATTAAGTCTAGTGAAGAGAAATTGTAATACCACAGTATATATGTAGATGTATGCTTCCAATTTTTTGGGGAAGAACCACATATGGATTTGGTCAGGTGTCCGCAAACATTTGGTCATATAGAATAGGTTAAACAAAGAATTAGACATTTCTTTAAGGTAATAAGATAGACACTGGATTGTGTCTGGAAAATGTAAATTTACAGATGTATCTGTGTTACCAAGCATTGAAACTGGAGACTCCTTCCATTAATGCTAAATAAGCAAATCCTCACAGAAATCCCTGTGTAATCAGTTACTATAGAAATGCTGACCTGTTAGAATGAGAACATTAACTTGGCATGATGGATCTCCTGTCAGAGCTGCTATTATAGAAAATGGATCAACAACCAATCAGATTTGAGCTTTTAACCAAAATTAAGAATTGCGTGTAAACCTTCCCTTAATGGTGAAATGCACCCAAAAGAAAATCAGCGTTTGGTTCATGCAGCACAAATGGCACTTTCCTTGAAGATGTTAAAATACTTCAGTTTAAACATGCATGTATGAGGCACATTGTTTATTTTCACCTTTCCTGAAAAAAAAAAAAAAAAAAAAAAAAACTTGTGTGGGTGTGATTATGCATGCCTGCCGGTATATCAGCTTTTTGCTTGTGTACAAATAGAAAAGTCTAGAAAAAAAGCTCCTCGGCTTTTAAATATTCACTAAGGTTTGTCATCAAAGGGCTCAGCTAGTCTGACATCTCACTTCTCTATCCAAGCAGAATCAAGGATGGGAATGAGAATCTGTCGGATTCTGCCGGTGGCAAAATGGGATGCACAGGCCATTCTCTCTCTCTCTCTCTCTCTCTCTCTCTCTATCTCTCCATATCTATCTATCTATCTATCTCTTCCTCTTTTTTTTCTTCCCCTTTTTTTTGCTGTAACTTTGGTCCTTTTGCTCAGCAAGCCTCTGCCGCCAGAGTGCATTCTAGACAATGGACCCACAGATGATCAAATTGGTATGAAAAGTGAAGGAGACGGGAAAGACAGCACATACTGCATAGGAGACAGCATCATGCTGGTGTGGCTTGAAAACAAGGGGGATAACTGATCATGTGAGAGAGTGTTGTGCACCCATTCCTGGAGCACTGGGTGCGCTTATGTCCAAAGATGCAGGACAGGAAAGCATTGTGGGAATTCGTCATGCCCTTGTCCTGGAATTGCATGAGCCCTAACATCCATCCCATCTATACAATGATTGATAATCCTTTAACTGATGGAGAATGAGCAGCGTTGCTATGGAGAGCCCACTTCATTGTCCTATGTCTTTGTTCTCATTTGTGGTTAGGCACAAAAGGGCAATGGTGGATGCAGCCATAGATGCACACCGTACAAACACGTGTGGCATTGAATACTGTTTAAAAGGCCATGCCAATGCTTTGGAGGTTTGTTTACTTTCCATTAGGATGTTGCAGCTCTCTGGCAGCAGTCCATTCTCCCATTAATTACCCACAAGGCTTTGTGAGACCTTCGGCCACAACATTTTAACGCATACGTTCTGTTACGGTGTTGACAAACTGCACATTATGATGGGTTTTTTTTTTGGTTTTGCAATGCAGAAAGCCTTGCTAATTTAATTAGTTTTATTTCAAATTGACAGCCGTAATGGGTTAAGTTAGGAGCAAAGGCTTAGGTTAACACTGCGGCATCGCAAAGGATAATTAATGCAGCTGAGTCAGAGAATATAAATGATATACTGTGCTGATGATGTAAGGAATGAAGCAAAACAAAATAATCAAAGATGAGGCCCAATTTGCTGTGGTGTTACCGTTACCATCATGTTCATCAAAGTTCTTTTTATTTCATGATTTTGTCATCATTTTCCCACCACAGCAAATCCTGAAGTGTTTTATTCATTTTTATAGCAGTTTCCAATGATTACATTTTTTTATTAATCAAAGAAGATTGATTGTTGTAATAGGTAATAGTTTCCACAATTTGAAGTTGTGGAACATCTATGAAATGTTGTTTCCTTGTCACTTGTAACAGATATATAAACAGTCATTCAACTATGGCAGAGAACAGTGCTGACACTAGAGTCTCCTTCCATACATTTTTCATGATATCAAGACATATTTCTTTTAGTAAAAGCACGTTTTTGTTACACTACAGTCACAAGGAGCCATAGACGTCCCTGTGCAGAAACAATAATATATTAGAACGAGCACATTAATATAAAACCTAGCAGAGCCATGCTTGGAGAATTCAACATTGCAGATGTCTTAAATCCTTGCTTATACCAGAGTAGACATTAACATTAACAGTATTTTGAAAGAGTAAGCAATTTCAGCATGCCAGGATAACCTTTGAGCGTTACATTCTCTTACCTATCACCTCGTTAATAAGAAGGTGCCCTTCTCTACCAAGTGTAAAAAGAAGTTCTGTTCAAAATGCGTTTCTTTGTAATTGCAACTTTTTCCTCAACTTTCTACCCTTGTGCTTTGATCTATCATAATACTAACACGGTACCTTTTGGGACTCTCATCCAGAGGTTATAAGCATCAAAGATTAATAGCGCTTACAAGCCGTTGCAGCAGAGAGCTTCATTCACTGGTAATTAAGGGCAGGAGAAGTTAAATGAAGGTTTTGACAGTTCCAGCCAGGCAACGTTCTGAAAGATGAAAAAAGAGAAGCAAAATGTTATGGTGCTCCACATCTAGTGGCCTTTTGAGGCGTGAAAATTACAAGAAGAAATGTGATCTAACACCTTACAAGCCAATGATACACATCCTTATTGTGTACATGCCAACGGATTATTTATTTGCTTGAGGATTGTTCACTGTGACACAACAAAAGGTCCGTTCCAGTAGCCATTTCCTTTGGGAAACGTATTGCACTTGTTTTCCCATTCCATCCATATTAAAAGCGTGACAGATGGATTTTTGTTTCCCTTTGTCGCAAGCCTCAATCTTTTGCATTTTAACCACTTTTCCACTTATCTCACACATTGGCATAATTTGCTCGGTTCCATTACTTTTCCTCAACCGCTTTTTTTGTTTGCCTCCCTGCTGATGTCTGAATTATATCGCCAGCCATTGTCGCTTTCCCTCTGTTTTTAAATGAGTATTCCACACCATACAACAAGGCATGGTATTATTCCCACCATTATATGCATGCCGCACTCTCAATTAAAGCATAACTCAGCACTTGCCACTTGTATGCAGACACTTAATGCCTTTGCTTGTCCATTATCCGGCTTTGTCAGCGAGAGGGGGATTTATCTGGTGTCCAGCCCTGCAGCTGCATCCACAGACATCATTCTGGCTCACATCAGAGACAGGAGATTAGGATACAGTAAATGGAAGGCGCCATTTAGGCTACTACATGCCCTAATTCTTGTCATTCTGTAATGTCCTTTTAGATTTTGGAGGTCCATTTCATTCATGCCATTTGACTGATCCTTTGTTACTTTCAACAGTGAATGGTATTAAAATTTGAAGTTCACCCCAGAAAAGGCATTTCCATTGTGTGTATCACAATTCACAGATCTTGAGCATGTGCACCTGGATTTTGCTGATGCTAATCACTACATTATATTAGTTACTCACTTTCTGTTTGATCATGGAGTTGAGGAGTAGAAAAAGAAAAGGTTAAGCATTTATTTTTCCCTGACTCAAAAGCTCTAAAATTACATACACGCTTAAAAGCAGAAGCAAGGCATTGTTGGTCCTAACACCTGGATTTTTTTTTTTTAAGTGTCATGCTAGCTTTGCAGGAAAACTGCACGCTTGCATCCTCGCTTGTCGCAGGGCCTTGAAGAGCAGCGGGTTCAAACGCGCCGCCTCAGAGGCACGCTCATTTTCATTCTGCCACGTTCTGATGGAAACCTGCGCATTAAGATGTGAGGTAATGGTGTCTGTAGAGCACAGCATAATATACTCATTGCAAACAAAGCTCTGGAGTGATGAGCCAAGCACTTTAACTGTTTACAGAGAAGGGAGAGGAAAAACAGCAGCAGCAGGTCTTTTTTTTGTGCACTTCTGCCGATTTCTCAGGGACTTTTGGAGGCATGCCAATCAAAGCAGATCAGAGCAACAGCGCCGAACAAACAGGCTACAGTGGAACCC
Source organism: Leptodoras oyakawai (assembly GCA_024363135.1). NCBI lineage: Eukaryota > Metazoa > Chordata > Actinopteri > Siluriformes > Doradidae > Leptodoras > Leptodoras oyakawai. The sequence continues at coordinate 9,248,183 of JANCOA010000023.1, read as the reverse complement.
AGTGAAGATGAATGAGTTTACATATCTGGTGCAGGTTATTTATCTACAGGGCTGGCAAAGGTCCCACAGTCCTCTAAGAGCGGTAGGCCCGTTTAACCTTGAGAGCAAGCTGGAACAATGCTATACTGCAGGGAGGAAAAATTCTGCCTAAAATCACAGGCAGCAGAGAGGCTTTAGGCAAATAAGGAGTGTTGGTGGGAAAGAGGCATTTTTTGTTTGAAAGTCTCGAAAATGACAGTAAAATTACAGTATAATGGCACACTCTTTTTAATAATAGCTGTTGGCTCTCTGTCCAAAGCTGCGTATATTATAATGTATGCCTCTGCTTAATGGACCTTTATGTCTTATTTGCCTTGCTGTGAATGTTGAAGACACACTATTAGGATTTTTTCTATCTCTTTGATAGATTTTCTTTTTTAAACGTGGTAGGCATACATCATTTTTTACTTACAGTACTGATATTGGCTATTAAGCCACAGTACATAATTTTTTATTTCAGAAGCTCTGACAGTGGCTCACAGATTTATATTAATGCATTTTTTTCCTAAAATGTATTCGTTTCTGTAGTAACAGCTATGTAAATGTTACATTCTGTAACAGTCAGTAAACAGGTTTCCTCCACTGAGAAGTCTTCAGGACACAGGACCTGACTGATAATAAATCAGTCATTAAGAGCATTCCAATGTGCTTTCCAATTTATTTGTTACTAACTGTTTAATTCGACCATAAGGTACAGTACAGGCCAAAAGTTTGGACACACCTTCTCATTCAATGCGTTTTCTTTATTTTCATGACTATTTACATTGT
>JANCOA010000023.1:8988738-9007369 GCA_024363135.1 Leptodoras oyakawai | reverse complement strand
CAATGTAAATAGTCATGAAAATAAAGAAAACGCATTGAATGAGAAGGTGTGTCCAAACTTTTGGCCTGTACTGTACTGTACTGTACAGTACAGAAGCACAGTACACAGAACTATATACAGAGCAAAAAGAAGAAGTGGTATATCAGTGGTTGAAACATTGGGCTACTAATGAGATGGTCATGAGTTCAAATCCCAGCACCACCAAGCTGCACTGCTGGGCCCCTGAGCAAGGCCCTTAACACTCAACTGCTCAGCTATATAAATGAGATAAATGTAAGTCACTTTGGATAAGGATGTCTGTCAAACATGTCTGGAAACATACAGTAAATAATTAGGGCAGTGCACGCAAACAAGACAGGACAACAGTAATATTGGATGGATTTTCATTCCGTAATATCATTGTCACTGGGAGAAATGTTGAACGTTGGACGACAACAGTCAGTTTTTCCCAGAAAAAAAGCTACCTGAATTAGTTTTTGATTGGGACACAACAAGCTGAAATGTGCTAACTAAATAAAAGTGCACTTAAATTAAGAATAGGAGTTTATTATGCAGGTTTTTTTAATGTTAGCAGTAAAGATGAATTACTTTAGAGCCATGCTTCTCAATGTGGGGAGCCCCAGCGCTCCATAAGAGGGTTCCTGAATTTTGGTTACAGATATGAAAATCACAACCCACTATTCCCAAAGGTATTGTATAGTAACACCGAAATATTAGCCTTATAAAATGGCAATCATAATTTAAATTATGTGTTCTGTAAGTGGAAAGTTCAGGAACAAAAATCTCTGGGACTCTACGGCCATTACATTATTGTACCCATTTAAATAACTCTCTTATGAGGGGGTCCTTCAATCGTTTTACATCTAAAAGGGGTCCCTGGCAGCAAAAACTTTGAGAACTCCTGCATGTGCCGAGTGTCAATCACTCACCTCACAGGCTGTGCTGTCTTTTGTAAAACCAAATTAAAGCAGCTCTACAGGTGGCTGATTGAATCACTGTAGCTTGAGACAGAAATCAATTGAACCTCTAATAACCTGTGATTCAGAAAAGCTTTTATTGTCTTATAAAAGAACCACATATAGCCACAAGTACTGTAAAACCATCACATAACTCTCCATTTGTATATAATTGCCCTTTGTAGTGCTAGATAAGTGGTTACATAACCTGTTGTGCAAATATATGATGCTATTGCATCATTTTTTTTTTGGAAATGCAATTTTGACTTTCTCATTTGGGACTAGACTGAGCTCCGTGTGAGGTGTGTACTGAAAGACAGGTTGTGGCTGCCATTTTCCGAGTAGTTGCAGCATGCCATGTGTGTGATGGAGGCAGCTCTGAAACTTACTCTCCCTCTGCATGTTTCTCGCCATCTCTGGCCGCGTTCCCTCCTCCTGGATATTTTATCATTAGCGAAGGGAAGTGTTCCCGGGCTCCCGCCGAGCTCTTTTGATGGAGCGCGGACAACAAAGCTGGGAGGGGAGACAGCCGGCCAATTTCCTCAGCACAGATGTTAACACAGTGGTATCTGTCTGGATGAGCCGGGCAAACAGTGGCGCCGCCCGCGTCACTTTTCGCGCCTGTTATCTCAGCGGCGAACACACGATCCACACCTCCCCTAACCAGAAACCAACCACACGTTATTTCATTATGTTCGTTTCATTAACTGTCACCTGTTTGTCTGTCCTGATTACTCCACACATCAAAGAAACTTGTTTCCAGCACCAGACTACAGGGCCTTGTTTACTTGGGGGTGGGGGGGTGATTTTAGTTGCAATGATGCATCAGTTGAGTATAGAATAATGTCCAAGAATGGGATCACCAAGCTTTGTACATGGTAAATGACAAATTAACACCCACCTCGTCACCTGCCTCTAATGAATTTTACTCATTTCATTAGCGCACATGCTGAATAATCCTGATTGCTCTATGCACCATGGGTTAACCTGCACCGAGTCGTACCAAGTCAAACCAACCTACCTGTACAACCCAGAAGAGCATGTCAGTGATACCTCAGCATCATGGTCTGGTGTGTGGTGGTATGGGCTCCCATCTTTCAGTTTTTATCCTCATGCTTCTATTGTCTTCTGTTCAAAACATGTTGCCTCATCCTTTTTTATTCCCTTTTCCTTTCATTGTCCATGCATTTATTGGCTTCTTGTTTTAGGGTGCTTTCACACTCGTAGGACTTTTTTTATTAAAGGCTGCCGACAGTAGTTGTTTTTTTTGTTGTTTTTTTTTTATTTCCAAAGTTGAAACAATTGCAACTTTGGGATTCCGAGAGACACACCAACAAAGCATTCAGGAAATCAAGTTTGAAATGCCACATTTCTGTGGCATTTCATGAAAATGCCACAGACACCCATGACTGGGAGTCCAAGAGAGCAAAGTTAGCTATGATGATGATGATGTGGATGATAATGATGATGATGATGATGATGATGATGATGATGATCTCTCTCCTGTCAATCATACTAATACTAGCCAATCATATGTGAGCTCAAGTATGCGGAAGATGGTAGACAGCGCTTTCGTCTGAGCGTTCAGCCGAACTGTTTGCAAAAACATGAGATGGCTGTCTTCAGGTTTCTCAGAGGAAGCGTCTTTTAATCTTCGCAGTCTACTCACTTGGAGCTGATTGGAGGATTGGCCAATGAATAGAAAGAAAAAAAAACTTTACTTTTCACTCAGAAGCACTCAATGACCAATCAGGTCATAGCTCAGGCCCAAAAGTAGACATGGAGGACTAAGAGTAGGGTGAACATCACATCACATTGTTCCTGAGTGAATATAAGGAGAAATACTAACAATATTCCTAGCTAAATATAACAGTGTGTCTGTTTTGTAGGCTACCAGTATGCACTGAGACACCCCATTTTATCCATGCCTGCATACAGTCAAGTCACAGAGGTAGACACTAGACTAGTTAACCCTTGAGTGGATCACATGAACACCCCCCCCCTTTTATTTTTAATTTTTTACACATCACCACAAATGCACTAGCGATTACCTACACTTGCTTCTTTATACTATGTTTATATGCCAATTTAGATTTTGTTGCATTCTTTGCTGAGTGACAGTGTATACCATAATTGTGTTGAGTTTGCTTTTTTGGTTCATTTTTGTTATTTCCCCGTTTTCATTTTTGCTTCTGTGTGTGTGTGTGTATGTGTGTGCGTGCGTGTGTGTGTGTGTGTGTTGTGTTTTCCCATCCAGATGCCCCCACCACCACCACCACCCCTATACCCACTACAGCCACCACCACCATGTATACCACCACCTCTCTCCCAGGTATCACCCAAGGTACAGTATGACCTCCAACCGCCCGCCCGCCTACCTACCTACCTACCTACCTACTTACCTACCTACCTACCAGCCTCTCTGTGTGTATGTGTATGTGTGTGAGGAGAACAAGAGAGAGAGAGAGAAAGGGGAGAAAGAGAAGACTGCCGGTAGCTAGTCAGTCCTGATAAGATTCTCTTGCTGATAATGAGTGGCTGCTGCTCCCATCTGTGGCCAGACCAGTTCTGGCCTTGCTGCAGCGCCAAGTCCAAGAGCCATCGTGTTTCTCTCAAATTTTAGCACAGCTTGCTCCTTTAGCAGGCTAATCTTATCAGGATCTGTTGCTGTATCCGGGCCTGTCTGCTGCCAGGATTACAGAACCCCTTTGTGTTTCCGGAGGGGTGACAATGACAGCCCTGTCTGGCTAGGGTTACACACAAACAGGTTCATGCTCCTCTTTATTCTTTACGACACGCTTCCATCCAATTATAGCATTGCTTTGATAGATAAGCAGAGTGATAATCATATTTGGACAATCATATATTTAGTTTCTTTTTTTTTTTTTTAAAGATATGCTTTCTTAAAAATATTTTTTCAAGGACCATTACTAGAACATTACTACCATTATGTTCAAATGAAGACCTCTTCAAACACGCCACGTTTGAACTGGAGCTATGTCTCTAATGTAAGTACATCTGTCTCACCCCCCCACCCCTCAAAAAAATGCAGGTACAAATCTTCATGTTAATAATAATGAAAAAAAAAGAAAAGAAATTATACCACAGCTCTGAATTCTCACTTATGATTTGTTACAAGGTGTTGATTAATTTTTTATAACAGCACCTCTGATAATAGTGCCAGCTGCCAGCTGCAAGGCAAATCATAGGTTTATATTAAGGCACCCTCTCTAATATGATTTTTTTTTAGTAACAACTCACTCACAGCGACTTGGGAGGCAGATGATCTAAATAATCTAAACCCAAATCTATACCTACAGTATTAATGGGTAAAAAGTGACATGCTAGTTAATAATACATTCCATTTCCATGCTATAAAAGGAATAATACATATCAGGACGTTGTTATTGAAAAAAAAAAAAAAAAATCAGTGTAACTCCGCTTCATGCTGGCTTTGATTATTTCCGTATAACAGCACTCCATGAAGTTTATTCTAATCCCACAAGATGCTATAAATTTCCTTTGTGTGATTATAGATTACAGTAACTCTGTGCACTCGTCTTCCATAGACATACACAGAGCTGCTTTGCTAAATCCACTTGTAGCACATTACTTACTTTTAACAGGATTTGTTTTCAAATATGTTGTTATTGCTGTCCTTAATATCAAAATTTCCTGCGTTCATTAGAAATTAGGCTGTACTGTGGTCGTAAAAAAGACGAACGGACGTCATTACTGCGTGTACAGAGCGTACGAAATCAAATAGAACGAAGCCGCAGACTAAAAATAGGAACACGGTGCCGTTTTATTCGTTCTAGCTTGCGCGATTAACTAAGTTCTTTCGATCACTCAAGGTCTAACTGCACCGATTGCACTCGACTGAGTACCTATATCGCATCCCGTTGTGGAGTCGCTAAGTAATACAAACAGCTCTGTGATCTTCCTGCCACCATCATTAGCCTTGGCGCTCCTTGGCTCTCGTTCTCAAAGAATATGGCGAGCTAATAACGCTTTTGATAATAGAAAGCAGCTTCGATGTTGCTGCTGGCTCCAAACTCTAAAATAGCCATTGATGTGATTTGCTGCCTATAACAATTATGGATTTGAAGCGAGCAAGTTAGATCATTTTGCTCTCCATTTTCAGTGTTCCTCAGGGCAATTCTTTATATTACACAAAAGCACAAAACACAGCTCAGTATGGTGGAGATGAGATGCACACTTTTTCTTTTCTTTTCTTTCCTTTCCTTTTTTTTTTTTTTTTTTGGTGTGCGTTTGAGCCGAAGCAGAACAGCCCTCAGCTACAAGTGCAATCAAACATTCGGGGCCGACTTGTGCGGATGATTTGAGTGAATCTGTAAAAAGCATAAAAATGAATCAGGCTTGATTAGGCTGCATGATTGCACTTAATGAAAGCACAAGTGACGCATGCTGATTAGACACACCCTGTCCTCAGTGGTAACAAACTCACCTTCAACCAGCACCAAACAAGCTACCTTTAGCTTTAGACTCATCTAATCCAGGAATACGGCAAGCAGGCACCGTCTGCGCATAAACGACACCGACTGTTACATATGTAAGGAATAAAATACAAAGCGGTGTGCTGTTATAGCAAAGTAATGCATGATGGGATGATAGGATGCGTTATCATTAATAGACCGAAGTGTATCATTTGTCTATAATAGCACGTCCTGAGGTGTTTTATTCCTCTTGCATCACAATTTCCCTAATATTTTTAACTGCACTTTTATACCATATGGTAAAACATCTGTCAGACAAGCTAGTCCTTGTAATTATTTTATAGCAGCTATAAACCGTCATTCCCTCACCAGCCTTGTTTTCTCTCTTCAGTAAGACGAAAACCTTTCATTAGACATTAGTAGAGACACCTTTTATAAAGGTTATATAAAGGTCTCCTTACAGAAACCTTCACTGGAGCCTTTTCTTTGTTAAAAACATTCTTTTAAACTGTTTATTATTAGTCTTAGATTATGTCAAGAATCTGCCATAAAAGTCCCTGTGTAAGGTGTTACTATAGAAACGATCTATAGTGTATCAGAATGAGTATTTCGCACTAAATTTAGTACTACTGTCAATGCCGAGCTGCTATATAAATGTTAACCATCACCTTCTGACCAATCGGAATTGAGAATTCAGCAGTGTTCCTATAGTGTGCTCCTCAGCAGTGCTCCTATAGTACAGTTTTCAATACTGTCACAACATGTTGCATGAATTACAAATCTCATTCTGTAAGATCGGATTTCCACAGCACATACCTATAATTCTTCTATATGAGGCTCGATTCATGCTTTTACCTCTGAATGTATCCTATTATACCTGTGTATTTCACTACCAGGAGCTGGCCACTAAAACCCCGCCATAAAGCTCTGATTTCTTTTATCCGTTCAAGGGATGCGTATAGATCAGGAACAGCAAATGAATTTATCAGTCCACCGAGGTAGAGGCCACTTCGAGATTTAATACATTTTTGATAAACTGGCTATGAGAGGAATGGAATGGGCTATACTGCACTTTTAAAAAATCTATTAAAGCCCTAACAGAAGGCTAAAGTGCTCTGCAGCTTCAGGAGGTGACATTTAGAGATGACTAAATTGCCATTTAGACCAAAAAATAAATGGCTACATGGAGAGGCTTTGCTGGGCGCCATAAGTAACGGAGGCCAGTGTCATTCATTGCTATTTGTGTTGCCATTTTTTCCCCCTTGCTAAATACAGTTCAGAAATGGATGTTTATTGATTTTCCCTGAGTTCTCTCTTTTTTTTTTCCTTATTTGAAAACACCTTTGTAAATTTGATCTCAGAATTCACATTTTGTTTATTATAACCCTTTTGTGTTTTTCCCCTTCAATTTTTCTTGTTATTATCGCCCATAATTTCTAGTTCAGAGCCAGGATGAAAAGGGTGACACGCCCAGTCACAGAGGTTCTCATTCAGCCCCGTTCATCTCACAGACACAAGTACAGTGGCTGACTGATGACCTTGGCAATTGTGCTGTCATAAAAAATGACAAGTGTATTCCTAAACCTACTCGTAGAAAAAGCAATTTGCCGGATGACTAGAGTTTGTTGAAGGAAACAATAGCAACCGAAACAATGGTTACACCAAAATGCACAACAGAATGTCATTAAAGAATTGCTCTCCCTCATTAATAAAAATGGAGCTGATTTAAATGCCATTTTTTTTTTAATTGATGAAAACCCATAAGCAGAGTTGGCAAACAATTCATTTCCGCCTTCAACGGAAAAGTAAAAGTGGGCGGGGGAGGACTTAAACGGCATAAACACCATCTGGTAAACTGATTTTGAAGTTGAACAGATGAATTGCCCTGTACAAGCACTTGCAAGATAGAAGTCCATTTCTCCCGCTGTTTGATTTCTGCTGCGGAGTACACAGCACAGACAGAGAAGGATGGCTCGTTGGCAGAGAAAAGGCTAATTCACTAAAGGTCAATTGCATTACCAGCGGGAAAACAACGACTGCAGTGCAGTGATACACAGCACACAGAGAAGACCATCCTCTGGAATTTATTGCACTTAGCATTTATTGCACTCATGCAAACACAGAAATGCTTCCAATAAGTCTTTTTCATATAGAGCTGTATTGTTATGGGAGCCATGATTGCAAGCTATGATGGCCAAGCGGAGATGGGGATCATAAAGGCGGCCTGCTGGTAATCAGCATCCCAAGTGTGAATCTGCCAGGCATCATGGGCTGAGTAAACACACATAGACACACAAACACGCTTAACCAAGAGGCTCAGCCTGATTTTCCCCATCTGCACATTAGCGTTCAACCAAACCACCATTCAGTCACATTTGCAAGCAGTGATTACTGTGCACAAATTTTCCAGAGAATGTCACACCTAAAATTGTCTGCACACACACAACAGAGCTTTATTGTATAACTAAGTAAGCAGGGGAGTGCTGTCAGCATATCTGAATATCAGCATGGCTGTGATTCGGTGGTAGGTAAAGAAAGATAAAGCCGAAGATCATCACTACTGATATTCAGTATAACAGCACTCAAGGGTTCCTCAAGGGCTGCTTTCATACAACGGTTCTACAAGTGGCATATATTATGTTGACTTCGCCAACACTTCTTCAACTGGACCTGGACTAGTCTGTAGCCAAGCAATTCAAACATCTTCCTCCACACTAGCTTGCTACTTTGTGCATGTCTGCACGTTACTGCAGAAAAAAAGAATAATAAATTGAATGAAGGCAGTTGAATACAATTCCAATTGTGTTCCAATCACTTCCATGGCCACAGGTGTATAAAATCAAGCACCTATGCACGCAGACTGCTTCTACAAACATTTCTGAAAGAATGGGTCACTCTCAGGAGCTCAGTGAATTCCAGCATGGTACCGTGATAGGATGCCACCTGTGCAACAAGTCCAGTCGTGAAATTTCCTCGCTACTAAATATTCCACAGTCAACTGTCAGTGGTGTTATAACAAAGACGAAGCAATTAGGAACAACAGCAACTCAGCCACGAAGTGGTAGACCACATGAAATGACAGAGCGGGGTCAGCGGATGCTGAGGCACATAATGCACAGAGGTCGCCAACTTTCTGCAGAGTCAATCACTACAGACCTCCAAACTTCATGTGGCCTTCAAAGAGTTTGGTGGAGGGGGATTGTTTTTCAGGAGTTGGGCTCGGCCCTTTAGTTCCAGTGAAAGGAACTCTTAATGCTTTAGCTTACCAAGAGATTTTGGACAATTTCATACTCCCAACTTTGTGGGAACAGTTTGGTGATGGCCCCTTCCTGTTCCAACATGACTGCACACCAGTGCACAAAGCAAAGTCCATAAAGACATGGATGAGGGAGTTTGGTGTGGAAGAAGTTGACTGTCCTGACCTCAACCCGATAGAACACCTTTGGGATGAATTAAAGCGGAGACTGTGAGCCAGGCCTTCTCGTCCAACATCAGTGTCTGACTTCACAAATGCGCTTCTGGAAGAATGGTCAAAAATTCCCCAGGAAAGCCTTCCTAGAAGAGTTGAAGCTGTTGTAGCTGCAAAGGCTGGGCCGACATCATATTAAACCCTATGGATTAAGAATGGGATCTCACTCAAGTTCATATGCATATGAAGGCAGACAAGTGAATACTTTTGGCAATATAGCATATATTCAGTTCAAGTTTATTTTATTTCTAAAGCTCTTTTAAGAATGGACAAAGCAGCTTTACAAAGACATCCCTACATTTTATCTCTAACAAACATAATAAACAAGCCATCTCCCTGAGATGTTAAGAGGAAGAAACCTTGAGAGGAACCAGACTCAAAAGAGAACCGATCCTTATTCAGGTGACACTGGATAGTATAATTATAAATAATCCCTTCTATAACTGCATGCTATATAGTAAAAAAACTGCAATTTTAATCAGTAAATTTATTATAGTTTCAACATGAAGTCTACTTTGTTGAAGTTCTTTGTCGAACTGTTCACTGATAGAGAAGCTGATTATCAGTCACAAAGCCAAATTCATGGTTTATAGTGTATCTTTAAGCTGTCCATCATGGTTATCTTTAGGCTTTCTATGCGGAGTCATCCTCAGCAGCAGTGAGTGATTTTCTGGCAATGAGAACTCCAAACCAAAGTAGAGAAGGATTCACAATCACAGGATTCTGATGGTGCCTTGGGCATAGCATATATAGCTCGAAAAGGATGGGGAAGTTTGTTATAGTCTAAGATAGATAATGATTATTAATGCAGCCTAATTAACAGTTAATAAAACATACCTGAAATGCAGTAATACATGTACAGTTAAATGTCCCAGTGCTTTTATATTCTATATCAGCAATCATATAATGCCTCTTGTCCAATCAAATGACTCGGTCAGAACTAATTAATGTATAAGCTACATTATACCATGGCTCCAAGAAATGCTCCTTCCTGATTGGCCAACAGGTGTGCATTAACTCTTCATTATGGGGACATTAAATATTGCGTGGTCTGTCCATATAAGCTTATGTGTTAACCACATTTATGTGGTTTCCATGTGAATGATGCACTTCTGTAATTGTTTCAAATTCAGAACCGCTTGGATATTGGTTAGTGTTAGTATAAATACAGTGTTAATTTTTGTCACCCTGAGTTTATTCTTTGTTATTCATTGGTTATCTGTTTCCAGGTGCTAAGCCATACCTATCAATCTTAATATGAGGCAGCATCTGGCTTTTCTAACACTAAAAGGCTTTTCCAAGGTATACTGTACACAATTTCTGGGTTTTTTTCCATCCTTGACAGAATTCTCCTACTTTACCACTTCAAAGCCAGATCTTTCAAGCATGGTTTGAAGCTTAAGGGTATTGACTCCCACTTTTGTTGGAGTTTTTACCTCCCCTTACAGTCGTCTCCTATTCTCAATTTTCACCACATAGGTGGCTTTTTTGTTGTTTGAACTCCTTTCAGTTCTGCATGCTTTCAGCTTCAACAAACTTGGCAGAAAGTTGAAGACAATAACTTAAGTGCTCCCTGCTCATTTCAGTTTGATTTCTTCTTACTCGTTTCCTTACTCTCATTTAGCGACTGCTACAATTTCATGAGAGCTCCAAAATTATAGCCTTAGTTCATATTTTTCTCAAATGCATAGTGGTGTCCATACACTTTTGTACCCCCCACCCCCCTTCACTTTAGCTTGCTTTGCCGAGCCAAGTTGAGAATGCATTTTGGTGCACTTTTTCTTTTAAGTTTACTAGACCTGTAATCATGTAGTTGTGAAGAAAACCTTGGAAAGACAAATTCACTGTCGAAATGCCATACACAGTTTCATCATTTTCAGTTTCTACTGATTTTCTTTGGGCCCAGAAGTTAGCCATGCACATAACACAGTTTGTAAACCCTGCCCTCTTCTTCTAAAGGGCATATAAAAATGGCACCTTTTCAAAAGAGGAGACAAGATGGGGTGGGGTGAGTTGGGGTGAGGGCGGCTGCAATAAATTTCCCATACAGAAGAGGGCTCTAAAATGTAAAAAGTTAAAAAACCAAACCTTTTTTAAAATCCAAAATTGACCAGATTAACTCTTATGCACATGATCCTTCTTTCTAATTTAGTCATCACTCGGTTCGATTTTGGTTGTACATCTTTATGGTTGTATAACAAATAATATCATTTTATGCCCACAGTGCCAAATTTTGCTGAGTATCAGCACGTGTCCTTCACTTATGCTGCAGGCACATGCTCTGTTGCAGTCTCTAGTGGAAATAACTTGGTGCAATTAGCCACGGCGCTGTGTGTCCGCTGTCATGTCTGCTGATATCAGCTGCTGATGTCAGCAAGGACAGCGCCTCAGGTGATCCAAGCTGAGACAAAGGGCTGTGCCGAGGCAGAATGGCCGCTGCTGTTCAGCTGACGCATTGATATGCGCCTACCCCGCAGCCTTCAACTGTAACAGGGTTAGCAGGCTCCCAGGGAACCTTCCTATGATTGAGGGTTGGAGGACGAGCAGTGGATAGCAATACTTATTTTGGAGAAGCTTCTGTATTTCTCCTGTCTCGCAAGACTAGTGAATAATCACACCTCCCTCCGGCTTCTCCACTTTAGCTATCTGTTCTGGGTCTGTCTTCTCAAAACCATCTTTTTGATGGAAATCTCGGCATGCATAAGAGGGTAGGAATCTTTCTCGTTCCTCTCAGTGTCAAATAATAACCTGAAGATATTATTCATTACTTTGATCGCTGCCCTCCCGAACCCCACCACCGCCACCCACCCACCCCCATTTAGATGCACATGCTTTATCTCAAGATGCTGAGCTCGAACTACTTGCCTGGAGTGAACCGAACGTGCATTTGAAGGCTCCAGCTGTTCATCTTTGATAACTGTTCTGCTTTCGGACATGTCAGAGGCGCTCTCGACCCAGCTTCATGAGAAGACTTTACACAGAGGTCAGATGAAGGCTAACAGAATTAGAAGAGGTTCTGTACTATATTGTTTCACCTGCTATACTATTCTGTTCCAGTTTCAAAGAACATCCCCTGTATATCAGTATGAGACATAAATGAACACACAATCATGGCCTTCAAATGTTTTGGAGAAGTCAAGGGGGTCCTTTATTTTTATTTTTTATTAAGTATGCAAACAGTGACAATTATTATAATTATACACATTCATGAAACTGAAATCCTCTTAAATTGCCCAATGTTAGCCAGCTAGCTGTAGGGAATATTAAAAACATTAAAGAATATAATGGAGAAAATTCTCCTCAGAAATCCATCAGTAAACATTACCTAAAGTTAGCCCACTAGCTCTATTGGGAGTGTATCTATGTTCCCAGGGTCCTAAGTTCCCCCGTTTCTGTAGCACACATTAACTCTCCTATAGTCTTTGGGTCAAATTTGATTCAAGTTAAGTATTTCATAAATATTATCCAGTTTTCTTTTTTGGAACAAGGCTTCAAAACAGCTATATAACTACAAACAAAGGGTGTAGCTATCATTTTGTTTGATTTTGAGTATCTCTCAAAAATTGTTGCATCTGTCATGTTTCTGGTCAAATCTGACTGGTTCTGTTGATGAAAAAGTCAAATATGACTTGTTGGGGTTGTGTTTGACCCAGAACGCTACCCAACGCGTTTTTTTTGCTGGTTGCCGTAGCAGTTCTCTGTGGTCAGATTTTACCCTGTTTTTGATTATTTGGTTAGATGAGATAGATTTTCATTAGCATGGTAAATGTGGCCTTTGGGCCACAAAATATAAAGAGCAAATGTAAATGTTGTGGTTATGAATGGATAATATGAGGTAAAATACTATATTGGGTCAAAAGAATTGCTTTTGAGTCTTGTGGCGAATTAATCAGTCAGTCAATTTCCAAAGCTACTTAAATAAAGCGGCAAGAAACTCTAATTAGTCCACTTTAATTTTACCCTCAAGTGATATTTCAAGGATTGGGACATTTCCATCCATCATTTTTGCACTTAAGTTACCGCAGAGCATGTACTTTATGTGTATGTGTGCATGATCATGTATTTGTAGTAGGTCTAGGGGCAATAGGTGGTGTCCTTTTAAATGGTTTTTAAGAGTGTGTTATTAAAAAAAGAAAGAAAGAAAGAAATTGGCATGTACTTGAACATCCCATATTGTCTTTTGGGGGCTTCCCCCCTGGTGATTGACATGTCTAGAGACACCCCTGGTGCATTGTCTATCTTTGTTCTTTTTTCTTTTTTTATTTATCCATGACTCCAACCATTTGGTAAGATCCTTCAAGTGTAGGCCTCTTATCCTGAGAGCCATACAGCAGTGCTAGGGAACAGAAAAACCCTTTTGACGAGTTCCCACAGTAACCCATGTCATATAAATTGAATACAGAGCTGGGAAACATAGGCGCTGGGAAACATATAGGATCTTGGGACCATAGGAGCCTAGGAGAGCATACATGTAGAACTAGGAAACATAGAACCCTGGACATATAGGAATGGCACTTAACAGTAAATGGAAATGTATTCATATAATGGAGATATAAAAGAGTCCATGGCAGAAACATCAGCTTAAGTGATGTTAGCCATCTAGCAAAATCATGAGTATTTATTGATTCTCCTCTGAGTTGATGCTAGGTTAGCTTCTATTACCCAGCTAGCTTTATGTAAAAGCGTCTCAGAAATCTGGCATTAGCTCAAGCTATAGCTAGTTGTGTTATTGAAATGATGTCATATGTAACATTAAGAAATGCTTTCAGAAATCTTCTCAGGTAAGCTCAGGTTTGTCAGCTAGCTCTTCGTAGCAATGGAGATTTGAACTTTTGAACATATTAGTATGATAGGGGAAAACATCTTCTCAGAAATCTTGTCAGGTTCGATCTTGTTAACCACCCAGCTAGATTATTAACATTTATTGATGTGGATATTAAGAACATTCATGAATATAATGGTGAAAATTCTCCTCAGAAATCCAATAAACATTACCTAAAGTTAGCCCACTAGCTCTATTGGGAGTAAATCTATGTTCCCAGGGTCCTAAGTTCCCCAGCATTCTGTCTCAAAAATGGTTTCATCTGTGATATTCCTGGTCAAATCTGAGTCAAATATATGACTTAAACATCTCCTCAGAAATGCTATTAGGTTAACTAACTAGCATTAGTAGCAATTATGAAGATTTCTGAAATTGACTAACCAAGTCTCTCAGTGTATGACCGGCCCTGTTGTGTAAAACTTGTTCTAAAAGATCTTATCTTGGCACTAAATATTGTTTAGCTCTCATGCACTGCTGATCAACTTCTGGCTCTTAAAAGAAGGATACACTCTGCTATAATGCATTTTTTTTGAATAGCCCTCAAATCAGGCACAACTTCATTGCCAAGTTTTTCCCACTCACTGACACAAGCTGTGTTGTGTGACATGCTGCTTTGATTGAAGAGCAGTTGACTTCCTGAAAACCGCACCTGCCACAGGTTCGCTTCATCTCGTCTCAGCATGCAGAGAGTGCACCACTCTCATCTCCCCCAGTGCGCTGTGCTCCGGATGCTAAGCATCTATTACACCTCCATACTTTGGCTAGCTCCAGTAAACAATAAGGAAAGAGGTAAATCGAGCCTGCATCCATCAACATATTCCACTTAATCTTAATGGAGAGCGAGCGGCGAGCATTAGGTTATGCTTCAAGGCCAAAAGCGTCTGATGTTCAGACAACAACTGACATCCCTAATGTTTTTTTTCCCCACCCCATAACAAGCATCTCTGCATTGCAGAGAAGCTTTCCCTGTGTGTTTGAATTGTTCTGTGCCCTAAGGTAATGCAGTGCAACGAGGGCACTAGCTCTTCTCACATGCCTCTACATTTCACAGAAGATCATTAGTATGTGGCAGGGGGAAAACCAGGGCTCAGATGTAAGCTACAAGAGCAAACTGATGAGGTTTGGCTTAAAGTAACTAACATGCGAAAACATCTCTGGCTTGAGATAACGTTTAAGCATTGCTCGTTAATGACTTAAAGACTTGATGCTTGATATGCTTGATAGCATTTAAAGCTCGAAATGCACTCGGAGAGCATAGACATTTTTACAACGGGTTCATGCATGAGCGAAAAACCCAGTTCATTCTTGCAAAAATAATACATGGATCCATGCCAAGCTGCTGATCTGTTCCAAAATTCAGTGGGTACGTCCTTCGCCCATGCTACACCAGTCTACCAATGTTCATGACAGTCAGACCTGTAGTTATTCCTCAGTCTTGCTGAAAGGCAAACCAACCAACCAACAAACAAACCACTAAAATAATAACCTCCTTGGTGATGTTAAATATGTGGAATTTTGATGAGCGTTTTCTCAGGTTAATCTATCATATACAGCCAGTATATGTTAGTAAGTTAGTATGTCAGTAAGACTACAAACGACATATTTGCATTGTAGACTATTAATACCACATAGTATAGCGTGTATTGATATGAGTGTATCAGTCACAGCAGGATTACTGTCTGGAATGTCTAGTGTGACCGCAGCTTTAGACTTTACCATGGTAAATATTTCTATAAAGCTCTCTTTTGAGAAAGGTTCACCGTATTAACATACATACTTTCCATTTTGTTAAACAGAGAGTCGGCTTGTTAATAGAATGCTTATGATTCGTCTGTGGTTATGTAAAGCATCTCGTATACATATACCTGTGAATTTGCTGTTACTGTAGCCTTCAATAATGTATTAAAAAGAGCACATTAATACAAACCTGAGACGGGAATTATGGCGCCGCTGTCAGTGCTGCGGTTACAGAAAATTAATCATTACCTTCTGACCAAAATCAATCACACCAAAGCATCGTGGAATAATATTGCTTCCTCCGCCGGTAGTTTTGTAGGTGTGCCGTAGTCGTGCTGCACTGAAAATGATCAACAGTTTGCAGTTCATCAGCCTTTCAGTTGCAAGTCTATTAAAAAAAAAAAAGAAGGGCTGCCCCATTTTCCTAGAAACAAACAAGTGTGTTGTGACTGTGCTGCCTGTTGGATGGTGATGCTCTGTTTACTTTGATGTATGATGTTATATTTGTATTCCTGTAGGATAACCTGTGTGCTTTCTTTGTTTTTGTTTTTTTTCCTCCTGGGCTTGTTGCAAGGTCTTAGTTGTGTGTAAATGTCTTCCTGCTTATTGTTTTCTGTTTGTTTTCTGTCCCCCCTCTTTCCCATGTCTCCTGTTTTTGCATGCCGTTCTCCTGTTTCCCTCCTCCCACCACCGCCTGTCACACCTCTCTTCGTGTGCTCAGACTCTGCGCCCAGCACTGAACCCGCTGCTCACGGTTGGTACCTCTCCCTCCTTCTTCTGCTAGCCCAGCATGCCTGGCACTGCATGCCAGCTGATCTCCGAGCACCGCTTAGTGCCCCCTGCCTCTGCAGGCAGCTGGAGACAAGCGCGGCACCGAAATGACGAAAATGCCATGTCGTGTGACTGTCCACCTCGTCCATCTGTCCGTATCCATCTGCCCCATCTGTTTGTCCTGCCTGTCTCGCACTAGTCGTCATCTCTCGTCTTTTGTCCTGGTCTACTTTTTGCACTTGACTTTCACTCACCTACAGGTTTGGTCGTCTCAAGCACTAACCAGGTATTTCCGTCTTTAGGCTGCATGAGTCTCTGAATGCTGCTCTCCTGTCGCACTCCCCTAATCTGTCTGCATCATTTCCCATGATTTCTGATGCTCTCCAAATGGCCAGTTATTTTTATTTTATTGATTATTTATTTTGCCAAGAAAGTGAAGCACGACCACATCGCAGATGCCATACCTCATGATACCAAATAATACAGAGCGTTTCATTTGCATAACTAGCAGGCTATATAATATTTCAGCAACGATACCAGAATCATGCCATCGAGACTTTTAACGTATATGTAATTGAATTCTTATGCAAATATATTCCCGTCATCTTTCTGTTTAATGACTCCGGTTATTGAATTAATTTTTAATTCGGTCTTGCACCTTTCTTTACACCTCATCCACACACACAGGCACAGATGATGTTTCTGGTTCTGAATATATTTATTTTCTCCATTGAGCTGCATTTCTTCATTCACGTGCACCTTTTAATATTTGAAAAGGAAAAAAAAAACTAATACAAGAGGTACTGGTGAAGGTGAGATCCATTCCTGTACACATCTATAATGCAGAAGCAGTGTGTTTGAGGAGTAAACATGCTCAGACCAGGATGTATGGAAGTTGAATAGAGCACAGAGGCATTCCTGGTATTAATTGAGAGACGGTACAGTTTACTGTCTTTCTAAATACCATGCCAGGATGAGCAGCGTTGCCATTGTGCCATTACTTATTCCTGGGAATTGCTGGAAACTCCTGCGCAAATCTTGCATCCAGTGGCTCGAAAGAAACGAAACGAAGGTGCAATAAAATGAG
Source organism: Leptodoras oyakawai (assembly GCA_024363135.1). Taxonomy (NCBI): domain Eukaryota; kingdom Metazoa; phylum Chordata; class Actinopteri; order Siluriformes; family Doradidae; genus Leptodoras; species Leptodoras oyakawai. The sequence continues at coordinate 8,990,070 of JANCOA010000023.1, read as the reverse complement.
TTTTTTATCAAGAAGGTTTTAAATGTTCTTCCTTATACGTCTGTAACGGAGCTATTGCCTTATCAAGCACTGGCCTTTACTCATCTGTGTGAAAAGGAGAAAAGACAGTTTTTAGCCATGTATAAGCTCTTTTCCGTTATCAGAATTCAGCTGAAAGAGCTAGTATGTAAAATGTCAGCTATGCTTTTTTCATACAGTTGAAATGTAATCTTATAAGAGCCATTTTTAGGTCAGAAAAACCATTATTTTTTTTTTAGCAGACACATTGATTTAGTCGTAACACATATCCGACTTTCACATTACCAACGCAAGGCACCGGCAAGAGCTTTTTTTTTTTTATTATGGATATGTGTATTATGATCTAGTGAACCAATACCAGGATGTATTTATGGATGGAGATTCGAAAGCACTTCTGTAAGTCGCTCCGGATCAGCGTGTCTGCCAAATGTCATATATGTAAATGTAAATGTAAAGGCAAGCAGTACTGAGTGGGTTGAAAGGATGTTCAGTTGTGAGCAGATTGTGAGTAAGAGTCATGGGATGAGCATAAGGCAGTCTTTACGATTACAGCTGCAACTCTTAGGTACAAATCAACACGGTGCAGGTGAGATTATCCACTCGAGCAGCTGTTTTAGGGAAGTGCAAATCTTTAGGGTATCCATGTGTGACCACCCACAAGCAGCAGAAAATGACTCACAAGTGCAGAAAGCTCCAAGCACATACAAAGCATCAGGATGAATCAGAAAAGTCCGGAGGGCGAAAGGAGGCACAGCGGTAGAAGTGTGTCAGGATTTGGGACTGGCATCACATCAAGCAGAAGGAAAGAACTGATGAGTAGGTTTGCTCATAAAAAAATAAAAAAAAACAACGCAGGAAAAAAAAGACATGCAAGAAGAAGAGAGCTAGTTCAAAGATTGGTTCATACAATATCTGGTTCCTGGGCTCAGAGCTCTACAGAAGTTTGGCTCTTTATAGCTATTATAACACTTTTATCATGATAACCACACTGTTTTGTCAGCAAACTAACTATATTTAAGCACCACATAATCGATCAATTATTGTACGACGATAGACGAGTCACTAATAAGTTAGATTAAGAGTCATTGCGTAAAAACTTTTTTTTTTTACTGCTTGCTGCAGTCAGTAAAAGCATGCACATGTATGGTATTACAATGCAAACGAGCTGCTTAATATTAAGTAGTAGTACTTATAGAAAAGGGCGGCACGGTGGTGCAGTGCGCCTCATAGCGCTGTTGCCTCACAGCAAGAAGGACCCGGGTTCGATCCCCGGGTGGGGTGACCTGGGAAATTTCTGTGTGGAGTTTGCATGTT
>JANCOA010000023.1:8962503-8975830 GCA_024363135.1 Leptodoras oyakawai | reverse complement strand
GGAGGCCCTACACCATACTAATAAATTATTGTGGTCTAAAATAACAGGTGTTTCAGTTTCATTGTCTAACCCCTGTAGGAATGGTTTAAAAAGTGAAAATGGTGCATGAGCATGAGATTAAATGCGTTAGACACAAAATGCTCTGAAAACTTCTTTTGACATGTTGCTGCTGCTTAATAACTCCAATTATGCACTTGTCATTGCTGGTGCTTATCTTAATAAATTCATTCATATTAGGCCAAGAATTGTCTGCTGTCTGGGTGGCAGGTAAACTAGACAAGAAGTGACTCTATAGGGTGTTTATCCCACCATACCCCTGCCGGACTGCTGCTGATGGAGCCTGGTTCACATTTCCATCTTAATAAGAAAGTGTGTTAAAACCATATCTCTACCTCCTCATTGACAAGAGTAAACTAGCAGAGTCCTACCGACTTTAATTGAATCTGATGCCTGCATGAGGGGAGAAAAGCTATCATGTTTATCAAGTAATTTTTGCTTGTTTTTGGCAGCTACCACTGTGGTATTATTTCCCCTTGCTCCCAGTCTCACACACATATTGTTTATAAGGTGAGATTGGGTGGGATGTTGTACAAGCACACCAATGTGTGTTTTCACGGTTTTTGTTATCCTCTAATAAGTTGTGGCCTGTCGGTTTTTGTTTTTGAACTCCCCCAGGAAATCCAGCAGCTCTCAGATTTAGACCAGAGATGAGTGTGGGAGATTGCCGTGAGTAAACACATAGGGCTGATCAACTCCTCGTGACTGGATTACCAAGCGCTGGATTGCTTGGCTGCTCCAGCAATCCTCGCTTCTCTTCCTTTCCCTCGCTGTCCTTTTCAATCAAGTCAGAGGGTGAATTTTTGGCCAGGCATTACGAAAGAGTAAATATAGACTTTGAAAAGCACTAGAGGATGTGTCTGTCTTAAGATTCATGATTTTCAGTCCTTACTTTTTTTTCTTTTTTTTTTTAACCAACGAGGAGTTTGGTTGTACTATGATGGTGAGCTTGAGCTGTCTGAGAAGTGAGGTGAAGATGATGTTGACTCCTGACAGAGTGCAGGCTCCAACTCATTTTCCTTTCCCATCTAGCACCAAACTCTTTAATTTCCGAGTTGAGTGAGAAATATTGATGAAAAATTTTGAGCCTCCTTTTCACAGTGAAAGAACCAATCAAGTCCACAAACCAGCATTAACTTTGGGTTGTCATGGATCCCTACACTTGATCAATAAACTTCACATATCATTACAGCGGGCTGCATCTGAGGTGCCTGCCTTGTTCTCAGCCTGAAGTGGTAGAAATCTTTCTTAAAAATTGCCTGTGATTCACATTTTTAGTCTCGAGGGCAATGTGTATTTCGGTGCCAGATACATTTAAGATGTAGTACTGAGCTTTTATGCTACTGATATGAGGACATGGAGCTTTCAGATCAAACCCTATTACTTTGAGAACTGTTGTGCTGTTAACTCCTTTTATGCTTCCCTCACAACTTTCTTTGCCAACAACCCTGGTAGATTGTTTGCTCACTTAAGCAGAAGGTTCGGCTTATTCAACCGCAAAACTTCTTATGAGCTGTGATCATTTAAAACGTTGCTAATTAGACAGTATTTTTATAAAATTTGCTAATTAACTACTTTGTAAAAAATGCTCATTGTATGCGATTCTATGTTAAATGTTCTAACATTTTCCATTTTCCTAACAATCTGTGTGCTCAGAATGCTCAGAGGTCCATAAAAAATGATTTTAATGGAAGTGACGAAGTGGCAGTTTTTTTGGACCTCTGCCAATGAAAGTATCTATAAATAAACACATAAAAACAGTGGTTACTTCCTTTAAAAAAGAGGACATTCTTTTTACCCAAATGCCCTTTGCCAATAAATTTTGAAGAATAGATGCTGGCTAGTTCCCAGACTTACTTTAGAAAGTAAAAAAGGACATGCTTGCTGTTTTGTCAGATTGTAAATTGTTTATGACACTTGTAAATTGCTTTTTAAGACACAGTCTAAGGAATGTAGTCCTTTGAGAATCTTCAGAACCCTGCTATTTGCCTTTTTTTTTTTTTTTAAAGATTTCTGCAATAGCGTTTTATCGGTTCTTTTAAAGGTGTCCATTTTTTGTGTTTTTGTCCCAGTAGACTCCAGAGCAGGAGCAGGAGCTCAAAGAGCGGTGGATCATGCCGTCATCGGAGGAGTGGTGGCCGTCGTGGTCTTCGCCATGCTTTGTCTTCTTATCATTTTGGGCCGATACTTCGCAAGACACAAAGGTACGTAGGCAGCTCGTATGTAGGCAGCTCATTTCCACACAAATTGCACACTCATTCCAAGATGAGGTCAAGAGACCCAGTAATTATTTAGGCCAAGAATTTTGGTTGGAAGGACTCCGTGGAGATGGTGTGACTTGCTGTGGAAATGTTATGATATCTTTGTGGCTGGTGCGTGGCTAAGATTGGCATCCCTCGGGACTCGGCGTGTTCTGTGTTTTTATTATGAAGAGAGAGTCCAGTTTTCATTGAGGCTACTGCTTTCATTATCAAGCGGTAGACTGCAGGGACGGGAATAATACCACACGGAAATGAAGTTTGAAGTGGCGTTGTTATTCCCACCACCTTGTTACATTTTGAAGGTTAATCCTGAAGTGCAAGTCGGCACGGATGGAAAACACTAGCGTCTCTGATTTGGAGAGGTTTTTCATGGAAATTGAAGAATATATTTTCATAAATTAATGGTGACTTTGAACAAAATGATCAACAGGCTTGTTCCTCAAAAACATGTGCCATGCCCGTTTTGCAATGATTTGCTGGTTTTAATGGTGCTCATTTGCCATTGCAAATGAGAGCTGCTGAAATGTATTCTGTAATCAAACTGTCTCCCATGTTTTATCATTTGGAATTGGTTTGAGGCGCCTGCTACGTTTGCATATAAAAAGCAGCGTAGTGGTACAGCCTGCAGCAGTGCACACCGTACTCACAGGCAGCCCACTCACATTTTAAAGGCTGTGTGATCGACACTTGCTGTAAATTAAAGAAACCACTGCAGACAGCCTTGTAAGATCCACCAGTTGTGTCGGTCAGATGCCGTTGGGTGTGCAGAGAATATTGTCTTTATCATCATACCTTTCTTTGAATCATCCCACAGGTACCTACTTTACACATGAAGCGAAAGGGGCAGACGACGCAGCTGACGCCGACACGGCCATCATCAACGCTGAAGGTGGACACAACAACTCGGATGAAAAGAAGGAATACTATATCTGATTGTACAAATCTCTGGTGGTGTTATTAATATTATTATTATTATTATTATTATTATTATTTTGTTTTGCTTTTTTGGATGGTTGGGATGGGAGGGGCATGGAGGGGTTAGGAACAGGGGAATGTTTTGTTGGTTTTTTGTTCTTCTTCTTGGGGATTGAATGATGTAGACTACATGGACACCTGAGATGATTTAGCCATTGTTTTTGAGGAGTTGGAGCTAGTGAGGATAAAGGGTTAGGTGGCCAGGGGTTGGAGGGATGGGAGGGGAAGGGAAGGGAAGGGCTGTGGTTGCCAGATGTTAACATATATCACTATAGAACGCTTCACCATTGAACACCTCCCAAACTGCTGGTACTCTTTTTTCCTTCAGTTTTGACCATTTGCAGAAACTTCTGTGCCTTGTTCTGAATTTCTTTTCTCTGTCAAGCTTTTGGTTTTGAACTCCTGACTATCATACTTCCCCGCCGCACATGACTACACCTCTTTCCTTTATCCGTGTTCCTTTTCCCAATGTCACAGTCTGCTTTCCTATGAGGGTAAATATACACAGCGCCTCAAGACACTCCTGCACTGTGTAGGCATCAAGTTCTTCTACTGCAAACCAAAATCCCATCATATCCATATATTCTTCTATACTGTGAGAAGGCCAGGTTATATGGCATCATTCCTGCATCCTTTTAGTAAATCCAGAACATGTGCATCACGTTTTAAATACGCAAGATTTAAAAAAAGAGGAAAAGGAAAAAGTAAGACGTGTTAAAGACCATCCAATCCCACTTGGTTCTACGTTAGTACTGCACCTGTTTCTATCCTGGCAGGCCTTTCTGCAATGCTACAAAATGCTTTTTTTTTTCCAAGCGCTGCCTCATTTTCATCTTTTTTTTTCCAAATTACATGTGCCAGTACTCTTGAGACATTGCTACTCTTCTAGAATGTGCAGACGTGCAGGTGAATTATTTTCATCTTGACATGCTGCACTTACAGAGGCGCGTTGTTTGGTTGCACTCAGCTAGATGGTGTTGAAAGCCTTTTGTGGATATTTATTGCTTTGTTATAATGTTGTCTTGTTTTTTTCTTTTTTATGTTCATTCGGAAATGTTAAAAAAATATCCATAATGGCAAAATAATTGTCATGACATAAAAAAAGGTCAAATGCTTTTTTGTCTTTCAAATTAGATGCTCTAGCTTTCTTGAGCTGGTGGTGATGGTCCTGTAGCACATGCTTATCTGACTACCTAAAATATTGTCATTGCAAACTGTGGGTCTGTTAGTAGGTTTTAGATTTTGGTTTCAGTATATATGACTTGACAGTCTAGGATGCGAACAAGATGTTTCTTTTGGACTGTGGGAAGTTATCTGATGGATTTATACTACCTAATGACAAATCTTGAACAGTTAAAATGTAGACCATGTAGTTCTGTGCTCATGAAAAAGAGCCCCGGCCGTGATACGATACATATTAATCCGCTACATGTGACTTCCGTGATTACCTCTAGCTTTATTAGCCGTGCAACTCTTCTGAGTGATGACTCTAATGTTTTAAGAGAAACTGAAAATAATAGGCAAAATTTAGTTAAAGGGACCTACCTGATTGGCTCTGTTGGATTAGGATTAGAATTCAATTCTCCAAGAAGTAGTTGGGGAATCTAGAACAGTGGCGGTTCTAGTTTTGATGGCACGCCGGGGTGTAATTCCCCCCTTTGGCGCCCCAGAACACCCAACTCCCCTACCCCTGCAATAAAAAAGAATAATTCTGCACTAACTATACCTTCTACTTGCTACAGCCTTTCATTCATTCAAACAATTGAATTAATAACCAATTTAAACATAATTTGATCATCTATTCCTGCCGTAGGTTGGGCAAAATATTAAAACTGCCATATAGTAGTGGCAGAATGTGACTCCTTTGTTGCTGTGTTTCAAATGGCTCCCTAGTTCCTACACCTGCATACAAGTATTAAATAATACATTCTACACCCTGCTTATTGCAGTATATAGCCAATTAGGGAACTGATTCAGATTCAGCGCCGGCCCTCCCATTTTACAGGTTCCCCCTCGAAACAAATTGGCCATATAAAAATATGAAGGTTAATAAATATGTAATTCTTTAATGTGTATTTTATTTTAATATGCAACATGACTGCCATTTATTTTGCCTTAAATTAGCAGTGCAAACATTGTTAAAAAGCAAATATCTGCAAATGGATTTTACATACCTTTATCTTTTATCTCTTCTTCTTCCCTTCTAAACTGGGCCCCTGATGGCTTAGACCTTGTCTTATCCATTTGTGTTTGCTGATTTGGCACTCAAGCATCAACACATTATCTATCAGCCAACAGAGTCGGCTAACTGACTAACTGACTAAATCAGTTCACCTGGTGGTGTGCAGACTGGTTTTATATTATTCTGAACGATTTCGCACAAACCAGAAACAACTATATATGCACAGTACTATGAACAAATTATGGTGTATTTGCCACCATTTCATAGTGTGAGTCATTTTACTAATTGCTATTTAGTGCATAGTGGACTATTTGATAAATTCCCCTACCCCCGCTACCTCAGGCTGGTCATATTGCCCATACCTAGATCCGCCACTGATCTAGACTAAACAACCTAAAATGCTTTTAAAAAGATGCATAAACACCTTCCATCTTCCTGCTTTAAGATACAAGCGGAGCTAAAGATGATACACTTTGCTTAGCTTTGGTCATGAGTCTGTTCTTTTTAACTCACATGGGATCTCCAGGAGACCGATTTCAACATTTGTGTAAAGAACATATAAAAATTTCAGCATTTGTTCAGACTGGATCAGCGTGTTAATTGAGAAATTGGCTTCTCTCTCTTTTGTACAATTAAAATCCATTAAAGCCTAACCTCAAAGCTTTAGAAATGTAGGCTCTGCCCCTCAGCTTGATTTCACCAGCATGATGACGAAGACAGTCAAAATTGTATGAAAGTTGCCAGCATGCTGATCGAACAGGGAAGGGTCAGACAGGAAGCTGGACAAGTAAATCTATACTGACCAATCAAACAGGATAACGTACTGTATTTTACTTTATGTGCAGGTCCAGAATTTTTTGTAGGAATTCCCAGACGTTTTTAGTAGAACGGATCAGCCCAGAGATGTATATATGCTCATCGTTAATGTAACTCACGCTGTCTTTCACCTTCACTATATTACACTTTATCGCTGAAGCTAACAGAAATCAAACCAATGAAACACACTGTTGTTTTCTGCCATCGCTCTGGCATGTGGTTAAAAAATAAAACCCTGAAGAAAGCAAGGTCTTCTTCCAAGTGCATCCTGTAACCTCTGGATGAAAAAAAGCTTCATTTCACATATGTGTATATATATATATATATATATATATATATATATATAGGCATCTGTAGCTCAGCTGACAAAAGTGTATGTGAACGTCGTTTTCCAGAACTCCGACTCTTCCTTCATGTCAAGTGCAAACCAATCAGTGTAAAGCTGAAGGTACTTTTAATGAAGTTATGGTTTTTGCTCGTCACATTGTGCTGTTGAGTAGACACCATGCCCTGCTGACCTCTTGTGTGTAAATAGGACAAATGAGGTTAAGGAGAAATCACTGTCATGCTTTGTTTTGTTATTTAAAAAAAGTACACCTTCGCTAAACTTTCAGTATGTATTTGACCATTAGAAAGCGTCTTTATTCTTAATATTTTATAGCACAGTACAGAAAGAATGTCTTACAGCTCCGAGGTGTGAGTAGAGATGTGTGATTGTGTGACTTTTCCATAGTGGACTTCGTTTAGCTTTGGTCAAAAGTCTGGTGGCTTCAATTCACGCAAGATCTCAGAGTCTCATACTCAACATTCGCATACGTGGAAGAAAACAAAACATACCGTTTTACTGATTCAGTGGTCGTTTAGACTGGGCCGGTGTACATTTTGTTCAACTTGATATGTTAGACCTATTTTAATTGTGTCGGTTGTGGTCTTTTTCAGGACTTGAATGTCCAAAATAGGACTCTATGGAAATGCAGCGTTGTGCAAAATTGTTGTTTTTAAACACCTCCATTTTTGTCTGTTATTTGTACAGTGGAAAAAAAGGTCCAAGATACCGCGAACTGCCTGTGGTGACGTGTGAATTTGGGAATTTGGATTTTTGCGCATTTTGTCTTCTTTTATACTGCTACATTTGTTATACTGATTTTAATGCCCCCTTGCTAAATAGTGCAACAGTGTTAATAACGTATTTGAATTCAAATTTATTTCCTACTCGATTCTTAAGTTGTTTCTGCCCCGCCTCAGGTTCATCTACGACCAACGAACGCTATGTTTGCATCTCAGGTAGATTGCAACGTTGAGCCCCCTTTCATTAATGAAGTCGATCGAAATTAATCAGAAGAATCAGAAGAAAAGCGATGTTAAAATTCTGCATTACAGTTGTACATTTTTCTGTAGTTCTTTAATATTTGGTGCACTGTACACAAAATGTCGAGTATTCATTTTAGACCTAGATCACGAAGAAACAACTGCTGAAAGATGTGATAAGACAGGAAGACAAAGCATCAGTTAGAAAGTAAGCATATTTATCAGTCTGGCTCCAGATGGGTTGGATCACTCGAAAGTTTTGGATGTTTATCACCCATAGATTTAGGTTGATTTATTTTTGTCTTTCTGCTGTACTTGGGCAATGTTACTGTGTATTAATGAAAACAAAAAATATCCACATTCCCATGCACATTTTGTATTGGTTCATTTTAGACATTTTTACAAAAATGGAGAGTTCTTGTCTTAATAAAAAGAAAAGATATTAATGTTCAAAGTAATTGCTGTATGTGGTGTTTTCTTTTTTGTCCTTCTCCTACAATGCACTGGTTTTGTGTATCTAAAATCAAATGACATTAAAGTAAGACATGAAAGCGTGACCATTTGTTCCATCAGCTAATAATGATAATGAACTATTGTATAACATTCTTTAATATAGCTTTTTTTCTTCTCATCGTGAATATTACTTCTGACTTGAATGTTTGACTGAATTCTGAAGTGGAAATAATACTTTTCCCTAAACTTGTTTTTAATGCTGTCTTTGTTTTAACGATTAAAACATGACAGGGCATGCCTGTGTAGGAAAACAATCAGTGACAAGTAGCAGCTTCCTAACAGTTACAGTTAAGAGTTTATCCATTTATATTTACATTTAATGTTGTGGCACATCCTCAAATCAATTTACTTCCTGTTATCACATACATTTATCTTTTCTTTCATGAATTAAGAAATAGTCATGTTACTGAGAAATGAGAAAATAAAAGCCATCCTTCTAGAAACCTTAAACAGCTACCTGTTACAAAGTGCTCTCTCGCTGACATTGGAGACTCCTTCCACAAAATAAAATAGACACCTCCTCATAAAATACATCACTTTATCAACAACACATCTGTTCACGTGGAGTAGAAACAAATGAGCTCTAACACATTAATGTAAACCTGAGAATTGCCTTGCACCTGAAATTACTGTCAGAGCTGCAGTTATCAACAACTTTTAACCAATCAGATTCAAATATTCAACAGCACCCCGATATAATACATGCTAATCCACAAAGCTTTATTCAATTCCTGAGAAGTCTGAAGGTTGTTCTTTCCTTGTGTGATGTTATGGCTCTCATGGAGCCTGTTAAATTTGAGAGGTCCCTCAGATATAATTCAGGAGCATCGGTTAAAGCTAACATTAATGCTTGTTAGAACACACTGTGAATGTTTAATCATCACAAAGCTTTCCTTGGATTAATAAAAATAGTGTCCGTGGCAATGCCACTCTCGGATATCCAGCGTTTATAATATGGAGCTTTGTTGTGAACGCTGTGCCGAACAACATACTAGTTTTCAGCCTGATGTCAAGGATGGCATAAAGTCTAGCACTCGATTCTCATGCTCCTGTTTTGACCTTGCTCTTCTCTGCCAGATCTAGCATATCGCTCTGGAGATGCAAGGCCTTGGGTATTGGGCTGTATTTTTTATGATTATAATCTTTTATTTTTATATATAGATTTTATTTATCTGATATGTATGATACTTGGCTTTGATTGCCTGTGCACAAGTACAACACCAGAGTTGTCACACTGCCAAAACCCAATGTCACCTTCTACCTGGATGCAAGGACTCTTAAGGTGTTTCTGCCTGAGCATATGTTGGGTGGTAATATCTCCAGTCGAGAGAGGAAGGAAAAAAAAGGGGTGGGGGGGATTGGAAGGGGGGAGGGGGTGGGTGTGTGGGGGTGTCTGGTACATGTACATTGTGTCCATTCATTTTTCATTTCAAAATGAAAATGGGAAAACCAGGAAAACCTTTTATTTTATTTATGCACTCACTAAAACAAGACAACAAAATCATTTAAAAAAATGACTGTAATGAAATGGGCCTCTGCAGTAAATTTTAGGACAGTTTAAAAATGAACTTCAATTGCAGTTTTCTTATAGGATACTATTAGTACAAGGGGTGGCTCAATGGTTAAGGTGTTGGGCTACTGAATAGAAGGTTGGGGGTTCAAGCCCCAGCACCACCAAGGTGCCACTGCTGGGCCCTTGAGCAAGGCCCTTAACCATCAACTGCTCAGTTGTATAAATGAGATAAATGTAAGTCACTCTGGATAAGGGTGTCTGCCAAAATGCCATAAATGTAAATGTAAATACAAGTCTACAATGCAGTCCTTAACAGTGGTAAGAGTTGGTTTGCAAATATACTAACATATATAACTATTGTATGGAAACGCAAACTGTGTAAACATAGAGGTATATAGAATACTAGAATATAGAAGTATTAAGCAGCAGTAATGCATTTTTGATACTGCAGTAACATAACAGCATGAACCAAGATGACCTAGAGCTACAAGTAGACTGCATTGCACACTCTTTTCTCTGGGTAAGATGCTTTTCTCTGAAAACGTATTCGGTTTTCATAAAAGCTATGAGCAAATTTATATGTAAAATATTATATGAAAATGTATATACATGTAAATGTTATGTCCGGATATTATGTCTTTGTAAAGCTGCTTTGGGACAGTGTTGAAATAAAATTGAATTGGAATTGAATTAAATGGGATCAAATGCAGAAATATATGTTGGTTGGTCAAAAAGTTCTTCAATTGCAGCATCTGAAAAATCCAGCCCTCATGTCACATTCCTTTACCTTCCCCTTGATCTTGTTTGCATATAAATTTTCCATAGCTTTCAGAAATGTACATCATGATCTTATACATAAACTCGCATAATGTAGCCATGTTTTACCTAAGGTACATACAATACTCTTTATACCATTTCATATCTCATGACTTATTGATGCAAGAAGCTCATATTTCCCTTCATTGCAAGGATTTTATGAAGCTGGCTTGAGAATAAGCACGGTTTGAATTCCTTCGGATGTGTTTCATGGCAGAATAACACAAAATAGTGGTCTAATTCCAGCACTCACTCAGTTGCCACAAATTGCCATGTTATGAATTCCATTTTAGCCATCTATAGACACCAAACTACCCTTTACAGGAGCTAAATGGACTCACTGGCTGGCTGGTAGAAAGAAAGTGGAAATCATTCACTTCAACAATAGAGGGTCTTAATGGTGTTGGCCCTCTGCACAGTGCATGCCAGGTCAGTAGGTGAAAAGGAGACTGATTCATGAAATTGCCATGATTTTCAGGTAGTGAGATGGTGGAATAGTGTATTAAACTCAATATAAGGTTTTGGTTCTGAGCAGTGCTTCACAGGAACGGGTGAGATTGAGTCATTTCTCTGTGTTTTAGAGTCATATGAGGGTCTTATTTACCATTTCAAAGATTATCAATAGTTCCTTCTTTTCAAAGGCAATCACTTCACTTTATTAGTGTCTTGGAGGTCGGTGAGCCCTTGGTGAGAAGCTTGAATGTGCAACAAATTGTCTCCGTATGCAGCGCACCTTATATTAAAAGCATTTATTCCTCTAAAAAGAGCTATTAATTTACCACTGGGTGAATCTCAACAGAATAACAGACTACTCACAGTATTGAACAGATGATTCAGGGTAGAATGTTTTCCCTAAAGAACGGCTGTGTTGTGTAGATTATCCATCAAGTCTGTTTGTGTAATATTCTAAAGCAAACCCAGCTGGTGTCACATCGTAATGCCATCATACCGTTTGCATGTCACAGGCGGTAAAAGCTTCTAACAGCATGCTACTCTACGTGAACCTTATTTTAGGGCTTTAATGGCTTTTGGCTGGCCTGTCATCACATCTAGGCGTTTTCTGTCATGGCGTCGGTGACAGCAGCAGCCTGCCGAGCCACAGTGATTTTTCTATCAGCACCAGGCCAGAGATGCAATCTATAATCTGAGATCAGTAAAGAGAGCCAGTGGACTCATTACAAATTACTTCAGGAATAGAGCAATGAACCTTTGTCACAGACACAAGTGATAAAAAGTTATCGGAAAGTGGTTTCCTGCATTATTCTAACATTAGAATCCTTTCTGGCAATTCATAGAGGAGAAATCTTTTTCATTTGGTTAGTCAGGTCTGTCCAAAAAATAATGAGAATTATGCTGCCATTGTTAGTAGCAGTGCTTGAAATCAACTGTAAGGGTGTTCAGAGTATCAGTTGCTCTATGGCTCTATGGATGTTCTTTACTGTGAAAAAGTGGTGGCCTTTCAAATATGTTTTAATCTTGGCCTTCTGGTACAAATTCTTTATGGATGGTCCCTTGAGAATTAAAAAAGGCATTGAACAGTAAATAGATTTTTTTATTTGTTCACACAAGCTTTCTTTGGATGAGATGATTGTCATGTGCCATTCAGCACTTTGTCTTTATGTCTCAGGATCGTACTCAAACACACATGTTCTCCTGTGATCACTCTGTTCAGGAAATTGTGCTCTCTTGTTAAACAGTCCAGATTTTGCTCCAAGCTCACTTGTGTTGTTCCACTGGCAAGGCACTTCCATAGAATGCATCTGAACTGACCTTGAACCACCATCCCCATGCCTAAACCCTACATTCTTGTTACTTTCCTTGTATATATAAGATCTTGTGTCTTTAATCTTAAAGTTTTTATAAATTACATGTAACATTTGACTGCAGGCCACAAATACATACTCCAAGGTGAGGTCTCACGGGTGCCGTCTGTCAGCCTTGAAATAAGCTTTAGAATAAGCCACACCACTCGCCAATTAATTAAAATTCTACATTCCGACTTCATGAATTAAATCCAGCTTATACATTTATTCACCCATTTATGTTCAGGTCAGGGTACCATGCACACCCATGTTCATACAATGAATTAGGTGCAATTTAGCATAACCAATCCCCACACATCCCTGGACACTGGGAGAACATATTAAACTCTGCCTAGACAGTTAGTCAGGTTAAACAGTAACCTGAACTCAGGGCCATCACTGTATTGCTGTTAGTATTTTTTTCAGAAATTAAGGTTTAGCCCTTTAGCCTGTTAACATAGCTCTGCTTGGATCTCTATATAATAGGGAGACTGAGTGTTGTAGGATTATACACTTGCAACACAGAACATTGGGATTTTCCCAATGGGGACAAAACGAAGAGTACTAGATTTCTCTTCTTATGCATGTTGGAATCACAGGAATGCTGTTATGTCTGCAATGGACTGGTGTCCCATCCAGGATGAACCTTGAGCCCAGTGTTCCTGGTATAGATCCACCGAGACCCTGACCATGATGAGGTGCATACTGAAGATGAGGGAACAAAGGCTTTAGATCTTTAGATAGTTATGGGTTCTTACCTTGTTAAGGAGTTTCCACTATGATTGTGTTGTAGAGTTACACAGAAACCTTGAACAGTTTTCTCACGGATGGGAAAGAAGCATTTAGAACTATAGTACGATGACATTCTTGCTATAATGTCACTAGTGACGTGCAGCAAGGTGGCTGGGGAGGCTCTGGATATATCAGAACCCAATTTACACACGTAAACCCGATAGATGTAGCTTAAATACACTATTAAATTGATGGATTGCACAATGACTATTGGTTATTCGTCTTGGGAATGACATATACAAGTCCTGCACAGTGGTCAGAGGGATTTTAAGCCATTCTTCTTGCAGGATAG
>JANCOA010000023.1:8819843-8832588 GCA_024363135.1 Leptodoras oyakawai | reverse complement strand
TGCGAGCAGAAGGGGCCAAAGAGATACGACATCAGGTGAACTCTGGGGGCCCTCTGAGGACTTTATATGCAGATTTCCACTGCAGCCAAATAGAAGCCACACCTAACGGTCATTTAAAGACCAAGATCAACTGATAAAACATGGATTCAGGAGAGGCACCTGCCCGACTGTAGCGAAACCCTGCAGCCACACCAGCCTTTAGAGTAGAACAGTGAAGACTGCTGTCAATTTTATGAGGCTGAGATTTACACAACAGTAAGGAACAAAAGATTTTGACACCATCACAAGCCAAAAACTCTCATGGGACACACTGTGGAGTTATACACTATCCTGTCAAAAATGATTGAAATAATCAAAAAGTTGTGAGGGTAAAATTATCATTACAAATACACAGTGTTTACTATATTTAGGATGCTATTACAAATCCAAGTTTATATATATATATATATATATACATAAAATCGTGCATTTATGAATCGTTGGCTACACTGCCACAGCACGCAAATCACTACACTAAGTGCTTACACTAAAACACTTCTGGACATGAACTGAGCACGAACATGAACAATGGCTTCTGTAGCATATACTCCGTTGTAGCCCACTGTGACCAGTCATATGAATTTATGTCAATTATTTCAATAAAGACAGCTCAATGAGAAAGGAAAAACCTTTTACATTTACTGCATTTGGCAGACACCCTTATCCAGAGTGACTTACATTTATCTCATTTAGCAGTTGAGGGTTAAGGGCCTTGCTCAGGGACCCAACAATGGCTGCTTTGTGGTGCTGGGATTTGAACTCATGACCATCCGATCATTACGATTCATCACGGATGAAAGACTGGACTGAAATATTCCATATAGATAAATGCAAATACATACTGCATATCATTGCATGAATAATTTGGAGATTAAGACATACACATGTTTAAGTGTCCAGACTAGATGCTCAGGATTAGTATTCCAAGTAGAAAGCCCCTGCTTCGTTCCCACCCAGAGCTTCCCCCACCTATTATCTCTTGCAGTGTGTACTTCATTATCAGCTCTAATCCGTAACACAAGAGCCTGCAGACTCCTCCAGCACACTGCACTTCTGTCTCCATGCAACAAGACTCCATTCACAACCTACCAAATCTTTTTCTACACACTAATGCTGCAGGCTATAATAAGAGAAATGGAAAATGAGCAGGATTTAGGAATAAGAATAATAAAACACTGAAAGTGAAGAGTGCTATAGGGATAATCGAGAAAACAGACTAATAAATAAATGAACCAAATCGAGCCCATTTCTCTGATTAACCAAGCCATTAGAAAAAGAAAGCAATAGGTTTGTAAAATATCTACTCATTTACTGTCATAAGAGCACACAGAGCACTAGAACTATAGCGAGAGCCCAAATCTCTGCGAATACACAAAGAGGAGGAAGGAACAGCTGGAGCAGAGCTTTCCTGCTTGTTTGTGAGGCATGTTAATTATATGTCACTTCTTTCCACTTCATTGGCAGCCAGCTGTCTCTGGAAGACGCACACCAACGCTCCGTTCGTTCCCGCATTAAACCCTAACCCTTTCACACATGCACAAAATGAAAGCACATGCTAAACTTACTGCTCACAGACTAAGTTACTGTTCTTCTGTAATGACAAACTGAACATCTTACCTGTATGCTCCCAAAGTCAACATTTTCATAGTGGAAATGTGCACATTCGGCTAACTTTGGGAAGTGGCCTTTGGTGAATGACAGCCTGAAAGAATAAAAAAAAAAATACAGGGAAATCTTTGGTGACTAACAGAAAGCAGCTTTTATCAAAAGTACTACCTGGGTGGAATAAGATGTGTCTGAAGGAAAGTCGTAGTGGAATAGGAGCGTAATGAATAGCTGTGGAAATATTCACTATAACCACACTTTTGCTAGTGCAGTATTGCTGAATATTAATAAACTTCTCTACATACTGTTTGTAAAGGATAAGACACAATTCTTACCTGTGTATCAGTTCTACAAAAATACCGTGATATAGAAGGTCAGTCTGGAAAGTAATGAGAATACATTCTCATAGGGTGTACACATGGGGGTGTGTTTTAATGTTGGGGAACAAGAAGAAATCACACGGAGCCAAGTCTGAGCTATAGGGGGGATGTGGGAGGACTGGAATTCTCTCACAGCCAGTGAAGTGTGACTCGGTGCATTGTGATGATGGAGCATCCATGAAGAGGTCATCTGATGATACACACACACACAAAAAAACTCTTCTTCCAAAACTCCAAGGTAAAATGTTCCATTTGGGCTCTGGGTATGAATTCTTTATGGATGATCTCTTGAGAATCAAAAAATGATGATGAACAGTGACTTGGATTTTTGGGCTTTCTTTGGGAGAGATGATGATATCGTGATCCATTCAGTATGATTCACCCATGATTCACCTCCAGTGATCACAGGTGACGATAGGATAGCTTGACCATAAACTTTCTTCAGCATTATAAGAGTAAGATGCACTTTTTGATGCACGATTTGATTTGCATAATCGAATGATGAGGTATTTCAACTACAATAAATGTCTGGGCACTGTGAAGTCTAGAAGGCATCTGAAATGGGTCCTGCTGTTTATCTGGAATCCGACTCCAACTGACCTTGAAGCACCATCCTCATGAGTAAGTTTCATTCTCATTACTTTCTGGACAGACCTCATATACTGAAATGCACTGAAACACATCTCTCTAGGTACAACCAATTCAGTCCATTCTGTTTTCTTTTCATTAGCCTAGATGTAATATTCACATTTATTAGTTTTTTTTCCCAGGCAGAAACAATATATAAAATGAAAATACAGGAAGCCAAATATCAAAGGACACAAAATATGTTTCCGTCTCTGAGTAGACAAATTAAAGGAATGTGCTTTCTAACCCCTGAGCAAATTACACACCAGAAATATATTATATGTGCAGTAATAAAGTAAGGAGGAACTTACTTTTTTACATTCTTGACCTTCATGCTGGCAGTGCTGCTGCAGGAGCGGATCAGTGGCTCACTGCTCAGCTCTGGGATTTCTGCGCTCCGTGCCTGAAGGGAGAAAGAAGATATGAGCATTAGGGCTAAACACTTTGGGCAAAATAGCAGACATTGCAGCAATAAAATTTGCACTGAAGTACCAGAAAAACCGGTACTGGAGCCTATGCAAAATGATGCATAGCAACGGCACTTGTGGACCTCACTGACTGCATCCGCAAGTGCATATGTAAACTTCTAGAGCTGTTTCAGCTGTGAGAATGGCAAGTTATGACGATTTTAAGATTTTCAACACAGTTTAATAATTGGAGCTCATGAGATGGGTCATAGCATAGACAGATAGACAGATATATATTTATATATATATATACTTTATTGATCCCCTGGGGGAAATTCAAGATAGGCATTTAGTAGAAGCAAAGTTTGGATTTTCACATATGAGCATTTCGAGGGTGTACCGTGACTACAAGCATTCCGGCAAATCCTTGAACTTATGACAGCACTGTGGCCGTAAAAAGACTCTCGGATGAACGTGACCAGCTTCGACTGGCATGAATTGTTTTACGTGATAGGCGTGCAACTCTGCCTCAAGTAACATTGGGAATTCAATGCTGGGGCCTCAACAAACATCATTGTGAGGACTGTGCAACGCTCCCTCTGATATCCCAGAGGGGGAAGGCATACCAAGTATTAACTGCTATACCAGTTTTTATGGTACTTCAGTGTAATTTTTTTAAACTCAAGCTTCGCAAGGCAGAGAACTTAAAGATATGCAGCCAACATTTACTTATAACAACCGCACATAAAACAATAAAAAAGCGCAAATGTGTAAAGTTAAATTAATGAAGTAATAATAAAAAAAATAATAATAATTCCAGTAAGAAAATAATAATAAGTAATAGGATAACTAAAATAATTTAGTGAGGTAATTATAGGTGTTATAGCATTCGTTATCTCATCCGGTTTTGTCATCTGCACGTCTCTAAAATTTCGCAGGATAATAACTGCTCGAGTTCACATCTCTGGCGTATACTCAGTTGACTCGAGCCATGTCTGATTGCCTGACCGGCTCTGCTGATTTGGTGAGCATGCCCGGCTCTGCTGATTTGGTGAGCATGCCCGGCTCTGCTGATTTGGTGAGCATGCCCGGCTCTTCTGATTTGGTGAGCATGCCCGGCTCTTCTGATTTGGTGAGCATGCCTGGCTCTTCTGATTTGGTGAGCATTTTCTCATCACACTTTAATCACAAAATCGTGATTTTCATCTGATCTGAAATCATTCAGCCCTAGTGAGCATGACACAAACATAAAACATGATGGAGCTGTTGCGTTTAAAACTTTTGCCTAAAGCATATGAAGGCTTTTGAAAGGTACAGCATGGCAAAAATAAATGTGATAAATGATGTGCATAAACAGGAAGCAACTGCAGAGCGCTTTACCTACAGATGAGGACAAAATTGGCCACTAAATAAGGAGAGTCAGGGCCAGAGGACACTAGGACAGGAGTATTTACAGCGAGCTGAAGGACACTCGGTGTGACGTGAACTTAAGAGGACCTCCTGCTGAGAAGGAAGCCGGCATCTTCTGACAGCCCTGTAAACCAGCATGCACTCGCTTCAATATCTAGCCAAGTGCGAGGCAGAGACGGTTATCTGGCAAGGTCAAGTAAAACAACTCAGAGAGTCTATAATACTTAGAAAATATGAATAATCCTTATGGCTGCTACACAGTCAAACAGCAACTCATGATAAGAATCCTAATCAGAACTGTAAACGGTCACAGTACCAGATGAATTCCTGGTGTCAGTATCAAGGCATGCCTAAACGAGACGCATCACTAGCAACAGTCAAAACTAATTTTTAACAAGAAAAAGTTGGGAAACGGTGTGATGATACCGACGACACTCAGTGCCACATTCAGTGCAATACTTACTAATTCCATCCCTGGGTGTTCCTCATTCTCACATTACACCACTCCTATATTACACACGCTGAGTGTTACTGAGTAAATGTAGTGCACTAACTACACATTACAGTCTAAATCCTCCGTGAGCAGAGAATAATGTGTTACCTGTCGTTTTCCTGCCTTAACATATAATTAGTGACCAAAATTATAGGATAAACACTCCGTCTTATTTGTGATACTCTGGTTGTTGTGATTAGTCTCCTCAGTCCATCTGTGCTCAAAACAACATCAGCTATCGGCGAGGTTGCCATGGAGACTGCACCGTTCCAGCTGCAGAGGACGCACCGGAAGCGTGTGTCGGGTTGTTAAATTGGACATGAATTCAAAAAGGGAGCAGGAGAAACAAAACCTGTTCAGACCCAAACTTCGGACAAAAGAGGCTCTTTAAGAGTCAGTTACAGCTAAATTGATATCACTCCTCGCTATGTCTCTAACGTAATAACTCCTTTATAATCTAATTTCACCGATTCAAACCAATGCAATATAATGTAATTACTGTAAAAGCAATAGGAATAGTATAAAAGCCTCCTACAGGAATGTGGGTGTGATGGTTGTATTGTAAAACACTTTATCAGCGAGCAGGGAATCGAGCTGTAATTACTACACTTGAGAATTTACCAGCATCCTCTTAAAAATGAGTGAATTTGTGCAGTGTGTGGGCGGATGTTGTGTGTGTGTGTAAGGAATTTGCATCTCACCATAGCGCTGATGGTTTCCTCCCAGTCAGGCCTCTCCCGCGGGTGGATGCTCCTGGCAAGCTCAGGCACTATGTCGTCTGCTTCCAGGTTGCGACCAGGCCTCAGTCCCCTGAGAAAGCAGAGTGAGAGGAGAGGAAAAACAAGAGAGTAATCAGTGAAAGTGTGAACATTAGTCATTAGCGTGGGTAAATGGTTATACAGCATCGCACCACTAAACGTTCATTATTGTTATGTCAAACTTTAAATTAAAAATGGCACTGAAAACCAAAACAACCGAGGATAAGGATAAATAAAAGTATGCAGGAAAGAGGCTATTTGTATGCTGTGAGAAGCTGAAAGCGGCCTACTACCTGATCTGTGCACTGAGACTTCCACTCCATTCCAACTCTGACCAGTGTGTTTCTGTGTTCCATGAAAGACCTTATTTCTTGAGAATCCACGCAATCCATCTCACCTATATACGCAAAGAGTCGCACCAGTAACGTGAGAACACTGACCCTACCAAACATTTATTACCTCAGGCTTTGCTTTAACGCAGAACCTCAAAGGCCCCACGTTGCCAATCTAGCCCTGAGACCTCACGCCATAGCACTACAATACCAAGAAGAAAGGTGCAACAAGAGGCACCGCTCAAAAAACACTTTAAATTGGATGATGAGCAGGTGTCCCCTGTCACCCTTGATTAGCGCTAAGCTTGTTGGGAGTTGGAGGCCTCCCAGCATGCACGCCATGCTGCCGGGGCCTCCTAATGTTAAGATTGTTCAGACTTTTTCTAGACATTTGTACTTGGTTCTAGTCTGAAATTTTCCAGTCATCCATCCATCCATTACTGTTAGAATACTGCGAAGATAAGCTATTAAATATCAGATTCGTGACAACCCCAGTTTCTTCCTACATTGGAAAACCACTTCAATACATTGAAGATGCATGTGCAATGATGCATGTGCCATGTGTGAGCAAAACAAAGCCGGGGGAACCTGGAAGTAGTACTCAGTACTTCCATGTTGCACGCAGCTAGCATCAAGACATCAATCTCCCCCAAGAGGGAGAGGAGGAAACGTACCACAGACCACCGCAGAGGAGAGGCAGGCAAACCCACCAAGGGATGGGCTTAAGCCCCTTCACACCTGGCGGTCAGGAATACAAATCACACCAGTAACGTGAGAACACTGACCCTAGCAAACATATCTCAGGCTTTGCTTTACCGCAGAACCTCTACAAAGGCCCCACATTACCAATCTAGCCCTGAGACTTCATGCCATAGCGCTACTATACCGAGACGAAAGGTGCAACAAGAGGCACCACTCAAAAACCCCTTTAAATTGGGTGATAAGCCGGTGTCCCCTGTCACCATTGATTAGTGCTAAACTCCCAGCACGAGCGTCACGCTGCCAGGGCCCCCTAGTGTTAGGCCGCAGAAAACTAACCCCTTACAAAGGTGGCTGTAAATATGCTTTATGTGAACACCTGACCATCACACCCTTCCCCGAATGGTTTCCACAAGTTGGAAGCACACAATTGTCTAGAATGTCTTTATATGCTATAATATATTTTTATGTATGTTCCAGCGTGAGAATGCCCCGTGCACAAAGCGAACACCATGAAGACACCATTGGTGTGACATGGTTGATGTGCTAGAGCTCGAGTGGCCTGCACAGAACACCTTTGGGATGAACATGCTGATATCACACCAGGCCTTCTCATCCTACATGACCCCACTAATGCTGTTGTGGCAGAGTCTGACCTCATTAACGTAGCTCTGTGGCAAATCCCCACATAAATCATTACCAATTGCATAACAGGGTGCACTATGCAAATATAAAGTAGAGCTTGCAGCGACTATGCAGAAATGACTAAATACAGTGTGCCACAGCAGTGAACCAGGTTTTCCATCTTAAAAGGAAACATCTGCTTGTAAAATAATGAACATGACGAGATTAAAGTTACCAGCCCACCTGTGAGTGTAATCATAAAACAGTAGGTACTGCAAGCAGGATGGGTGGAAAGAACAAAAACATCCTGCATGGTTGATCATAGAGTAGCTCCAGGAAAGATCAGAAATTACCCTAGTCTGCTAAACATGATATATAATTATAAGGAAATCAAACATTGTTGATTGGCTGATTTGGAGACTGGGATAAGAAACAAATGTGAGATTGTTCAGCCTTTTTCTAGACATTTGTACTCGTTTCTAGTTCCCATCCATCCACTCATTACTGTTAGAGTACTGTGATAATAAACCATCAAATATCAGATTCGTAACAACCCTGGTTTCTTACATTGGAAAACCTCTTCAATAGATTCTAGATGATGCATTCACTCATGTTTATTCTATCTAATACCATCTGAAAAGGACTAGAGAGAGAAAACTAGCATGATTCACTGCAAATAAGCAAGATGAATAAGCATAAAGCTGAAAAGCACAGCAGTGTCCAATATATCATTTCCCTCTCTAGTGTGAAGCAAAATGAAGAAAATCGCTTTGGAACCAATTACCTGTGCTTCACAGATTAAACCAGCCTGGATCATTTGGACCACTGCATTCTGGGCTGCACTTACTCAATACACAATGTGACACCATTTCTGGAGTTAAACCAAGCAGTGCACACTGAACGGCGAGCCTTTCTTCTTACTGAGGTAATGAGGTAACGAGGTTTCGGTAAACGCGTCTAATGTGGTGACCTACGTGGTTCCATTCTGCAAACTGCTTAAAATAAGGGAGCGAAACTGATCTTAAGCAAACTCAACAAGAGAAAAACAAGCAGGTTCTCTTTGCTCCATGCAGCTGAAACTCCTTCATCCCTGACACAGATTCAGTTCCCACAACAGAAGAAACGAACAACTTAAAATGAGAAGCAGAGTGTTAGAATGAGATGAGACGGTAGACACGCAGCGGTAATGTCTACACGCGGGACACGTTCGAGTCGTATCCAAGACAAATTCCTGCCCGATTAGATCTAACCTACATCATGCATACCTCCACTCCACCCTGTATCTGCAGCCAGCTCTGACGAGCACACAGAAACCTCGCTCAATATCTCCACACCTCAGGCTGAACAGACACGTGGCTGACCTCAAACTGTCATCTCCGATGCAGGTTTCGAACAGCGCCGGTTGCATGACTGATCACAGAGGGGAGGAGCCCAGAGAGCGTGCTACAAAATCCTCTGCCTTATCCCCGAGCAGTGGAGCTGCATGTGAATCGGGCATTCTATGAATCATGCGTCTGGCTGTAGATGCAGTGAGGCGTGGCTTAATGCTCTGACGTGATAACATCTGGCACAAATGTGTACAAATGATGGAGCCATGGCAGGGATGCAGAAGTGCTAAAGACTTCCCTTATTCAACACTTCCAACTTAATGAACCACAAAATCAGTCCAACAGTGAATGCAATCAATGATTCATCAGCCGTAGACTGGAAAGATAACCACCAGCACAAGCCGAGGCAGAGGAGAAGCGTAGGCCTGCGATATACTTAAATAATCCTGGATAATAATGACTTATGACTTTTAATGGCTTTTATGACCATTTGAAAAATGTTGATGGAGTATCACAATTACTCCACCAATTTAACAATGCAATTTAGTACGCTTTATCAATTTAAATGAACAGGGCTTCGTTAAAAGCTAGGGTTGGATGATCAGGGGGATTCTACCTGCTGACATTTTCACAATATACAACATGCATGATGATATTATGGCTTAGTCACAGGTTATTGCTTGTAAGCCACATGATTAAAACTAACTTTAGGTACTAAAAACATAGCTGAGTGGATGTATATTCTGTGGATACTCTGCACTAAGTGCTTGGGTTTTTTTGGTGGCAGGTGCACACCAGGTAACTTTGCCACCTTCTGGTCCTTGGTTCCATCCTAATCTCATCCTAACCTACTGTCTGTGTGGAGCATCACTTCTCCCAGTTCTTTCAGTGTGGTCCATGTGTAACAACATTCTACTATTTGTGACTATATCTGTATTATATCAGCATTTCAGTATTCATATCTGCATTTGGATTTAAGTGGGCATGGCCTAAACTCAAAGGGTCTTCCATGTTTTTTTTTGTTTTTTTTTGTTTTTTTATTAAACATGAACCCTACCGCCATGCCCACAGAAACATGGAGGAAAACATTCGAGGTCGACATGCTAGCAATGTCAGTATACCATAAATAAGCGTTGTAAATGCATTGCACAATACTGACTTTGTTTGCCCCATGAGCTTCATATCCAAGCGCTCGTTTGCGACAGCATGAAAGTAAAACCACTCGCATAACTTACTCAATGAGATTCCTAGGGAAATGTTCTGGCAAGCTTTTTGCACAGTGTGCCTCCTATTCATACATTTGGATTTATATCCCTATCATGGCTGTTTCCTCTGCTGGGTTACTCTAAACTGCCCCTAGGTATAATTGAGTGATGCTTTGGGATGGACTGGAGTCCCATTTACGGTGTATTCTAGATGGAATCTATAAAAAAACTGGTAGTTTCAATGATCTATGTTCAATTAAGTGTTCATTACTATACAGTAGTGTTGATATCCAAGACTCACTCAGTGTTTTATGCAACTCGTGTGGACTGATGTTATATCATCATACAGCCCAGCCAGAATTACTTCAATTCTGAATATTTGACCAAATAAGACTGATCCTTTAATCATCAAAAAATGATAAAATTATTACCAAACATAATCAGAATTCAACACTAAATCAACAGTAAAAAAAAGAAAGAAAAAGATTTAATTAATGCACCAGAGCTAATGAAATAAATTATCTAATGTTAAACATCTTTGGCTCAGTTCAGTCAATTACAGTTCTGTGCAAACGTCTTAGGCACCCTATTGTATTTGGGTACAACTTTTGTTATTGATGTGTTTTTTTTTGTTGCGCATTATTGAGTCAGTACAAAAATTTCCAAATGTTACTTTTTCAACCAAAAAATAAAATGTTTTGCTATAGCTGCCCATAGCCGGGAACTCAAGAGAGCAAGATTGGCCATGCTCTCAGGGTGGGAGGGACAGCATACGTTCTCCCCCCCATGTCAATCAGCATGACATTGTCCAATCACGGGAATCTGTGAGCTAATGAATACAAGAGATGGGCGGGAGCGCTTTCCTCCAAGTGCGCTACACCGTTACACCGAAAGTTGCATGGGCAGCAGCTCGAAAAGAGGCGGCGGCTTGTGTCACGAGTATCGGAGGAAGCATGCGATGGTTTCACCCTCCCTGACTGGCAATTCGTCGTGTGATAAGGGGGGAAGCACTGACAGGAATTGGAGACGACTAAATTAGGGAGAAAATCGGGGAACCCCCCCAAAAAAAAAAAAAATAATACACAAAAACGTTTCTGCATCAGTAAGGAAAACAACACATTACATAAACAATTTACCAGACAAAAAAAAAAACTGAATGAAGGCTGCTGGGTTTTGACCCGTGTGACGGTCAAAGTCTCCAGAAGAGCTGTGGCAGATTCTCCAAGACGCTCAGTAAAACCTAAAAGCTGATTTCCTTATTTATAAAACTGCACACATTGTACCTGGGAAGACTGTTTAAGAAAAGTGCACACTGAATATTGACCCCTTAATTATTTTATTACTGTTTACTGCACTTTACAGTGTTTTATGTACAAAGGCATTTTTGCTTTACCGCAAGTCTTTTCATGTCTCCAAGACTTCTGCATCGTACTGTACGGTAATGAGCTGGTAAGTTTTACTGAGCGTCTTGGAGAATCTTCCACGGCTCTTCTGGAGACTTTGACTGTCACACTTGCTTCTTTTTTTTTGCAAGCAAAACCCAGCAGCTTTCATTATGTCTCTTTTTGTCTGGTAAATGGTCTGTTATGCAACGTGTTTCTTATGTTACTGACACACAAACCTTTTTTTCACAGACTCAATGTAGAATGTAGAACTAAAAAATAACATCTAAAAAAACATTGTGCCTAAGCCCAAGCAGTCAATTGTGTTTATATAATCAGGTTGTCTAGTTACTGTAAATATTACTCCCAAAGTTAAATCTGATCAGCTGACTTGATCATACAGTATGACTTTAAATATTTATATTTATTATAGGGTAGCTTCCCAGGAAGTTATATAATGTCTGGTTAATTAAAGGCAGGAGCCTGACTTGCTATACAGTATAACAGTGGTATTAAAAACTAGTAGAAAAGTTCACAAGCAAGTTATCCAACATTAATCAATCATCATAACTGATTAAAAGCAATATTTTATTGGTATGCTACCTATTGTCAATGGGTAGTTCAAACTCGTAGTAATCTTCCAGCGTGTGCCAATGGAGTTCCCCCATCAACCAGACTAACAAAAGGTTTGAATCATGAAAACGGCAGACATCTGACTCTGGTATCCAAGGGAGCAAAAATTGGCCATGCTCTCTGAGTGGGAGGGATGGCACGCTCACTGGCTCTGGCCAACCATGAGAGGCTGTGAGCTCATGTAATGCAGAAGAGGGCAGACAGTGCTTTCCTCTGTGTGTTACACTGAAATGAGATAGAACATGAGGAGCAGTTTGAAAAGATGCAGCTTGGCTGGTTTTATGTGTCTAAAGGGAAGCATGTTAGCCTTCAAACTTCCCAGTTGGTAGCTGCCTTGTGATAGGAGAGAGCGAGCTGGTGGGTGGGAATTGTTAGGGTGCAAATTGATTCATTTGTTATCTAAGCCGGTAAACTGAATGGCATGACAAATCCAGCATATATACAGGGGTTAGACAATGAAACAGAAACACCTTCATTTTAGTGTGGCAGGTTTCATGGCTAAATTGGACCAGCCTGGTGGCCAATCTTCATTAATTGCATTTATATTTACATTTACGGCATTTGGCAGACACCCTAATCCAGAGTGACTTACATTTACCTCATTTATACAACTGAGCAGTTGAGGGTTAAGGGCCTTGCTCAGGGGCCCAACCGTGGCAGTTCAGTGGTGCTGGGGCTTGAACCCCCAACCTTCTATTCAGTAACCCAGCACCTTAACCACAGAGCCACCCCTGTCCCTAATTGCTCATTGCACCAGTAAGAGCAGAGTGTGAAGGTTCAATTAGCAGGGTAAGAGCACAGTTTTGCTCAAAATATTGCAATG
>JANCOA010000023.1:8780000-8795053 GCA_024363135.1 Leptodoras oyakawai | reverse complement strand
TTCTTGATATTACTTACATTATAGGACTTTACACACATGCACACAAGTTACTCTGTTGAAACATACAGTATATGTGCACAGAGGCTATCTGGAGATGTTGAACATCCAGTGGTACGTAAAGTTATGTCGTTTCATGACCAATGCTGTGCAGCTGATGGTGGTCTGGTAAACCAGGGCTTGCCTACTCTTCCTTTTCCTTGCTTGAAATTAATAAGCCAAAGCTTGTTAAAAACCTTGTTGCCAAGAAACAAGGGCAAACTCCTCTGTCCTGAAGATTCTCCAGTGGTCTAAAACCCACTGACTGTTCTAAAGCACCAACACTTCCATAAAATGTTTAAAAAAAAAAAAAACATCTTACAGATAAAACAATTTTGCATTATTTGATGATCAACAATATGACCACCTCCTTTCATCTACACTCATTGTCCATTTTCTCAGTTCCACTTCCCATATAGCTGCACTTTGTAATTCTACAATTACAGACTGTAGTCCATCTGTTTCTCGACACACTTTGTTAGTCCAGCACAGATCAAAAGTACAATTCTAAACTGTTTTCTTTCAAATCTATTAAAAAATAGCCCTAAAGGGGCAGGGGTGGCTCAATGGCTAAGGTGTTGGGTTACTGAATAGAAGGTTGGGGGTTCCAGCTGCCACTGTTGGGCCTTTGAGCAAGGCCCTTAACCCTCCACTGCTCAGTTGTATAAATGAAAGTCACTCCGGATAAAGGTGTTTGCCAAATGCCATAAATGTAATCTAAATGTAAAAACTAGCCATGGCATGAGACACTTGTAAGAATGTCCTTTTAACCTTCAAAAGGTGTCCTGCAGAATAAAAAAGGAAGTCAGTAAGAGCAGTAACGAAGCCCTCCTGACAATGCCGGAAGCGCCAGCTCAGGCACGTACTTCTCAGTTGGAAAACTTGAAAGCAGCTAATATATCAGTGCAATAAAGCTTCTTTGCAAAGGGAAAAGAAACTAGCGTAATGCAAATCTCTTGTAATCCTGTTCCTTTTACATTTAAGTGTACTGCCATCAGTATGCTACACTGTCGGAGTGATGTTTTTTATTCCGAGTTGGGATTTTAACCGCACATAAGAGAGAGAAGGACCTGTGTGGCAGAGCTAACGAACCCCCAAAAAGCCTCCTTGCAATCAGAGTTGTTCCTGTTTGCACAGCCGTTATTCCAAAGAACCGATAACGCTGACTGGCTTCATAGCAAAAATGATATGAGAAAGAAAACACTCATTTATTTGACCTTCAAGGCAAGATTATCTGAAGAACTTGGCAAACAGCAGCAGGAAAGCAGCTAAGAGAATTAGAGGTTTAGATAATTAGCTATTTCACCAATGCGGTATGCAGAACTCGTGAAGATTAGAGATTCATTACAGGGACAAATCTCTTCTATCCCTCGCTCCACAGATAAAACATGGTTGCCTTGATCCTGTTTATGCATAGGATCAGGCATCAACATAAAGATGGCACTTGAAGTGTGTACACTGACTCCATTCAACTACAATATATTTACTTATGTCTGAACTATAGTATGTACATTTCCTATTTTTATGCTATATATTGGTTTGTTCCAATGTTGCACAACCACTAGACTGTACAACGATTCTACAGGCTTCACACAAGTCTACAGTCTTTGTAAAGGATTATATAAAAGCTATGTCCAATGTTTTTTTTGTTTAAATACGTCATTAGTTTATTTATTGCAGCATACACAGATCAGGCATAACATTATGACCACCTCCTTTCATCTACACACATTGTCCATTTTCTCAGTTCCACTTACCATATAGCTTCACTTTGTAGTTCTACAATTACAGACTGCAGTTCATCTGTTTCTCTACATACTAGTCCTCTTTAGTCAGGACGTCAGGACCAGCACAGATCAGGTACTATTTGGGCGGTGGATCATTCTCAGCAGTGCAGTGACACTGACGTGGTGGTGGTGGTGGTGTTGGTGTGTGTTGTGCTGGTGTGAGTGGATCAGACACAGCAGTGCTGCTTCATCAGTGCTCACATGATGCTATATAGACATTTGAGGTTGGACTATTTTCAGTCCAGCAGCGACACTGAGGTGTTTAAAAACTCCAGAAGCTGTCACTGCAGTGCTGAGAATGATCCACCACCCATAGTACCTGATCTGTGCTGGTCCTGACCATTAGAGAACAGAGTAATGGGGACTAACAAGATACATAGAGAAACAGACAGTTAGTTAGTTAGTTAGCTATTGTTTACTGCCATTCCAGCTCGGTTAGGCTATATACATGACATTTACTTATTTACATCATTTCCTTAGTCTGAGATGAACTGCACTGGTTTGAGACTTAGATTTAGTGTTTTATA
The DNA here is from genome assembly GCA_024363135.1 of Leptodoras oyakawai. Classification (NCBI taxonomy): domain Eukaryota; kingdom Metazoa; phylum Chordata; class Actinopteri; order Siluriformes; family Doradidae; genus Leptodoras; species Leptodoras oyakawai. The sequence continues at coordinate 8,792,703 of JANCOA010000023.1, read as the reverse complement.
TTAGTCTAGATAGTCGAGAAAGTCCAGTATTTTTTTCTTTGTCTTTATAGTACTTTTCCCTGAGGTCATCAATGGCAGGGCATCCTGTTAAAATGTGTTTTATTGTTAATAATGAATTGCAGTATTTACAGGCTGGTGCATCTCGTCCAAGTAGTAAGCGTTGGTGTGTTAACGCTGAATATCCTGTGTGGCATCTTGTAATTGTTATTTGATCCTGTCATCTTGAAGGGTATTGATTGGAGTCAATCAGTGGGTTGATTTCATGCAGTTTATTCCCTGTGTTGTGGTTCCATTCCTCTTGACATATGTTTTTACAGGAGGTTTTGACTTTGAAGGGGGCGTCAGTTGAGGTTGGGACATAACATCGGGTAATCTTCTTTTCGGCTGCTTTTTTTTGCCAGTTTATCTGCCACTTCATTGCCTGTGTTGTTGCAATGGCTGGGGATCCAACAATAAGTGAGCTGGATTCCTTGTTCCTTTAGTTCTTTCTCAGTTACTAGAATGTCTGAGATTATGGGGTGATCTGTTTGAAGGGAAGCTAAAGCTTGCAGACGGGATTTGGAGTCAGAACATTAAAGGAACACTTTCTGAGGGCTTATCTGTATGTATTTCAAAGCTAGGAGAATGGCGTGGGCTTCTGCTGTAAAGATAGAGCTGTGTTGGGGGAGGCGTATGCTGTGCTTGTAGTCCGATGTATACACCGAGAAACAGATGGACTACAGTCTGTAATTAAGTTGTAATTGGTAAGTGGAACTGAGAAAATAGACAATGAGTGTGGAGAAAAGGAGATGGTCATAATGTTATGCCCGATCGGTGTACACAAGAATGTGCAAACTAGTTTCATTGCACAAGAAAGCTTTAAGAAGACCTGCACCCTGTTCATTCATTCCTGTGACAGAAGCACAATGCATACAATTCATGCAGATACATGTCAAGAGCTTCAGATAAAGTTCACACCAAACATCAGAATGAGGGTAAATATAATCTTAGTGGCTTTGACTGTGGCATGGTAGTTGGTGTAGGGTGGGCTGGATAGAGTGTTTTTCACACAACAGTCTGTAGAACAAAATCATCCAATAAGTGGCCAATCTGTGTGCAGAAATGTGTTGCTGACGACAGAGGTCAGAGGAGAATAGCTAGACGGGTTAGAAGTAACAGGAAGCATACAATCACTCAAACAGCCACTCTTTACAACCCTGGCGAGCAGAAAAGCATGTGAATACGCACAACACAGCAACTCTTGTGGTTGGACTACAACAGCGCAATACCACACAGGGTTTATCCTCCTGTCCGCCAAAAGGGAGCAGGATCACCCATACTGGACAGGCGAAGATTGGAAAATTACCTTCTTTATCTTCAACAGCTCACTGACACTCACAGAATGTTCTAGGATGCAAAACTATCAAATTGTTTTGTGGAGGTGAGGCACTAAAAAATCTCTACTGTGTTTCCAGTAGTGCTGACATAAGCACTATACTACAATTAAAACCATAAAGGTTTTATTAATAAGGAAATATAACAGTCAAGAGGACTGGCGCCAATGAAACGCATCTGAAGACAAAACAATAAAAGACCAAATTACAGATGTTAAATGCTGCATTACTGAAAAATCTTCCAAAACCTATAGGTACGTGGCACTGACATTTTGTGGAAGCATCCACAGGCTCAAAACCAAAACAGAGGAGCTGAAATTAAAAGCCACAGGAATGCAGCATATGAGGAAATGGACACTATCTTGGCATGACAGTGTGTGAGAGTGAAGAGTGGGAGAAACCAGGACGAGCACAGCATTAGAGATGAGTGAAGTGGCCATCAGAATCACATCAATAAAGCTTTTGAGAGGGGAGTCTAGGGGTTGTGCAGCTAGCAGGAGTACAGAGAAAAAGCTCTGATGCTTTTCACGGCAGCCAGGGCAGCTGGTGACATGAGGCAGTGTCGAGTGCCAGCATCTGATCAAACAACACAGATGAGCCTGTGGTACTGGATGCCATGTGAAAGTGAAAAGGGCACTACATGAATAATATTAATTAATTAATAAAAAAAAAAAAAAAAAAAAAACATGTAGTAAACAGTGTAGAGAAATTTAAATGGCAAGTTTGCATGCTAGTTTTAAGAGGCATACCCCGATACCCCAATCAGGCATAACAAACTGCTGCTTAATATTGTGTAGGCCCCCTTGTGCCACCAAAACAGCCCTGTCCTGTCAAGACATGGCCTCTACAAGAGCTCTGAAGGTGTGCTGTAGAATCTGGCATCAGGACATCAGCAGCAAATCCTTTAATTCCTGCAAGTTGCGAGGTGCGGCCCTCCATGGATGAGACTTGTTTGTCCAGCACATCCCTCAATCAGTGGGAATTTGGAGGCAAAATTAACACCTTTGTTATATTCCTCAAACCATTCAAACAATTTTTGCAGTTTCACAAGGGAGCATTATCCTGCAAAAACGAGGCCACTGCCATTAGGGACCACAGTTGACCTGATGGGGTCTACTAAGTCTGCAACAATGTTTAGGTACTCTAAGTGGTACATGCCAAGATAACATGCACAATGCCAGGCTTCCACCAGCTTGATTCCTTCCCATAGGACTTCCTGGTGTCATTTTTATCCCAGGTATGTGACGAACACCCAGCTATGCAAATGATGTAAAAGAAAACATGATTCATCAGACCAGACCACCTTCTCCCATTGCTTCATGATCTTGTTCTGATGCTCATGAGCTCATTGCTACAGGGGTCAGCATAGGCACTCTGACTGGTCTGAAGCTACTCTGTCCCATAGGTAGCAAGCTGTGATGCACTGTGTGTTCTGACACCTATCATAGTCACAGGTTGGGTACTTTTCGTAGGTCCTAATTACTGCATATCAAGAACACCCCACAAGACCTGCCATTTTGGACATGCTCTGAACAAGTCGTCTAGCCATCACAATTTTGGCCCTCGTCAAAGTCACTCAGATCCTTACTCTTGCTGAAACCATGTTTCTGGTTTCCAACGCATCAACTTCAAGAACTGTTCACTTGCTGCCTAATATATCCCACCTCTTGACAGGTGCCACTGTAATGAGATAATCAATGCTATTCACATCACCCGTCAGTAGTTTTATGCTATGGCTGATTGGTGTAGGCAGATGTGGGACACAAGTAGAACTGGTTCCAGTGCAAATGCTAAAACCTTATATTTGTCTATAAATTATTTCATGCTCACAGCTATTATTTATAATTATTTCCAAGAGACTTAAACCCAGACTACTGACAAAAGCCCACAACACTGAGAAATATCTATTGTCAGGAAGACTAAAATGTGTATAGCATGAGATGTACTGTAATGTCTTACACGGAGTGACTCACCTCTACTTCACCTTCTACTTCACTGTAGTGCTGAAAAACCGTTTGATTTGAGAACTTGAAAGCATGACTCTTTAAAAAAAATAATAAAAGGCCAGCTTTGCACTGCCTGACTGCATGATGAATAATTAATATCCTCCATCTTTAATAACTTTTTTATGAGACACAATCCATACTCTTACTAAACCTTACCCTACGGGAGAGAACGAGCTGTGAAAGATGATGATTTCTGCATTAATGGGACTTAAGGAAAATTTGTATGACTGATTCTGTGCGTTATAAAATGAAAGCCTTTTAGGTAAGAGTAGGTAAGACTTTTAAATTAAAACTTCTTAAACCTGGGGTAAAAAAAATATATATATATATACCAATAGAATATATCTGTCTTAAGTGCAAGAGCGGGAAAGAAGGGTTTTGGAATTTAATCTGCTGCTGTTCGGTTTGTGAACAGATTTATGTGGTCCAATTGTGTCAACAGTTTCGATCAAGGGCTTGGAAAATTGGAAATTGGAAAAAAAAAAAACTGCTTTCACTGCTTTACTCCATGTTGAAGTTGAACAATTGAGTTTTTTTTTTTAAGTTAAATAAATATATGAATATTTGTAAGAATATTATTTATTTATTAGGTGTTTAACATCATGTTATACAGTTGCATACATGACAGGAGAGGTTAGATGATTTCACACTAGATTAGCCTTCATATTTGTCAGTGGGGTAATTTAGTATCTCCAATTCACCTAACATGCATGTTTTTGGATTGTGGCAGAAACTCAGGACTTTCTTGCGACGAGGTGGCAGCGCTACCCACTGTGCTGCCGTGCTGCCCTTTGTATGAATATCACGCTCTCGTAAAGTGCAACTGATGATCATTTTACCCTGTCTGTAGCCTGAAAATTGAATCCATTTCCTTGGCCAAAAATGCCTGCCTCTTGCAAAACAAACAGTAACAGCACCTCAAATAAAGAGTGCCTTGTGAAGGGAAAGCATCATTAATGGATCTGCACTGTCGTGAAAAGTAACATTGCAACTTCCAAGAACTGAAACATTGTCCTTTTTGAATAGCAGGAACTGAGGCCATCAAAATCAAATGAGAAAAATCCAATCAACAGGCTGGTCGGCTACACAACAGACCCGCAACTGTTTAGAAATTAGGCAGCTACATTAGCTGGAGCTACAGTCTAATTAGCAACGGAGTAGAGTACAGACCTACGCTACATGTTGACATGGACATATAAAATACCCATTCTCAAAGTTGCTGAATTGTTCGACGGTTCTCTGCCGTATGTTGTTCATTAGCCGTTGTATGATTCATCATGCTCTGAGCTCTCAAACCCTGAGAAACTGTCAGCCACCACGTTCATACAAGGAGTACAAACTGTTCTTGACGCATCAAAAATTCAGGATCAGAATCACTTCGAGTGTTATTAACTGTAAAACATTCCTCATCACTGGTTTTCTATTATAATACATATTTAGTTCCAAAAACTGCTAATTTTCCTGATAGGTAATGTGTTACTGACACAAATAGAGGTTTACAATATGAAACAACACAGCACCCATATCAGTCTCTCTCATCACCTGAAGTAAAATGCTTCATCGCCGTCCCTTCACTCAACTAATCTCTGTTCAAGCTGACATCAGCGCTAATATAATCACTGATTCACTGTTCCTTTGGCTTAACGTCTCTTTAGTATGTTGCTTATGCAAAACACATAGAAGTGCCACCTATGTGTGTATATAAATCTATGGAAGCTTCTAGAGCTGTTTTTGCCGTGAGAATCGCATGATAATCACGATATTGTGGTTTTCAATGCGGTTTAATAGTTGGAGCAGGTGAGATGGGTCATAGCATTTCTTGGGTGAAAGCAAAGTTTGAATTTTTTTCACATATGAGCATTTCAAGGGTCAAAACCTCAGACTTTTGACAGCGGTGTGGCCTTAAAAATACTTTGGGTCACATCTGAATTCACTGCTGGGGCCTCAACAAACATCAGCATGAGGACTATGCAACCTGGACCTACCAAGTATTAACTATCAAGTATACCAGTTTTTCTGGTACTTCAGTGTACGTCTATGGGCTAACCTTGCAAAACAGGGGTGGATGGTGAGCAGTGGCTCATTATTATTTAAAGGAATGGGTAGTCAAACTAAAAGCTGTTTTCGACAGCAGCAGAACGGGTCCTGTGACAGCTGATCCTTGTGGCATTTTGACCAAAGCACATCACAGACATTTCATTAAAATCCCAGGGAACTGTGCTAACCATTTTAAACGAGGTCTGCTGTGTCTATATGGAGTATCCAAGCGCTCCTCTCTGTTTTGATGAAGATGTGATGGGAGAGGAACTTTCAGACACTTTGACAGACGGAATGTGATTACAAACTGAATTGATCAGGCTTGTCTGTTTCACTATGGCAACAAGTTGATCAAAGCATGAAAGGGTTTAGAAAGCTTTAGGTACCGTGACTGTTTTCACTGCTGGATCTGTTAACCTGGCTCCTTAGTTAATATGATTTTTGCAGGCAGACAGCAAGGCAAGTTTAGCCTGAATACAGAGAGACAACCTAAATAACCTTCATTTTCTGGTAAAGGAGCTATATTTCTCAAAGTAAATAGCTATATTTCTCAAAGTAAATAGCTATATTTCTCAAAGCAGAGATGTCAAAGTATATTATGGGCAGAAAAACCTCCTGTTATTTTTGGCCATTTGTGTCATCCAATGGGTTTTCCCAACCCACCCAAGGACACAATGTAGAGAAATGTGGAAACCTGCAGAAGTTCAGATGCAGTAAATAGGAGGAGAGGACTAAATTACTGCAGCGCAATGGATATGATCTGTGCATGTCAGTACATAAGTGAAAAGCATGTACAGAATCAGTTGTCCATTAATACAGTATAATTCAAGTGGGACTCCGCTTTGCAAAACACATTGCTCTTGTAAATGTAAATTCATTAACTATGTATCTAGCAGCAGCATTAGCTTTTGAAGCCAAATCCACTTTGGCACTTTTCTCAAATGCTGAGTCATAACATATTGAGCTGGAGAGATAGCAGCTCTGCATATCCCCCATTTGCATTTCGGTCAAATTAGAATCAACATGAACAATAATAAGCAATAGCTGTCAGGAGAGGAGAAGATTCTTGGCTGATGAGTCATTGCTCAAATTGCTTCTTCCCACAGCTGGAGGATCAGGCGCTCAGCTTGTTGTGAATAATGCTGATGCGCTTTTAGAAATGTGCTGGAAGATGACAGATTCGTGACACGCAGCACTTTTCTTTAAACTTAGAAAGTGGAAATTGCAGATGGAACCTTGAGTCTACACATTTAATCAGTATGTAATATACAGTATTTATAGGCTCCCGAGTGGCGCAACAACTATGCGTTCGCCCCATCATCTGGAGATCGCAAGTTCGAATCCGGGTGATGCTATAGCTGCCCGTAGCCGGGAGCTCAGAGAGCAAAATTGGCCGTGCTCTCAGGGTTGGAGGGGCAGCATACGTTCTCCCCCCATGTCAATCAGCACGACTCTGTCCAGTCAGGGTCGTCTGTGAGCTCATGTATACAAGAGGTGGGCGGGAGCGCTCTCCTCCAAGCGCGCTACATGAGCCGCAGTTCGAAAAGAGGCAGCGGTTGGCGTCACGTGTGTCGGAGGAAGCACACGAAGGCTCCACCCTCCCGGACTGGCGGTTCGTCATGTGAAAGGAGGAGAGGGAGTGATGGTTGGGAATTGGAGACGACATACACAGTATTTATATAGAACTAATTCCATGGATTATATAACTCTATAAACCATAGGCTATGCATGCTCAGTTTTAGCAACAGATTGCTATTTGCTATCTGGACAGAGACAATTTTGGTTATTTTGGCTCTGTGCATCAGCACAATGGATTTGAAATGAAGCAATGAAGATGTGACTCTGAAATGCAGTATAGATTTTCTGCCTTCATTCAAAGGGTTTCATTTTGGCAGGGATTACCTCGCATAGCCAAAAACTGTGCTGTTCCGTTTCCCTGTGGAACAAAAATAAATAAAATACACACATAAAAATAACGAAACCTTATGAGATTTTAAAGTCTTGGAAAACCAGTTAGCATAGTAAATACGGCTGGATGGGCGAGTGAGCGTAAAAATCTAGTCTAAACACTAAACCTGATCATTTTTCTAGTGATCTGTCTAGAGTCTTTTCACTTCTTAGTACAAATCAATAGCCTGAGAGAAAAGGACAAGGACATAAACAGTGGAAAACCTAGCAGCCACAAGTGCTTTTACTTCTAAATCAACAAGCAGAGAAGAAAAAAACCTTTTGAAAGAAAAAACATCGACTTTTGCAAAACAAACTCAACTCTACCAAGTAGGTACCTGTTCTAAATCCAACCACCTGCTGCATTACACGCATCAGCTTTACAAGACGGAATAATTGGCACGCACAGATGAGATATGACCTTGTCAGAATCAGGAACGCAGGCCTGTGGGAAAAACTGCCAAACACATTTGCTAGTCTTGCTAGCAGAACCCACCCAGCTGTTAAACATGTTGAACTAGCCAAACCTGAATAATTACTATTATGCGCAATATAAAGAGAAAACACCAGCCATCAGCCATTCTAATGATATAATTTCTGGTGATGACCCAAACACAAGGTGGTATGTTTTATATACACATTTGTACATTAACTAGCTAATGTAGCTCCTTGACACAATTTGTTAGATTCTCTGTTTTAGCTATAATTTTATTACAAGTCAATAAGGTTGCTGGGCAACCAGAAACGGGACAGGACAACACACCGGAGCGGTATGTTGCTCAGTAGGGCAACTAATGAATTGTTCTTTTGTCCATGCCTGACTACTATTAAATAATATACAGTAATGTCCAGCACTCGTGTACAAAATGTGCATTTTGGAAAACCTATACTACATTATCAGTTTCTCAATAAACGTGTACCGTCCAGAGTTCGTCTCAGGGTAGTTTGCATGTACAGACATATTTACGGTTTCCATTTGTGTATTATTAAAATTTAGACCTGTATCTCAGAGCCATTTGTTTACACAAACACAGCCATACAGATATCTCCATGTGCTTGTGTTCGCCAGGTATCAGGTGTCTATGTAGAGTCTTCGTTCTGCTCGCTTGGACTACTCCACAGTGCCGACTGAAACGTGAATGAAACTTCAGATCGCCGAGGCGTTCCCGTTGCGGCTGTATTGTAGGAATTCTCTGGCCGTTCTCCACCAAGTTCTCTCAATGCAGGAATTGTTTGGGTGCAAAGAATACCAAAGAGAATTCCACAGCATCTCTTTATGCCCATGTCTTCTAGGGGCCAAAAGAAATGCTTTTCATTCCGAGTTCAATTCAGCCGTGTGTGTGTGTGTGTGTGTGTGTGTGTGTGTGTGTGTGTGTGCGCGTGTGAGGGAGAGAGCGCTCCTGTAATTAATGGACATGCAGACTGGAATAACAAAGGCTTCATTACTGCTCCAAGCGTCCACAGCATTCAGAGCCTTGGGGCAGAGGTCACTCCAGGCTTTGTGTGTTACCACCATTGGTTGTTGAAAAGACAATAAACCCATTCATATAGCCATAAATGTTTCACAGATGGATGTTTTTAAGCTTGGATTGGTTTGTAAAACGTAGAGGTGGAAACTCTCTTTTGGAGAATCTGGACAGGCTTTTGATTTCATTCTGCATTTTAAATAGAAATAGATTCGTCATTAGTTACTTCGTACTCGAATTTCTAACATTATTGCTAGCAAAACAAAACATGGCTGATTTGCCTGCTAGAAACATTCGGGAAACATCCATGAGACGTTTACTTCCTGTTATCATTTATGATGATGTAGTTATGAACAGTTTTTCCCCCACCAGACAAAACACATGCAGGCTGACAAGGTACCAAGAAACCAGACAGCAAAGTCCTCTGTGAAAACTCCACTGTCATGGAGGAAGACTAATAAATGTGTTCATACAGAAAGTGTCACTATGCCTAGAATCAGATTAGTCTTTGTTAAATAACAGGTTTTAAAGCAGTTTATTATTAGTCTTAGAATATGTGGCGTGTCAAGTCTGGAGTACCTTCAGTGCAAGTCCCAGTGTAAGCTGTAACTATAAAAATGACAATGTATGAGAATTAGTGAACTGACATAAACGTGGGATTTGCCCAGAAGCCTGCACTACAATCTAACCAACACCTTTTAACCTATCAGATTTGAGAATTCACTATTACTGCATCGTAACACTGAACACATGCACCACTGATTCCAGCCCTCTGGAGAAAAATGCGTAGACAACACAGGACATACATTTCACTAGGTCTGAAGGACATTTTATAACAGATCAGCCAGTTGAACATAAAACAGCTGAAGGACGGAGGAGAAGCTGCTGCAACACGTTTTCTCCCATTGGTTGCATGCCATGCATTTACTTGATTTTGCTTTACTGCATTTTATGTCTAATGTTAAAGGAGTATAAGTGCTCCTGTCTGGAGTGGCCAGAAACTGAAGTTGAAAAAAGTTCAAGTGCTTGAAATAAAGAGCTTTTTAAGTTCACGACCAATCAAGTCACAAGGAGGATAGTGCTGGGGAAAATGAGCTTGTTAGACATTATAAAATCTCATTTTAACTGCAAATTCTCTTGATTTTCTGCTGGGACTGGTAAGACATTGTTATGGGTAGAGTGTGTGCTGCTTCTTTCTTATTATCCCAAAACATAAGAGTATTGGCAGGGCAGTGGGAACATCGTGGATCAGAACGTTGGACATTTTTAGATACATCTCTATTATAAATGCTCTTTCTAAGTGAGACTGCATGCACACTGAATTTGTCAGCTACTGTCTGCTCTGTTCGTCAGTGAATACTAGAGAACGTCTTGTGCACAAACAGATGGGATGCTGTCTCTAACTGTATCTCTACAAGGTCAATGCTTTTACAAAACCAGAAGGTAGTGCATAATGTGACGCACAAAACATTTTAACCTTTGCTTAGACAGCACTACAGCCTAACCAGTTTTTGCATATCTTCATCTTCAAAGAAATAGCCCAGAGAAAAGCTGAGCTCTTCTCTGCCAGCCATGTTCTTCTCACAGGTCAAGAGCACTACTGCAAAGTAATCAGCAAGAGGATGACAAAGTTCTCTGAAAATCGTAACGGAACATAACAGCAACTGACAGAAAGCAGTCAGACAGATAATGACAGACAGTGAAGGGTGGGAATTAGAGGGCAGGAGAAACAGGGAGTGTAAAGTGCACACCCTGTGCCTGAAGGTGAACAAGCAGCCATTGTGGAGCGCTTCTGTTTGGTTTAGCTGCAATGATATACAATGCAATGCAAGGACCTGACAAACACCCGGCAATAAATCTGCCCTGCAGAAATCACTCAGGGCACAGCTATTCCTGCTTTAGCTGCAGCACCTCTGAAAGCAATTCCACAGCCCAAAATCCTGCAAATCTGCTCGCTGCCAAGCAATTATCTAATATACAAAAGCTGATTTATGAGGCCAATTTGTTTAATACACCAAATTGGGTAGAGAACCTTAAAGATCTGTTCACTCAGTGAATTTGGCCCTGAACACAGTATATGAAAAATTGAGCTTGCTTTTAATCTCTTTTACTTATGCGCTTTTAAGAAGGAATCCAACAAATATGAATAAAGGAGAGGTTACAAAGCAAGTCAGAGCTGAAGTCCCAGGCACACTGATGAAAGATGAGACCTAACATGATTCCCAGGAACTCATCTCCAGTTCTCAGGTGAAAACAGGAAGTAAGAGGATTAACACAGAAAAAAATGTGCTAATGCCTTCTGGCACAATAAAGCAATGATATGAAGGAAACTTTAAGTAAGCAATGAAAAAGAAGGACCAAATCGTCAAATAAATGTACAACCTTTAAGAACGAATCCCTAGTAGACTCTGAGCAGAGAACAAGCAGAGAGAAGAGAAACTACACTTGCACTTTAAAGGCTGTAAGTTTGAATGATCCAAAGCACGAACATCAATAATGCTGTCCCAATAATATCCAGAGATTTAAGTAAAAACCATTAAATGAATAAATCTTGGATCATTTTTCACCCTATGAGAACCTGAAAGTGATACAGCATCGTAAAGCATCAAATAATCTTTATCTTATAAGGAGCTATTCTCGTAATGCAAAAGAGGATCATCCTCGTCATTCACGCCTAATGAACTAGAGTTCAGATTTAGCCGCTTTTCAACAGGAATCGATATAGAAAGGCTAGAAAGCAATGCCACAGTAACCAAAAGCATGCTTATTTACTAGAGCTAATTAACAACGCTGCCAACACAAAGAGTGTGTTTGACCAACACAAGCCACCAGACCAGCTTCAACACACCTTGATATTTATTCTAAAAGTCTCTGGAACTGAACGGGAAAGATAAACACTGTTCTCCAAAGAGAAACTCTTTCATTTGTTGTTTTGATGACGGTGATGAAGAACGACGTGTTAAACAGCTCCAAAAAGTCACTGAGAAAGTCACATATGCAGCCATTTCAGTGAGACTGCATGCCTTAGGGCGGGGTCACCCTAGAAGAGACCACACCCACCAGGACAGACATGATTCATCATAAAGTGACCTTTTTAAGAACATTTTTGCTTAAATTTAACTTTAAGTCCTTAACTTTCTAAGAGGATAAGTGGAGCTAAACAATGCCAGCAAAATAAATAAATGCCCCTTCAATGTAACAGTGTCAGTGGTTTCTCCTCTGTTTGCCATCTGTTCATAGAAAACAGAATCTTAAGCTTGAGGGAAAAAAATAAATAAATCACACAATTGCATTACTAATACAGCTTGACCTGTAAGGAATTTCAGACTTGTAGATGTGGGTTTACTTTAAGAATGCAAGGCTCCTTTAATGGATACCATGCTTATTCATGAACGGAAAAACTTTAAATGGAAATGAAAACTCTGGGGTATTCGTTCACTGTTCTGTACTATACTGTAGTGTTTTATCTCTAAAAAGCACATTTATTTATGAACTAGTTAGTTAGAATATATACAAATAGATATTTGACAGTCTCAAGTGAAAGATTTTTACAGAACAGTTCATCGGAATATAATTTCTTGATTGTTTATTCAAGAAAATACCTAGGATTGTTAAAAAGAAATTACACACATGTATAATGTGTAAATACTATATATTATACAGTACAGGCCAAAGGTTTGGACACACCTTCTCATTCAATGCATCGTCTTTATTTTCATGACTATTTACATTGTAGATTCTCACTGAAGGCATCAAAACGAGTTCATTCATAATAGAATTTATATTATATAATATATAATAATCATAATATGAATTTTAACAGTTGTCCAATAGGGCTGTCGGCTGTGTAGTAACCTGACTTCTGCACAACACA
>JANCOA010000023.1:8750549-8761245 GCA_024363135.1 Leptodoras oyakawai | reverse complement strand
GAAACCGGAGTACCCGGAGTAAACCCACACGGACACGGGGAGGACATGCAGACTCTACACAGAAAGGACCCAGACCGGCCGACCCGGGGATCGAACCGGGGCCTTCTTGCTGTGAGGCGACGGTGCTACCCACTAAGCCACCATGTCGCCCAGTTTGCTATCTTACAACTGATAATTATAAAGCACTGACACTGGGAACTCCTTCTACGATGTTACATGAACATGTCCTTACAGAAAACACATGCATACCAACAATAACGTCTTTTTAAATTCATTTACATGGCATGTCTTTTTATAGTATGTTGTTACTATAAAATGCTAGTATATTAAAATGAGTCCAGTTATTTAAGCCAGAACTACTGTCAGAGCTGCTGTTACAGAAAATTAATCAACACCTGACTGACAGATTAAGGAATTCAATAATGCTGTGGTATAAGTATGTTAATACATAATACCATTATGAGTATAACAGTCATTCTGCCTTAAGAACCTGACTTTTTTCTTTTTTTGGAAAACGTTTAACATGAATGATGCCTAACAACAAACAACTTTAAAAACAAGCACCACCATATAGTTGACTGTTTGAAGGTTACAGAATGCTTGTCTGTCCAGCAGTGTTGCACTAATGAGTCTCGGGTGACTCTGAGGTATATCTGGCCTATGCGTGAGAACCCTGTGTTCTGCTGAGACAGAGTAAGACTACTGGCAGAATGAAACAGGTGCAGGAATGTGAGGAGTAAAGAGAGCTGTAAATTATATGCATGAGCCTAAACGCTGGCACGCCACTTTTTGGAAGAGAAGTATCCATCAGAATGCCACTAGTTCTCTCTCTGAGGTCTCTGTTTCTTGCACTGGAGCAAAACCTTGGAACACTACCAACCAGCATTATCTAAAAAAAAAGGAAAACATTACCAACCAGCATTATCTTAAAAAAAAAAAATGGATGGGAAGATGAGGTGTTGATATGGGGTACAGCTGGGGTGGTGGGAAACTCAGTGCAGAACCAGTGGGCTTTGGGAAGAGTGTGGCCTGCTCTCTGGGCCCTCACAGGAAAGTGGCGTGGTCTGGGTCCACTGTGTCCATACTGGCCAGAATAGCTTTCTGGTCATCTTGGGGCGGGCGGCGGTACAGCAGGGCAGAGAAGCGGGCGTACGGGTCCTGTCTGGTTAACTTCCTCTTCTTCTTGCGGAGGTAGAGAGCTTCTTCTGGTGGGAGGACCTGAGACGTGTGGGGCTGCTGGGTCTGAGAGGTCAACACACCTGCAACCAGACAATGGGACAATGGGAGTCAGCATGAGTGATTACGGACGTGCACAGACAGCGATTGTTGGTCGAGGATACACGGACATGGGTTGGGCAAAAAAGGACACAAAGTGAATGTATACAGCGTCGAATATATAAAGCATGTAATTTAAAGTTAAAGTATATGTTTTTCAGGATCTGGTTTTGTTCATCTAGTATCTTCACTGCTGAGGATAAAATGTGGTCATTTTTCATAATACCTGCCCCACATCCCCACACAGTGAAGCTGATTAATTAAAATCAGATGGCATACCAGATTCTGGCTGTGTCTTTCAGCATCCAACTAGTAACATGAGTGTCTAGATGGCTATGGAAGCTTTCTTAAATATGTGAAGCTCAAATACTATTGATATTAAAATTGTGTGTTTTAAAATGTTCTCAAATGTAAGCATATACATATGGTATTGATTTTAGGATGGGTTAGGATATTAGCTGCTGAGAAAGACATTAGCTCAACACTAACTGCTCCCACCTCAGCTCTGTGCTGCTGCAGCCTGCACACAGTCAACTGATGTGCTTAAACTACTTGACTGAGGCCTGCAAAATACAAAGTGCCTTGTCAGATGTATCAGGCAATACACGCTCATCAATTTAATAGGAACATTTGTACCCATGAACCCTGCTCATTCATGTAGTGATCCAAGTGGCCCATCACGGTGCAGCAGGGCAGTGTAGAAAATCATGCAGAGATACTGCATGTTAAGAGCGTTAGTTAAAATTCACATCAAACATGAGAATGGATGAAGGAAAATGTGAACTTGTGTGACTTTGTCAGACAGGCTGGGTTAAGTACTTCAGAAACTGCTGTGATTTTCAGTAGTCAATGAAATTTACCAAACTTTAGAGCTTATACAGAATGGTGTGAAAAACAAACAATAGGAGAATAGCTAGATTGAGTCGTGCTGACAGGAAGTCTATGGTAACACAAATAACCACTTTTTACAACTGTGAACAACCTGCTCATCCTTAAGGCATATAGGCTATAACAGATAAAGGCTCACATGCATGCCTAGTTGATTTTTAAGTGAGTCTGTGCCCAGATTCCTCTTCTTGCTGAACAAGACTTGAAGCAGATGTGGTTTTTTTTTCACTGTTTAGCTTATCCACCTCAAGGTTTGATGTATTATGCAATCTGAGATGTGTTTCAACTCACCACAGTTGTAAAGAATGGTTATTGAGTTTATGCATTGTGCTGCTGAGACAAAAATGCCAGCGATTAGAGTTCCAAAAATAGGACCTGTAAACTTAACTGAACCACAATCATCAAAGTTGCATATGGTCAAATCTGATCCTAAAATGAGTGTCCCGTCCACATTCCTTAGCCATCAGTTTCATGTTTGGAGTATCTATATGATCACTTAATCTGACTGGGAAGAGTTTGAATTTGAGCACAAGTATAGTAGTATGAGTAGCATAGGTTTATAATAGGGTTGAGCATCATTTACATGTAATTTGTAAATGTAAATCAGAAGCACAGATATGGATCAGATATGGATCTTCTATCAACTCATTGTCCAGACAAAGGCACCCCAAACTCAGCTTCATCGCAATGCATTTTTTCACACTTCTTTTTTCCGATGTTGGATTACTGAATTCTGAAATGAAATGCTTTCCTTTTGTTGACTCACCGGCACTGCACCTGCACAAATTAGAATGCGTTTCATGTAAATCAGAAATGTAAATTGAGTTATGTCATAAGCATATGCCATGTAAATATGGGACTAGTGGGGTAGGAGCATGATGAACACAGTTGAAGCTGAATCAAAGATAGTGCTTAAATCACAATACTTTCCGAGTTGTTGAGAGTTTCATGAATTAAAAGCAGACTATCAATTTAATGAATAAGGGTCAATGAGACAATTTGGATTTTTCACCATGAAAAAAAGCTAGAACGTCATTGTAGAGTGCTAGTGAAAAAGCAGTATGAGTGAGGCCTCACCCATTTTCTTTCTGGCCTTGGAGTTGTTATTGTTAACTGCAACCTTCTTGGCTTTTTTGACACGTTGGAATCTCAGTGCTTCTATCCTCTCAGACCCTGCAGGACCACTCGGTGTACCTCGACGTTTCCTGCACAGAGGAAAAAGAAAAGGGCGAAAGGCTATCACACAGAAGAAAAGCTGTCCTGTGCCTTTCTATTGATAAGACACTGGTCACATATGGCTTGGCCCAATCCTTGTCAAGTTACTGCTCTCAGTGCCAAGCTATAGGCGCACCAGATTGCCTACGAACCAGTCCAAGACATCCAAACTCTCGGAATCGGCCATCAGCATGACAGTTATGGAGCCGGACGTTATTTGAGTGGAAAGAGAGGTATACTCAGAGCTAAAGAGGTGTACAGGTGCTTTCTCATTAGGACAGTATTGTTCACAGCAATAAGGAATTTTGAAAACCAAGCTTGATATACATTACTTCTACAATATATTAAATAGGCATACCTTGGTATGGTAGGATAATATGTAATTACTGAATGACAAAAATAAATTAATAATAATAATAATAATGTACGAATAAGATATTGTCTACTTTTGTGAAGAGGAAAGTATACATCCTTAAACATTAGGTTGTATTCACAGTCTTCCCATCCAAATACAGTATGGAGGCACTTAAAATGCAGCCCACATACTCAGCCACACGCACACACACGGCTCTGACGAGGCACGGTGAAACAAGAAAAAGAGCATTATAAAGGGCCCTTCCATCTGCTGGGGCTGCCAAGAGAAATTAAAAGCCATTAGTAGAGGGGGAAAATCACAGCTGAGCAACAAAGCATCTTCAAAAATGTGTTCATAGACATGAATACTGTCTACAATGGGCTTCACCATGCTGACAGGGGGAGAGATGGCGGGAGGGGAAATGGCTACTTGGGAACAGTCACATAATGAAAATAAAACAAAGCACTCAGACAACAAATGTAACAAGAATTTAATCAGATATTTGTTCGTTTTTCAACTGAAGAGCAATATTTAGCGATGGCATGCATGGAATTTTGCACATGGAACAGAACTTTAAAGGGGAATACTCTGAAAAGCACTTTCCTGGGCAAAAGCCACAAATAAAAAGAGAATGCTGTTAGGGTGCCCAGAGCCAGTAGTATTTTCCCCATTACAAAACGAAGTGCATGAGCTTTTATGGAAGTATACTTTCTCCCTATTAATGGGAGAGTGTTCTGCAGTCTAAATGTACAAGTAAACACATGTGCATTTGGATTTATGACGATGAGAGTGCTTAAACCCTAAGCACTACTATTGGGTAACAATAACAAAAATTAAATATATTTTTATGTAGGCAATGGTTTAAATTTCTTCTGCTTTCTTTACGGCAATTCATAACTCATTTATTGATTGACTATAATGTGATTAACCACACAACTACGTTACAGATTTTTTTTAATCATATAACTATGGCTCCACATGTTCTTGTTTCATTTCAGAACATTCATGGCTCTAATTCACTCGCAAAAAAAGTGATCACAATCCTAACTGTCCTTTGTGTTTTTCACATTTAGGAAAAAAACACACAGGTAACACAAGTAAAGTTTGTGTAGACTACATGATCTATGACAAATTCTTTAATAACTAGAAAACTTACATATGCATACCAAGACGAGAATGCATATATGGTTCAAGACTGCAGAACTTAAATGCGTAGCTACTCATAACATAAGAAAAAAACGAAAAACAATGCAGGTTGGTGTAGCAAACACCAATAAATCAAATGCAAATAAATCAAGACTCTCAGACTTGTATTCCCCTTTAAAGAACGAGGTGAATAAAAGCCCCACCTGCTGCCCCCCCCTTTCAGACATGGATCCAACCCTTACCTATTGCGGTGTAGAGGACCTGGTCACAACAACGCTGCCCAGATAGCTGAGATCAATCAAAAACAAAGCAGGTAAGACTCCAGGAGTCATCAAGAATGACCAACTGCCCCTAATTGAGATGATGGCGACATTGCAACAGATGAGAGCGGACAGTCCCTGCAACACGATTCGCCCAACAAGCCTCCCCCTGGCAGTCAGAGCTGGGGTGACCTGGGTGATGGAGGAAAGGGAGGTGTGGGAGAAGCAATCATGCAGTCATATTACTAAGGATCGGGAGAGGAGGCCTGTGCCTGCTGTGCTGGACACGTCTAAATCAATCTCCACTTCATACATACTGTAAGTCATCCTAAAAAGCCTGGAGTTAGTCAAAACAGGGCTTTATTTTGACTCAGAAAAGGTCAATTGGGATGCACGGGGGTTCCTCCTGTTGGGTGAAAGGCAGGGTAAAGCAGAATGACACAGAATGGAAAGGCTGGGGTCCAGTGGTGGTGTTCCTCTGATTCCAGGCTTTTAAGGGGCTTTGATACTGCATTTGAAATGGATTTAATCTAGCACTCATTGAGAGACTGAGCCCCAAAAGGTCTGTCACCATATCTGTGAAGCAAATAATCCATCCTGCCTTTTTTGTCTTTATTAGCAAATCAGCATAGTTTAATTTTCAGACAAGTGTCTTTAAGTGCTTCACAGACCTAATGAATGAACATTGATGTTTGACATGAAAAGTAGCATCAGTGAGATTGAGAACTACAGAGTCATAGCACATCATCTTATGTAGAAAATGATTCTGAATGGTTTGCAAAATGTAAGGCATTGAGGGCAGTTTAGAAAAGACAACATGACTTTCGATGTATTTATTTTCTTTAGCAAATAGGTAAAACTGCTCTACCTTCATGGGCAGCTAGAAAGATTTTCTACTTGTGCAAGCAAATTGCCTATTATACTTTTTAGTACAAGGAACTTTTTTGTAACCCCACTGAACTTACCCTGAAGCTGATAGCTGGGGCGGAGAGGGTTCTGATGGCAGAATCTCCTCCTCACTCCTCCTCTGGGCTGGCATCTGTCCAAAAATGCTGCTGCTTTCCATGGGGGGTGATGGAGATTGGGATGGATAGCTTGTTGCTGAGGTGCCAAAGGCCATGTGGGAGCGGTAAATAGGACTTGCCCTTCGGCTTCCCTGGCCTTGAGCAGGGGAAGAAGAAGGTGAGGATCTTTTTGAAAAGCTAACAGAAGAAGGTGGCTGCAGGGTAATTTCAGACATCCCAGGGGGAATGGAAGGTTGGACAATGCTAGGACGAGGCCTGGGGCGGACAACAATCTCTGGAGAACCCTCATGAGAGCTAATGGGGCTTTGAGTAAGAGGTGAGAGGCGGGAAGGCTGAAGTACCACCATGCTAGGTTCCATCCTACGGGGCTGTCTGGGACTGAGCCTGGGAGTTAACTCATACCAACGGGTATCCAGGCTTCCAAATGAGCTAGGACCAACAATGTGAGACGCTGGGTCAGGGTAAGGCAATACCGGCACACCCATACCGTGGCTTGTGTGTCTTAGCTGCCCTAGACTCTGTGCCTCTTGCATAGGTAAATGCTTGGCTGGAAGGCCCTGAGGCTTCACTTTGCTGGGAGATTTGCCTAGCCGACTCTTTGGGGCCTCCAGCTGAAGAATACCAGGATAGGAGGGTATGTGAATGGAAGCAGGTGGGAGAGCACTAGGAGGGAGGATTAGAGGTGGTGGAAGGGAAGGTTCCCGGTGAAATTGTAAAGGGTGAGGGGGTGGGAATATGAAGTGAGGACCCTCAAATGTGGCAAAGGAGAAATCAGGCCGTTGCCAGATATCTGGGGAACGGGATGATGTGTGTGTCAAGGGAAGGGAGCAGCCTGAGACTGCATAGTGCTGAATCTCTCCTTCACTGATTTCTTCTGGTATGGTTGCATGACCAAAAGGCCCCTCAAGATGGTAAGGGGGTGAAGACATTACTGAGCTAATTGGGCTGGTGTCTGGCACGTAGAAAGGAGGTGGAGGCTCAGGTTCTCCAGGACTGCCCAAATAGCTGCCCAAGTAGAACTGGCCATGGGAAAAGGCTCGAAAATGAGGAGCACCACGGATCTGCCCCATAGCCTGAAGTCGACTGCTCTCCATTATGGTCATACCTTCAATGGGCCTCTGGAAGCGGGGGCTATAGGCTGGGGGCTGCAAGTAAGATTCTTGGCTGGAAGAAATGGGAGAGATCTGATGGGGTCTGAGAGTGGCCATCATAGGAGGCATGGGGCCTGGATCATCATTCTCTTCATCAGACTGTCGAAATTCTGGGTAAAGGTCTGACTCTTCCACAAAGGGGAAGCCCTCAATACGCCTAGGCTTGACAGGTGTTTCCATGTCAGTGGGATCCATGACGAAGCGACCATCTGGCCCACGACTGATTAACTCAATAGGTGTAGTAGCTTCAGCTTCATGTTTAGAGACACTATATTTCTTGCTAATTATTGCTCTTTTGGTCTTCTTGTATAAGGAAAGCTCCTTCTCCTTGGCAGGACTTTTTTTAGCTCGTGATCCATCCTCAGATGACTCTGAGGGAGCGCCCATGGATCTGACACTTTCCGGACTCATCTTTCCAGAAGGTGGCCTGAAGAAAGAAAGACAGAGCAGCCATTAATGGCAGCAACTTAGAATGAGCTTAAAAAGCTTACAATATCATGTATGAATAATGCTCAACAATTTATGCTTTTCTTATATAGATCTGCTGCTTCTAGGTAGACAATTGTCAAGCAAATCCCTGGAGCGTAAAAAGCTGTTTATCAAAAGGTAACCAAATGTTAATGTTATGATAAGTTATATTTTAACCTCAAGCTAATTATTCTATACATCAACATTAATCATTAAACTTAATCATTTGCCTCACCCAAATGACAACAAAATAGATTCTTTCACTAAGAAAAAGGGCTTGGTAGTACCATGCACAGTTATGAGGTTTAAGGTGAATGAGTGACACCAGTTTGGCTTTGCATCAATGATTTTAATTGTTTGTAATTATGAATAATCAATTGACTTATTGTACCAATACATTTTCTGCACAAATATTTTATTTTTATTTTAACTATAAAATATATTAGTTAGTCTTGAGAAACTACTTTATGTTGATCAGTGTCTTGGCGTATCCGGTGGATGGATGCGATGCCAGTCCATCACAGAGCATTACGCATATTCACGTACTTATTAACACCTATTTAGAGTAACTATTTAGGGCAATTTAGAGTAGCCTAACCATCTACCCACATGCTCTTTGGTAGATGAGAGGAAACCAGTAACACAAGCTCAGGACTGAACCAGCATGCAACCTACCAATATAATAACAGTCTTATACATTTCCCAGCCTGTTTAATATTCTATTTTTCTTACAATTATTGAACTCTGTTGAATTGCTTCAATTAGTGTCACGCTGATGCTTTAGAAAAAATTATACCCAGGCGGTTACATGAAGGTTACATTTATTCCTTTTAAGTGCTCGACCTCCTGAACTAAGATTACCTACAACAACTTTCTTCAGGGCCCAGAGAAGTTACATTAGTATGAGTAAAAGTTGTGAATTTTCTCTTCCCTTTCTGGGTGTTTGATATATCTGCTTAGCTCATTATTCTAGTTCCAACAGTAACAGCTAAACTTTGCTGAGGCTATATATACTCATAATATTACTTCAGTAATAATATTATATTTATGCTGGACCATTCAATTTCTTAGATCATAATGTAAAAATAAACATATTAATAAAAAAAGTGGCTTTAAAGATATGTTATATGTGGATATGACTACCTTTAACACATATACTCTATATATAACACATTATAATGTAATTGTTATTCACTGATCATGAGTAACGATCATTTTTAGATAAACAAAATCAGATTCTGGACAAAGAGATTAATTTTATTTCATGAAACATAAAACAATCATCCAGAAAAAGAAGGAAAAAATCAGAAGTATTTTATTAGTAGTAAAGCCAACTGAATCCTTGTTTCTGCTGAATCATTACACTGTGTGCCTGTGCTGGCTGCAGTGACGATGCTGGGTTTCCATGGCAACTGCCTACTGGTGACCAACATTGAAGTCAGTGATGTCATCCATGCTTCTCGAGACAACACATCACAAGAGGAGAATCTTATATTCGTCAGTGTTAGATCAGAGCAAAGCACTAACCGTTTACAGCAGGTCAGAAAGCATTTTTTTGTATTTCTTAAGCTTGAGCTTACATGTTGCTTAAAAACATCTCTTGGGCCACACGTTGTTTCACACCTAAATATTTTTTATAATATTATTATTATTATTATTATTATGACTATCACAAATGTACAGGCTTTCAACAATTACACTAACCAAATCATCTTCACACACAAGGAAATGCAGCAGAAGTAGATTTATAAACGCATTATGCTCATGATCTTGCACAGCTGAATGAGCCAAATGAGGATGTAAATGAGTAAAAGCTATATTCTACTATCAGAGCCTGAAATGAACAGTTTTGATTACTGTGAAGTGTGTAAATGAATTACACCACTTAAAAATCATTCACAAATTAAAAGAAAGAACTGAAATTGTCGACAGATAAAATAAGCTCATTCAAAATTGACTCATTTAAATACATCCAATCGCCAAGGCCAATGTTGCCATTTCATCTCCAATGGCTGTGAAATGCATAATATAATAGATTTTAACTGCAAAAGCGATAGTACTTAGCACGAAACAGTGGCTCTTAAATAGGCTCAAAGCTATTACTACTGTACTATACAATAAGAAAGCAGCATAAACTGGTCAGAATGTGTGTCTTCGATTACCATGTACACTCATCAAACGAAACATCGGATCACCGGTACAACAAATAATAAAGAAATAAATAAAGGAATTAACGCAGAAGTGTGTGGCCACACAATTCATGGTCACGCTCTGGTGTGAAGTGGAGTGTTGGTCGCATAGATGCAGCCGTTCAGAGGGCGCCCAGCATTGAAATCTGAAAATCTGATATGAACACCATGACGTTAACACACTAGATGGCTTCACTGTGTCCACCTAGACTGCAAATAAAATAGGTATGGTGTAGAATATATGATTCAGGAGCATGCTATACAACTGAAAAAAGTTAGATTTTGAACAAATTAGGATTTTCTGCCCATAACACACGTTCATACTTCTACAAGTATTGTACAAATATATTTACTTAAAACTGTAAAAATAGACTAATGTGTGCTTAACACCTAGAACAAGCTATTAAAGTCTCATTAAAATCTTATTTTCTTTGTTTAATTTAATTTATGTAGCAGCTACTTAGTAATAAGTAAGTTCTCAGCTACTTGGTAACAGGGTCGAGACAATCTATATTGATCCTGAGACAAGACCAAGACCTTAAACGGTCGAATTTTAGTCAAGACCAAGGTTAAGACTGAGCCAAGTCTCTCAGTCTCTCTTTTTTTAGAGACATAAAAAAGTCCATGTTTACCTACATAGGCAATATTATACAGTACAGGCCAAAAGTTTGCACACACCTTCTCATTCAATGCATTTTCTTTATTTTCATGACTATTTACATTG
>JANCOA010000023.1:8730688-8741839 GCA_024363135.1 Leptodoras oyakawai | reverse complement strand
AGTCATGAAAATAAAGAAAATGCATTGAATGAGAAGGTGTGTCCAAACTTTTGTATGTATATATATATATATATATATATATATATATATATATAACAGATATAAAGGTTAGACAATAGCATCTCTTAAAGAGATGCAATAAGCCATATCTAGGGTGGCAGAGAGGTATAGTGGGTAGTACTGTCACCTCATAGCAAGCAGCACTGGGTTTGATTCCTGGGCTGGGCCAGGGTCCTTACTGTATCGAGTTTGCATTTTGTCCCTGGAACAAAAGGTTTCCTCTGGAAGCTCTGGTTTCCTCCCACAGGCCAAAGACATGAAGTTAGGCAAACTGAAGATAATACAATTGCCCCTAGGTCTGAGTATGTGTGTGAATGCGTAACCCACCAGAAGTAGGATAAGCAGCTTAGAGAGTGAGTGAATGAATAAATGAATGAATGAATATCGCCATATCTGATGGTCAACTATCAAAATATTATCAAGAGCATAAACAATTACAAAACAAAACATTTTTCTCTTTTTTTTTGGGAAGATCAAATATTATAGAGTTACAGTATCATGGCATCATTACTAGTTCAGGGCCCATTCATTGGACCCATAAATACATATTAGCAAATGCACCATGAAGCAAGTTTCCATTCTATAGGAAAGAGACGACACAGAGCTATAGAATGCTGATATTCGTGCTGAATATCGCTGGAGACTATAGCATGGCAGGAGCAGAGCCAGGGGGAAGCGCAAGCAGCAGGCACAGAATAGAGAGCAAGAAAAAAATGGAGGCAGGTCATCCACGAAGCGTGCTGCTAGTTAATTAAGCCCAGGCAACAGCTTGGCTAATGGATCTGGTCATTCTCAGGTAAAAAAAAAACATCAAGCATCTCCTAATCTCTTCTAACACATAACCTACTTTGTCACGATAACACATATAATGTAGTTATGACATTGCTTTCCTGTTTTCCCACGTTTACTGTTTAAAAGGTCATTTGCTATACTTACATACTTGAAGGTACAGCTTCACTTACTGTAGCACAACTTGTGGCCTTAACTGTATTGTAAAAGAAGTCTGCACATTAATATGATAAATTCATGCATATCTCCAAGTTTACTGTGATAATATAACAGCTATAACTGGATGGAGTACCCTTCCCTAAGTCATTCAGACACGAGCTACACGATACGGCCAAAGATTCGTGAGCACCTGACCATCAGACAGACCCATATGCTCTTTTTGAACATCCCATTCCACATTTAGGGGACATCCCTTTTGCTGTTTTAGTAACCACCACTCTTCTCTGAAGGCTTTCCTCTTCATTTTGGAGTGTGGCTGTGGGGATTTCACTATTCATTCAATAGTGAAACAAGGGCTTTAGTGAGGTGATGGATGAAGAAGAATGAGGTTTAGGCAGCATTCCGATTTAATCCCAAGAGGTCAAATGCTTGAGCGTTCTCAATCCAACCTTGGCAAACCATGTCTGTGCCAAAAACACTAACACAATTCTGTGCTTCTGACTTTGTGGCAGAAGAAACACACAGGGACAGGATGGTCAGGTGTCCACAAACTCGCATGCTTCTGATTTAAACAGCACACATTATGTGTGTTACCTGATTGAAGGGCTGTCATGTTTCATAAGAAAACACTGTGTACTCTGATGGACATTTACTTTAAACACAGCAATTATTTAAGCACCTTGCAATATATTTATTTTTTTATATTCGTTTTTTTATTTACAATGCATTTTCACTTTTTTTCAAATTTTTTTTATGTTGCGACCTTGTACTAAAATAAAAAAAAAATAATATTTTTTTCCCCATCATTTTGCTCTCAATTCAGATTATTCATATCCTTTACTCAGTACTTAGTTGAAGCACCTTTGGCAGCGATTATAGCCTCCAGTCTTCTTGGGTCTGATGCCACAAGGTTTGCACACTTGGATTTGGGGATTTTCCTCTCAGGCTCTGTCAGGTTTGATGGTTGGTGGACAGCCATTTTTAGGTCTCTTCAGAGATGTTCGATTGGGCATAGGACATTCGCAGAGTCGTCCCTAAGACACTTCTGTGTTGTCTTGGCTGTGTGCTTGTTGGAAGGTACTTTTCTCCATTCAGCATTCCTTCAAACCTGACAAGTCTCCCTGTCCCAGCCACAGAAAAACACCCACTTAGCATGATGCTGCCACCACCATGCTTCACTGTAGGGATGATATGCAGGCGATATGCAGTGCCTGGTTACCTCCAGACATGACGCTTAGAACTTTAGAAAAAGTTCAATCTTGATTTCATCAGACCAGAGAATCTTGTTTCTTACAGTCTGAGAGTGCTTTAGGTGCTTTTTTTTTTGCAAACTCCAGGTGGGCTTTCATGTGTCATTTGGCCACTCTGCCATAAAACCCAGTTTGGTGGAGTGCTGCAGTGATGGTTGACCTTCTGGAAGTTTCTCCTATCTGCACAGTGGATCTCTGGAGCTCAGCCAGATCACTGGGTTAATGGTCAGCTCTCTTACCAAGGCCCTTCTTCCCCAGTTACTTAGTTTGGAGTCCTGGTTCTTCCAAACTTTTTCCATTTACGAATTATGAAGGCTACTATTCTATTGAGAACTTTCCAGTGTAGCAGAATTTTTTGGAGCCTTCTCCAGATCTATTAGAACTAAAGTGTCATAGCCAAAGGTCTGAATACTTATGTCCATGTTTTTCTTTTTTAATAAATTTGCATTTAAAAAGCTTTCTAAAATTCTCTTTTCACTTTTTCATTATTGGGGTATTAAGTGCAGACTGATGTGGAACACTTCACATAACAAAATGTAAAAAAAAGTGAAAGGGTCTGAAGACTTTCTAAATGCATTGCATATTATTATTATTATTATTATTATTATTATTATATTTTTATATATTCTATTTTTTATATCAATATTTACATTTTTATAATCCTCTTCTTGTTAGATTTGAAATTTTCTCATGACCTCTTAGAAAACCTTAAAACGCTTAGCTGTTGATGAGTTTATTTAAATGCTCTTCTTACTGGCCAGGCATATAGCCCAGGATTACTCTGAAGCCTCCAAATACATTATTACTTTTCCCCAGAATAAAAGCAAGACTAATTGCACACTATCTTATAATAGTCTTCTCTTCCTAATACAGTGATCTGTATGCAGAACGACGCCATCGGGGGTCGTGTCAGGCCGTTCTCTTCGACACGGCTTTACAGTTAAGTACAATTGCTGAACGGTAATCCTATTGGCAGAAATCAGGGCTGGCAAAGGACTGCCTGAAATGACCCAGCAGTTTATTTTAGTCCCAAAAAATAAAACTTTGACTCAGACTTACAAGCGTGTAATACAGTACTTGTTTAAATGGAGCCATAGGTATTTCTTTTAAATTTTATTCTAAATTGTTTAAGTACATAAATGTATTTATATAATTAAACTGAAATTTGATCATGTAGGTATAATTATAAGAACTAGTTCAATTCAGGCAGTGCACATTCTACAGATGACCTATGCTCACCCTTATTCAACACCAGCATCAGGTCAGCAGCAGCAGCGAAACTCGAGACTCTCATGTAGCAAACCTCTCCGAGCCAGAGAGCTGATCAAGGATCACTTCTGACCACCCCTGGAAAACGATCCTCGATGAGCACTCGTACCCGAGGGGAAAAGAAGTTACGAAAGGAAGCAAAAAGCAAAGCATGCAGGGATCACTCACACATGGCCGTACCAGACTGAGAATGTCTGCTCGAAGCCGCCGTTGTAGCCTGGCTCCCAAGAAACGTTGGCCGAGGTCGTCGAGACCGAAACGTGGATGTTTTTAGGGGCGTGAGGGCTTGTGCCTGCAGGGAATGAACACTGCGTCAAAACAAACTCCTAAACACCGGTGAGAGTTACGAGTTACAAGGTTTCGTTCTCGATTGAGTTGGATGACAATGGTGAGAATCTTCAGTCAGACAGATTAGCTCGGTTCCTTGCGGTCTTATGCTTACACATGCTCAAAGACACAAAAAGAGAACTGAGAACACATACACAGATTCAATTACTCAATTAGCCTGTTATCACTTAGCTGAGATTAGCAGGCTTGTCCTACAACAGCGTCTTTTATAATCACTTTCAAGTAATGTGCCTTAAAAGCAAATTAGGTATAATTCTTTGTACAGGAACACGCACCAGGTGGATTTTCTGGAATAAATATATATAAAGGATAAGTGATAAAGACAAGAGACGAGTTGAACCTAGAGAGCTGGTGTTAAACTCCTGCAAATTAGCAGGGTAAATGCTTCCAGGCATGCTATTCAGAATTCCCATCACAGTGCCCTATCTATTTGCATTTACGAGCAGCACAGCATACTACCAACAAGAGCAAAACAGGCTGCTGCTCATGAAACAAACAGCCCTAGCTCTATGTAGTGCTCTCTTTCAGCCAAAATAAAGCTTTCACAAATCAAATTAGACTATGTGCCCCGTGTATACACTTCCTGCTAAAGCAAAACACTTACTCATCTGTAATATTCAAATGAAAATGCTGTGCGCCACTGACCCGGCAAATTATTCCTGCCAGACGCTACAGTTTACAAACCGAGCTCCGAGCTGAATTAAAATCAGTTTGTACCCTACATGAACTTGATTCATCACACAGGAAATGCCATGTTAGCCCATACTTGTACGTCATTTGCTTGAGTCACTAGCTGAGCTGGCTCCTACCGGTTACGAGGAGGCGCGTGCTGGCAGTGATGCTCGTGGCAACATTGGAAGCGACACACTCCCACTCCCCATGGTCCTCCTTGCTGAGAGATTTGAACTGTAAGCTGCCTCTTGGTAGGACGTTGTGCTTGCCCCTGCTGGGCTTCCCTACCTTTGCCAGAGAGACGAATCAAGAAGGAAAGACAAAGAGAGAAGAAGAATGCAAGTGAGAAAAAGTGAAGAAGAAGAAGAAGAAGAAGAAGAAGAGAAAAGGAAAGGGAGAGCAGTTTCAACACATTGAATGAGTGACAATGTCAATTTGAGAGACACAAAAAGACGATAATACGATAATAACTTTCCGACTGAAGTGACTTCTTTTTGAATAATGTTACCTTCCTCCATGTTATGTTGGGGAATGGGTCTCCTTCTGCCTCACAGGGGATGACTAGCTCTCTTCCTGCCTCCTGTCTGTACTCTCCTCCTGGAACCACCAGAAACTTAGGGGGGTCCTACACATGAACAGGGAGTGCATCAGAGCAAAAGCTGTTTTTTTCCATGCATGCATGTATAGGGCAGCGCTGAAGTCGAGTAATGACCCATGGGACACCAACCAAATGTAGACGCAGTGGATGGTGACTGGTTAATGACATGGGGGATACACATCGGGTAATAAAATGAGGTATTGCTGTTGCATCAGTCGGGTAAGAACATGGGGCCACAGGTGAGGTAATGATACATGGGGTGAAAGTTTTTGGCAGGGCTGGGGGATGGGGTGCTGATGGGTGGTGCAGAGTGGCTACTAGCTGAGGTTGTATATCAGGGCAGAGATCAGGGACACAGTCTGTGCAATGACAACCGTATGAAGATTAACTAATGATTCAGCTGTGCAGATTAGATAATGACAAGGATCCATATTGAGAAATAACACAGACATGCAGATCGGGTAATGACAAAGAAATGCAGATGGAGAATGACACAAAAACACAGATCATGTAATGACACAGGGATGCAGATGACACAAAGGCACAGATGACATCCACAATGCAGGTTTTATAACGACACAGAAAGGGTCTGCATTGTGTGTGAATGGCCATCGGTACATATGTGAGTACCTTTAGCACCAGGGGGGCGGGAGTGGACTGTCCCATGGTACCCAGGGCGTTGTAAGGCACGCAGGCGTAGGTGCCAAGAGAGTCCTCTGTCACCTCGGCCACTCGAATGCTCCCATCCTCCATTTGGCTCCAGCCAGGGTACTGAAACAAAACATACAGGGCCATTAGTTCAAGCACATGAAGAAGGAAACAAAACAACAAAGAGTTGAATAAATGTTCCCATTTCAAGGATTCAATAACAGTAATATTCACATTCTCTGAATCAGCAGTGAATCACCAGCCTTTGAGAACATGATGCAGGAGATCAGTACTAACTCTGAGTCAGTTCCACCTCACATTGTGTGTTTGAAAAGCGTCCAATTATTCCTAATGCTTAGTTTGACGATGTAGGGTTTATGCTGAACAGAAAACAAACATGGGGATACAAATTCTGCACACCCATATTAAAAATAATAAACTAAAATATGGTTGTATAGATGTGCACAACCTCACATCATTGGGGATGTGGCTGTGTTCAGTATTACCTAATCACATTCATGTGAAATAGCATGAATGAAAAACCATAACATCTCATGTTAAATAGTAGTCAGTACACAAAGCCATGGTCCACAAAGAGCTTACAAAGCATCAAAGGATGTCATTGTTCAAAGGTATTACTCAGAAGAAGGGTACAAATAGATTAGATATAGATCATGGAACACTGTGATCAACAAGTGGATAAAATATGGCACAACAGTGGCATTATCAAGAACTAGGCGTCTCTCCATAATTGAAAACACAAGAAGAAAACTGGTCCATGAAGTTGTCAAGAGGCCTATAGCAACATTAAAGGAGCTGCAGGAATTTCAATCAAGCGCTGGTTGTGTAGTACATGTGACAAGAATCTCCCGTATTCTTCATGTGTGTGTTGGTGGTGGGGTAAGGAGGCAGAAGTCTTTTTTTTACAAAGAGAAACATTTAAGCCTGGGAACATTTTGCAAAAACCCACAACAAGTCTGTTAAAAGCATAACAGAAAATGTGTTGTAGTCTGATAAGATCAAGGTTGAACATTGTGGCCATGATTCCAAAAGATATGTTTGGCAAAAAACACTGTGCATCAACAAAAGAACACCATATCCCCAGTGAAGCATGGTGATGGCAGTATTATGCTTTAGGGCTCTTTTCCCTCAGCTGGAACTGGGGCTTTAGTCAAGGTGAAGTGAATTATGAACAGTTCCATATATTGGTCAATTTTGGCACAAAAATGTCCTCCAGGTCTCTTGTAACTAGCTGAAGATAAAGAGGTACTTCACTTTTTCAGCATGACGACAACCCAAAGCACCTTCACATCAACAAAAGAATGGCTTCTCCAGAAGTAGATTGAAGTTTTGGAATGGCCCAGCCAGAGCCCAGGCCTAAATCTAGCTGAACATCTGTGCAGTGACCTGAAGAACTGTGCACAGGAGATGCCCTCACAATCTGACAGATACAGAGCGAGTCCCAACTGAAGGTGGCCATGCTGATAGACTCCTACCCAAAAAGAATGAATGCTGTCATAAAATCAAAACGTGCTTCAGCAAAGTATTAATTTAAGGGTGTGCATATTTATGCAACCACGTTATTGTAAGTTTGTAATAATAATGAGAATGAAACTCCTACATTCCATAGGGCTTATGCAGGGGGGCAGTGGTACAAGGTTAGCATGGGATCTTAGATAAACCCATTTCAGTTGCATTCTAGCCTTCTCAGGGCCCAAACCCTGCTGAAGTGCTTTGTCACTGGAACAATGCAAGTGATTTTGCAGCAAATGTTTGATGATTTAACAAGAGAGCTCAATTTCCTGAACAGTTTTCACAGGAGATGAATCACGGGTGTTTGAGTACGATCCTGAGACAAAAAGACGAAGTGCTGAACAGCACACGACAACATCTCCTCATCCAAAGATGGCTTGCATGAGCAAATCAAGTCACTCTTCATCGTCTATTTTGATTTTCAACAGAGCATCCATAAAGAATTCATACCAGAAGGCCAAGACTGAAACAGGCCACCACTTCAGCAAAGTAAAGAACATCCATAGAGCCACAACCCAGTTCAATCACAGTTGTCGATTTCACAGTTGAGGGAGCGCTGTGTGCATTCTTGTGTGTAATTTGAAGGTTATAATACAGAAATTAGAATACATAATTATTCTTGGACAGACCCTGTATAGAAGATAGATCATATTTCAGGTGGAAAAGGTTCTGAAAAGAATCATGTTGGTCAAATTGTTTTGCATCACATAAAACCTTTAACGGGTTGTGTTCACTTTTGACCCACTGTAAAAGTGTGAGGCAAGTTCTAACCTTCTCTATCCGGAGAGGCAGACCATCTTTTTTCCACTTCACTGAAG
Organism: Leptodoras oyakawai; assembly: GCA_024363135.1. NCBI lineage: Eukaryota > Metazoa > Chordata > Actinopteri > Siluriformes > Doradidae > Leptodoras > Leptodoras oyakawai. The sequence goes on along the minus strand of JANCOA010000023.1, from coordinate 8,733,695 downwards.
TGACAGGTGGGTTGGCATCCACCGGGCAGCGGATGTACCCCGGCAGTCCGATGGCCACATAAATGACGGGTGGCATGTTCACCACACGGGCAGGGTCTGCCAAATACACATGTAAGAAACATGGGAGAAAGTTGCATGTCAGCAGTCATTAGGCACTGATAACTTTAGCATCATGTTTTTAAACAAGCAATACCTAATGTAACAGAAAGCAGACCACAGGTTAGCAAATAGAAATCCGTGAACTGTGGATAGTTTTATAAAAATAGGTTTCATTTATATTATAGTGCCTTTTAATTCTAATTAACACTGTTCACTTAGGAGGGAATCTGATTAACTGTGATGAATAGGGAGTCAAAAGCCACTAAAAGGTAGGATAAACAGAAAAAATTGCCCAGATAAAGAAAGGAGTCATAATGTGTACATGAACATAGCTGTGTAAAATCTAAAGTGCTCATTAACTCAATGAAATCCACACGATTCTTGAAGTAAGACTTGGATTCAGACTTACATGGCAAGGATTCTGATCTGATCATTCTTCCCACATTCCCATTGCTACATATCAGATATTTATTTTTATTTATTTATTTTTAATTTAAGTACTGCATTTGAAGGGTCTTGTATACACAGCAAGGCAAATCCAATTTAGCTGGTTAGAAGTTGACCATAGAGTCACCAAGTTCACTTTCTTTGTTAGTCTATTCACATTGGTTGCTATGGTAACGATGTAAGTTAGCTAGCTACCAAAATGGAGAATACCATACATCCCACTTCTGACATCAGTTCCTCTCCTTTTGGGGGCAGTCATGGTCTGGTGGTTAGGGTCTCTGCCACGTGCTCGGAAGGTCCCGGGTTAGATTTTTGTGACTGACAGGACTTGGCTGAAGTGCCCTTGAGCAAGGCAGGCGTGTTCACTGCCCCCTAATGTGTGTTCACTAGTTGGGTTAGATGGGTTAAATGTGGAGGTCCAATTTCACTGTGTGCAAGCACTGACTTTCACATATTTGGTGTAGACATCGACAACATCCGACATCCAGGCCCTTTCATCCTCTGACCCACTATTTTTACATTACATTTATGGCATTTGGCAGACACACTTATCCTGAGTGACTTACATTTATCTCATTTTAAACAACCGAGCAGTTGAGGGTTAAGGGGCCCAACAGTGAGCCCAGCAGTGACAGCTTAGTGGTGCTGGGATTTGAACTCATAACCTTCTGATCAGTCCAATGAGCCACCACTTCCTCCAATACCGTTTTTCATCGTCACTTGTCAACAAGGGCTTCGCACCCACTTATAAACAAAACACATGAAATCCAATTTGTCTGGTCAACCTGACTGGTACGTCTGGTCGTTTTCATCAGTAATTTTGAATATGACTTTGAAAAAAAGAAAGGACTATTCAAACTGCAGACAAACTCTTGTTCAAAACAAAAAACAAAGACTAAAGGCCAATGACTTGACATGGCCGATGTCCATTTATCTGCAATGTAACTATAATTATACCACATGAAATTCAGATTGTGTATTACTGCCTTTCAGCTCACACCTCCAAATCACAGCCTAATGCAGCTGTGAATACTTTGAAGATCCATCTTTATTCTTGATAAAGGGCCCAGTCCTATTCTTAGTAGATGTGGAAGGATGGGGAGGGTGGAAGGGTAAAGAGGAGAAGCCTGGGAAGAAAAGGAGAGAGGAACGGACTGAGGAGTAAAGCGTTGAACATGAGTGTGGGCTAAATGTAGAACGGAGTGTACAGTGCAGTGCTGCCAGTCGTCTATTGGGGTCGCCAGCACCCACGCTACTACTGCTGCCAAGTGTCTGCAGGTGACGTCACTGCAGAGAAGAGGGTTTCCACATAGGATGATGTCACCCGATCCACATCTCCCCCTCCTGTCTCTTTCTCTCCTTCCCTTTCCACATGTGCAGGGAGTCCACTCTAAGCGCTGGTGGATGAGACCGGTTTGTGGCGGTCAGTCTGGGCTGACGTAAAGAAGATTGGACACCCCCAGAGGAGAAACAGATAGAGAGATAGACAGATGAAAAACCTGGGCTCATCATTAAAGTGCAGTTCGCTGCAGCACACATCTCTGTTGTGTCAAAGCCACACGGGCTTCTCCAAAAAAAGACCTCCAGATGCCTTCACCAGCTGTTCAGCCTTTCAGCAAGGAGTAGATATTGTGTAACTATAAAGAAATGCGCGACTGCTGATTATTTTTTAAGCATTCAAGATTCAGGGAGGATGGGCTTTGGTTAAAGTGCGCTCTCTCTCTCTCTCAGCTTCAGCTCAGCTAAACTATGATGTAATTCCTTTTCCCTCTCTCTCTCTCTCTTGCTTCCCATACCGACAAAAGCCAATCGTGCACTGGAGAATGAAGGAGTTCAAAATGTCTGTTGCCGTGGATACCACAGTCACCACCAATAGCATGTCTCCTCTGGACAGTTCCAGTGCTCTCTTGTCCAAATAAGTCACCCCGCCATCTCCACAACAGCTTCAGGCACAAAAGCATCCTGCAGCGATTGACCATATCATGCAATTCCTCTACAGTCCATCAGTGTTGAGTGCATAAGCCACGATTGACTGGTCTTCTGGCTTAAGGATTCAAGGTCACTCTTTCAAATCAAGCCCAGGCTCCAGGGGACGAACGAATCATTCCAATCTACAGGCTGCAAATAGAAAGTGGTGGGCTGAAGCAAAGAGGCCAGTACGGGGACAATGACAGGGATAACCTCTGAGCAGCTGCTACACAGACTACATAAGAGCTAATCAACAGGCGGCATAAAAGAAATGTCTCAAACGACCCAACAAGCTGCTGCTAATTAGTATCATAAGTAAAAAAATAAACAAACTCTGAACATTCAGAAATTCGTGCTGTATTTGTTATAGGTCTCATCACATTCCATAAGCGAGCAACTTTTTTTTTTGTACTCGGATTTACAGTACAGGCCAAAGGTTTGGACACACCTTCTCATTCAAAGCGTTTTCTTTATTTTCATGACTATTTACATT
>JANCOA010000023.1:8516855-8537090 GCA_024363135.1 Leptodoras oyakawai | reverse complement strand
ATATACAACTGTTTTCTGAGACATTAGCTTTAGGAACTGCTCTTCTAGAAACTGCTATAATTTCTTCAGCTTGCTCTATATGAATACAAAATTCTAAACTAAGTACAGGGTTCCCTGACGAAGGAAGTCCTTCATTAAGCATTCATAGAGACGCCGAATTGATTATTTATAACTGCCTAAGCGGAGTTAGTGCTCCGTTTACCATTTGACCCGTGATGACACGGAGATGTAGGGATGATGAATATGGCGTCAGTGCCTGAATTCTGAGGTGTGTGTGTGTATGTGTGTATGTGTGTATGTGTGTGTGTGTGTGTTTGTGGGGACTGTGTTTTTATATCATTGTGGGGCCCCACAAGGATAGGAATATCTGATATTTTTGACCTTCTGGGGACATTTTGCTGGTCCCCATAAGGAAAGTGTTTTTTTGTTGCAGTTCTTCAAAAATCAAAAATAAAGGAGTAGAAAGTTGCCTTTTCATTACTGTGGTTAAGGTTGAGGTTTGGGGTTAACAATAATTAACTGCAGCGATAATTATGTCAATGGAAGGTCCTCACAAGTATAGCAAGACAAACGTGTATGTGTCTGTGTGTGTGTGTGTGTGTGCTTGTGTGTCTGTGTGTGTGTGCTTGTGTGTCTGTGTGTGTGTGTGTGTGCTTGTGTGTGTGTGTGTGTGTGTGCTTGTGTGTGTGTGTGTGTGTAAAGCACTGCGCCCGCACAGGTTTATCAGCTCCGGACCGCTGGAACCCTGTGGGAAGCTGGACTTCGTTTTTACTTCGGATCCTTTTCTTTAAGACGCCCAGAATACAGTTCATCCATCCAGTGCGCTGTTTATTCATTACCGCTGAACCGAGGCGGCGATCAGGACCAGGACATTCACTCTTATCCCGTTTCCAAATCTGCCCGGCCAGCTCGGATTGTCGGGGAACCGGCACCACGTCCATTACCGGGATTTTTGGCGGCGCTCACAAGGAATCTGCCGCGTAAGTGAGACCCAGCCCTGCAATCATACCGCGTGGGATCGATCCCTGGAGTCCACTGGCGATGAGTCTCGGCAGCACGGAGAGTTGGCGCTGCGTTAACGGCACTTGCGCGGAGAAAGTTGAGCCGTTCCCGCCGCCGATCTCGTCCACCTTCGCGCTCATCCTCCTCGGCGTCGCGATCGTCGGCATCGTGGCTCTTTCTCTCACCACGCACCACTGCCACAAAGGCAAAATGAAGAGGCGGAAGATCCAGCGAGCCCAGGAGGAATACGAGAGGGATCAGCTCAGCCCTGTCCCAACCGCAAGGAAAGCGGATCGCTGCGTGATCGCGCGTGCAGCTGCCGGACGCGCTGAACCTCCGCCCGCTTTCCCCGCGCACACCGGAGCCGTGGAGGCCGGAGTCCTGGAGGCTGTAGCTGTGTCATGATAACATGCAGATCTACAACTATATGGGACTTGCATACTTCCTGGATGCATTGTGAAACACCCATGCCGCTCCGTATTACTCATAACATACACGGGACATCTGCATTTTACGTTTCTTCTCCTCTATACGAAAAGGAGTAAAAAAAACCCACCCCCAGTCGTTTAGGCTATGTGAACATGTTTTCCCTGCTTTCAGTATACTAAATTGCTATCTATTTATACTACAGTGTGTGGACATGAATGATGTGATGAAGCTGAACATCAGGCCAGATGAGGACTGTGATGAACCCCATCAACCCTGATTTGCAGTTTTACCGATTGCTGCTGTCCAGAGTGCTGATCATATGATCCTCCACACTCATCTGCCTCCTGCTCTAGTGCGTTTCTGATGGACAAAAAGTTTTTTTAATGCAAAATGAACTGAAACAAACTACTTTTGAATCCACTGAAGGGCTTTAAGGTCTGCACTGTATGGAAAAAGCAGCTCTGTTTTTGCCTGAACTTGCATATAGAGTGAGAAACGTGAAGAAGCTCCTGACAAGTGATGGTTAAAAAAATGTGAATTATTCTGACTCATTTATGTGTTCACTTAGTAATTTGTCCTATGTCATTTTAGAGGTCAGCTTAGCCAGAGAGTCAAAGAGCAAGTATGCCAAACTTATAAGAAATTATTTGTACATGACACTTCTACTAAATTATTACCTGGCTTGGCAGCACATTTAACCAGTTGAAAGATAGGTAAGGAAAATAGAGTCTAGCGTTGGAGAAGTAATATAATGTTTAGCTGTTGTTTTCCTATTTAATTTTTATATATATATTTTATAGTGTAGAAAAGGAAGCTAGCTATTGTAGTTGCAAATTATTCATGCTAAATAAAGGTTATTAAACTATGTACTTTGTAAATTATTCCTTATGAATTTCTGGCATGGGTAGTGAAATTTTCCTGATACATACACAGTTCATTGGTTGTACCTCTGGGGAACCCATAAGGTTCTATATAGAACCCTAGATAGAACCAAGTAGGACCTTTTTTTTTATCTAAGGGTCTAAGGGTTTACAGTCCACTAATAATGCATCAGTTTTTAATTTAATACAGTCAGTAAAATTACATTGCACAGTGCATCATTATTATGATGATAATGATGATAATTAGATCTCAAAAGATTACACTCCAAATGCATAATGTCTTCTCTAATCGCTGTAACTGTCTACCTAAATATACTACAATGCAAATGTGCTGTGTTCCAATGTAGCAGACTGTGAATGCATATGTACTAGACCATGAATTAATTCAATCATCAGGAATCCAAAATAAACATAGAAATTTATCATTTGAAATGGTAATTGATATGTGACTCTTTTGATATTTCGGGATGGTGTCTGCTAGTTTATAATGTGAGAGACCAGTACAGGCAAGACTCAGCCCTCTGCAGCCTTCAAGAAAAGATAGTTAATTATTCCACAAATCAGTACCCTTGGGACTTTGCCAATATTACTATTCATTTTTTTTTATCAGGAGGCAAGAAGCTAGAAAAAAAAACCCTGCTACACAGAATGTCAAGTATTTTTGGAGGATTTTAAAGGGTGAGACTTAATAATAAGTATTATTCCAGTGAAGGGTCTGGAATTACCCAAAAACTTTTATCCAATTATATAACAGTTTAAAGCAGGGTAAATATGGCTTTGTGATCCAATATTGCGTGCAGATGTCTTTTCAGCATGTTATAACATGCCACTTATCATTCCACTGTGCTGCAGATTGATTGATGATTCTTTTTCCTTTGAGCAAAAAAGTTATTTTGGAATCTGCTTCACAATGCCAAGCCCAAGTTCTAGTATATCTCTCTGCAAACAACATTCTCAAAGTACATCTTAATATCATAAAAGCAAAGGTGAGATTGCTCTGTCAGTCAAGTTGTTTTGGAATTTAGCCAGTATAATTGGGTGCATTTCAGCTTTTCAGCAGTAAAAAGTTTAAAGAGAAATAGCTCAGCTGTATTCAGGCCATGGGTTGTTGAGTCAATCCTAACATGTTTGAGGCAGATCAGTGCCTCAAGGGGGGACGCTGGCCTGTCAGTCAGCTTAGCTTGAACATGTGACTTACACTGGCACAAGAGCTACAGCAAATCAGCAGCAGCCAACAGGAGCAGCCTGGGTAAAGGCTGTTTATTTAAAGGCTGGAGAGGGCATGGGACAATCTGACTGAGTACCAGGACTCCTCTGCAAAGATCTGGACCCCAGCTCTTAGAGAATATGGCTGACAGAAGCACTAGAATCAGTGGGTCGGCAGTCAGATTTGGAGCTACTTATGGAGGCAACTCTCTGTTCACAGGAGCCAGAGGTGGAGGTGCTAACATCGCTCTGTCCCGTTCACTTGGCCTGTCTAGGGGTGCAGGAGCCACCGGAGGAGGTCTTAGTTTGGGGCTTGGAATGGGGGGTCTAGGTCTAGCTTTGGGTGCTGGTGCAGGTGCTGGTGCTGGTGCTAGTGGAGCAGGTTTTGGCCTGGGTAGAGGTGCATTTGCCTTAGGTAGTGGTCTGGGAGTTGTAGGCAGCAGAGCTACAGGCTTCAGGGCTGGTGTGGCTCCTCTAAGAGCTCGTTTGGGTGGCCGTGTCTTCAAGATTGGAGGTTATGATTTTAACCCATCCTTCTTGAGCACCACCACCACAGTGGATGCAGGTGTCAGTCCGGTGCCCACCATTGACCCCACACTCCCATCCATGGACACTGTGCAGATTACACGCATGAAGGAGAAAGAAGAGCTGCAAGCCCTCAATGACAAATTTGCATCCTTCATTGATAAGGTAAGGTCACACTCTAAAAATGGTACATATTGTGGTTTTAAAATTTAACCACTTATCACTAGGGTGGTATCAAGAGTACATACACTGATCAGGCCTAACATAATGAGCACCTCTGTTTCTCTACACTCAATGTCCATTTTCTTAGTCCCATTTACTACGTAGATGCACCCCACAGGACCAGCACAGATCAGGTACTATTTGGGTGCTGGATCATTCTCAGCACTGCAGTGACACTGATGTGGTGGTGGTGTGTTAGTATGTGTTGTACTTGTGTGAGAGGATCAGACACTGCAGTGCTGCTGGAGTTTCTAAACACCTCAGTGTCACTGCTGGACTGGAAATAGTCCATCATCCAAAAATGTAATGTCACCAGCATCCTGTGAGCACTGATGAAGGATTAGAGGATGACTAACAAAATGTACAACATCAGATGAGCTACCATCTCTGACTTTACATCTACAGGATGGAGCAATATGGTAGATGTGTCTCATAGAGTGCACAGTAAGTGAACACAGTGTTTAAAAAAAGTGTTTTCACAGTGCTGGTCCTGTGGGGGTCCTGACCATTAGAGAACAGAGTAAAGGGGACTAACAAAGTATGTAGAGAAACATATGGACTGCAGGCTGTAATTGTAGAACTACAAAGTGCAGCTATATGGGAAGTGGAACTGAGAAAATAGACAAAGAGTGTAGAGAAAAGGAGGTGGTCATAATGTTATCCCTGGTATATTTTGTACCTTATAGGAAAAGATATATTGTTTTAACTCTGTGAGTCCAGGTAGATTGCTGAACCTGGGGGTGCAAAAGTATTGGGCATAAAAAAGTTTAATTGCCTGATTACAAGAATCTCAACATCAGAACGCAAAAAAGGTTAAACAGATATGCTCCTGAATTTCATTTAAAATCTGTTCCATGTTCATACCTTAGCCCCCAGGAGAAGCATTTTTCTCATTGCAGCTGTCACTCAGTTATTCATGTTTATTGTGAAATGTCTGTAGAGACCTAACCTTGAAGTTCTGTATGACTGATGTGATTCAGGCTCGGTCACTGGAGCAGCACAATGCTATACTAAAAGCCAAGATTGCCATGTTCACCAATCCTGAGCAGGGCGGTCCTGCCAGCACCTCCATCCTGCTCACGTCAGCCATTGGAGGCTACAAATACCAGATTGATGGTCTTACTGCCACTAAAGAGGCCATTATCGCTGAGATCGAACACTATAAAGGCATCATTGCAGATGTGCAGGCCAGGCAAGAAAAGTGTCCTAGACCAATATACAGTATATAAGTTTGTATTCAGATTGGTGTGGGAGAGGTATATAAAGTGTAAATCAGTAAAATCTTTCTTTCCTGGCTTTTAATTTAAGATATGAAGAGGAAGTGTCTCAGACAAAATCTCTGGAGGTGGAGTGGAGCACTTTAAAGGAGGTACACATTTTTAGATTATCAAACTGATACAGTGCCCTGCCAATCACCCATAGCAACGTTTCTACATTTGGTAGTTTTACACCCTGGAACTTGAATTGAATGAATTAGAATTATATGTTATGAATCTACACAAAATAGCTCATAATATTTTAAGCACCCAAGAGACCAAGGGTCAACATGATGCTATAACCACCATGCTTCAGGGAATGCCTTCATGCTTCTACATTCATGCTATTTCAGTTTCAGGTTGTAACACTGCAAAATGAGGGATTTTATGTGGGTGGGGTGGTGAATATTTATGTAATAATAATCTTTTACCATGCCACTGTTAACAGGAGGTGGACAGCCTTTACCTCACTGTTTTTGAGCTGCAAACTGCCATCACTGGTCTGGAAGATCAGATTGCTCTGTCCAAGCAGGTGTACGATAGTGTGAGTATGCCCACACACACACATGCACACACACAGGTATCTAAAACAGATTTTTCCATTAATGCATTGTACATACATCATTTTGTTGTGTATTCTCATAGTGTATGTATGGTGTTTGTACTTTCCAGAAAGTAAAAGAAGTCAGGAACATTGTGACTGGCAGCATGAAGTCAGCTGTCTCCATCTCTGTGGATAACACAGCACAAGCTCAAGACCTGACCTCTGCCCTTGCTGATGTTAAAGCTCACTACGAAGCCCTGGCACAGCACAGCAAACAGGATGCTCTTCTCTCCGTGCAAGACAGTGTATGGGAATTTGCTCCAGAGCCTCTATAATCAAACTGCAGACATGGTCACAGTGTCTGCTCAAACCAGAATCAACATTAGCAGTGTTGACATGGATTATATAATTTTATGCCTGTGTCTCCCCCTAATGGACATTTAAGATAAAACAATTCTGATAAAAGAATTAAATTAAATTAAATTAAATTAAATTAAATTAAATTAAATTAAATTAAATTAAATTAAATCTATTACTTCCTTAATGTGTCATTCAAAAGTTACAGCCTGGAACTGAAATGGACTTTTCAGTTCCAGGTATATTGGGATTATACTGTATGTCATAAATATCCCCAAAAAATGAGAGAGGACATGGATAACTCTCCACTGCTACAACCATTGAAGTGAAAGTACGCACAGTTTCAGGATGTAACACTAGAAAATGTGGAAAAGTTCGATTCATCTGTAAGACTATTTGACTCATACTTTCTTATAATATTAGTGTTGTTCTGTGACTGCAGCTCTCTGTGATGACCATTTCATCTCAACCCAGTATTCAGTCCCTCACTGCGGCCAAAGAGGAGCTACGAGTCTACAAGCTACAGATTGACTCTGTGCAGAGAGAAATCGACCGACTCAAGTCACTGGTGTGTACTCAGTCATATTTACTTGGGTGCACTTTAAATATTTGCACATTAGGGTTACACACCATCATTTTCAGCCTAATTTTTAATTTATGTATTTCAACATGCATTTCTTCATACTGCCAAAAAACAGAAAAGTACAAAAAATGCATATACATATTTTAAAAAAAAGTAGTCATATCTAAACAAATGAAGTACAGGTTTAGAGTTTATTTTACAAATAGAAATACATTAGGGATGAGCAAACTATGTGCTTCCCAATCTGTTTTCCCATTACAGGAAATTGTGTTAAATTCTTCTTTGTAGTAATCACACATGTGATATGGTCACACTGTGTGCTTTTACAGTAAAATAATTAACAACAGCATGGTATGATGTGGCCCAATGTGAAGCAGAATTAATGTTACCATCCTAAAGTTGATTATTTTCCAATAACAGCACCCCCCCAAAGTACAAGTAGTTGGTTAAATTGATAAAACTGATAAAACACAACAAAACCAACTATAGAATGTTACACCTTCAACCACTCTAAAAAGTTGGGATATAAGACTGAAAAACTTATACAAGAAAAACTGTTCTGGAAGGTTCCACAATTAGCAGTGTAACTGGTAAGAGGTGAGGTCATCAAGATTGAGTATAAAGGAGCATCAACCTAAGGCTTAGTCTTTGCAAGCAAATATGGGTCATGGTTCACCACTTTGTGCTGAACTACATGAGAGTTCATAATATCATGAAAAGTTTTAGGGAGTCTTGATGTATAAAGGCCAAGGGCAGAAACCACTGCTGAATGTGTGAGTCTATTGAGTCCTCAGGCAGTATTGTTTGAGAAACCATCATGATACCATGATGAACATAGCCACATAGGGCAAAGGGCTCGGGACTACTTTGGAAAATGCCTGTCACTTAACTCAGTCCACTGCTGCATCAAGTAATAGAACCTGATCTGTATTATGCAAAGAAGAAGCCATATATTAAAGCCAGCCAAGTCTCTGGACCTGAACTCCATGTGTATTTTAATTTTAGTAGGACAATTCCTGGTCTCATTCCCCATGAGTGAGTGTGTGTGAGATATAGAGTGCGTGTGCTTGACTGGCCTGCCTGCAGTCCAGATCTGTTTCCGATTGAAAATGTATGGCGCAGCATGAAGAAGAGAATAAGTGACCATGGACATTTGAACAGCTCAATTCTTGTACACACCAAGAATAAGCTAAAATTCAACTTGCAAAACGTATAAAAATGTATAATTAAAAGAAAAGGTGATGTGACCCAGTGGTAACCACTCCTCTGTCCCAGATTGTTATGAGTGTGTTGCAGGTATCAGTTTCTACTTCTGTTTATATCTAACAAATGAAATGAAGTTCATCATTGAAAACACTGAAAATCATTCTTTGCCTTTTTGCCTGTTGAGTAAAGCTTCAAGTGAATTAACAAATTACAGATTTCAGTTTTTATTGAATTTTAAGTAAGTATCTCAGCTTTTCTGGAATTGGGGGTTGTATTTTATTCATTTTATATCACAAACATATGCCCATCATTAAAAAAAATTGACCAATTTGTTATTTTCGATCTGAAGTAAACAGCTGTGTCCCCTTAAGGACAGGAATATCTGATATTTTCAACTTTTCAGGGACATTTTGCTGGTCTCTATAAGGAAAGATTATTTTGTTGTAGCTTTTAACAAAAATGAAGAAAAAAAAAAAAAAAATACAATACAAACGTGTGTGTGTGTGTGTTATCTGGATGATATTTTTTCTCTTCCAGAACATCCAGCTAGAATCTCAGGTGGATGAGGCTGAATCTCACTCCAACTCACACACCGAGACTTACCAAGAACAAGTGAATGTACTCCGGTCCCAGCTGGATGACCTCAGAAAGGTCCCCAATTTCATCTAAAGCTAAATACAGCACTACAGCCTAGTTTGTGTGTGCCTGGTTCCACTTAACCACTTTATTCTGTTTCACAGCAAATTACACATTACGGACAAGAATACCAGGAGCTTCTGGCCAGCAAAATGTCCCTGGATGTCGAAATCACAGCTTACAAAAAACTCCTAGACAGTGAGGAGAACAGGTACAGGGATATCTTACAGCATTTTCATTCAGGCCTGGGAAAAGTATGTGATTAAAAAGTATTTATCCTTTTCTGATTTTAAGACACACGACATTAATGTTCTTAATGTCTTTGTTACTTCATAATTACTTATATATCTACTTATATATTATTATATATTACTTATATATACTATATGTCACATTTCAGGTTTTTTAATTTTTCATAATGCTTTCTATCTATGAACTCCTATTTGAATATTTGAATAGGTCTGCCATAGCTACATGCAAGGGAAACAGTTTATACTGTAAATATACCACACTTTTGAACACCTGGAGATTTTTTTAATGTTTTATTACAAATCTTACTACAATGTTTAATGTTCTCAAGCCTGATAAGTCAGAGTGTGTTGATTAATTATTTTTTAATAAAAGGCATTAATTAAAATTATTTAAGGATTGTAGCTATAATTCAAATCAAAGTCAAATTCAAAGTTTATATTCATGTGCTTATTCTAATATGTTATTATTTCTGTAGTAACGGATAATTGTATGTTGGATGCTCCACATAGTCTAAGAGTGATTATAAACACATTACCTCTCTAACAATATTTATGGAAGGAGTCTGTCAATATATCACCAAGTCAGCAAGTTTCCCAGAACAGTAAAGCCTGTAGGTCATAGGCTCTCTCTGTAATACGACAAACTGCACATTTTTGTGTTATAGAGGCTAAAAAGAGAGGCTAGCGAGAGAAGAGCTATTTGTAGCTGCTATAAAGCAATATGATAGTGATAACAGGAGCTAATTTGTTTTGTGAACATTCCACAACATTAAATGTAGCTATAAATTTATATAATTATAATTTTAATTATATACACACCAATCAGACATTATGACCACCACCTCTACACTCCATTGTCCATTTTCTCAGTTCCACTTACCATATAGATGCCTTTTATAGTTCTACAATTGCAGACAGGGACCCCCACAGTACCAGCAGAGATCAGGTACTATTTGGGTGGTGGATGATTCTCAGCAGTGCAGTGACACTGATGTGGTGGTAGTGTGTTAGTGTGTGTTGTACTGGTGTGAGTGGATCAGACACAGCAGGGCTGCTGAAGTGTTTAATCACTTACTGTGCACACTATGAGACACATCCAAAATATTGCTCCACCCTGTAGATGTAAGGTCAGAGACAGTAGCTTGTCTGTTGCTGCACAGTTTGTGTTAGTCATCCTCTAATCCTTCATCAGTGCTCAAAGGATGCTGCCTACAGGACAGTGGTGACTGGACATTTTTGGTTGGTGGACTATTTTCAGTCCAGCAGTGACACTGAGGTGTTTGAAATCTCCAGAAGCACTGCTGTGTCTGATCTACTCACACTAGTACAAAGTCTTTAATTGTAGAACTACAGTAACCTATATAGTAAGTGGAACTGAGAAAATGGCAATGAGTGTAGATAAAGGAGGTAGTCATAATGTTATGCCTGATCGGTGTATGTATGTGTAAGTACTAATCACTTTTGGAGCCTATAGATGACAGTCAAACATAAATGTACTACAAGTATTGAAATAATCTGTTAAAGGTTTTGCAATTTGGTTAGATTAAGAATGCTCCAATAATATGTCATTCCTAATTTTTCACTAGATATTTAACAATAAACATCTATATGTACTTCTATCTGTTCTTTAATTAAATGATCAAAGTTTAGAGTATTTTAATGCTAAATGCTAGAGTGTTCCAAAACCTTTAACTGGCAGTGTAACTGTAACCTACATTATAGTTATTGTATAAGAAGAATATATCTCAGTCAGCTATGTGTTTCTAAATGTCAGTTCTTGGTCATGCAGTTAATGTCAGTGTGATGTGTTTGTGTGTGTGTGTGTGACCTAGACTGAAGTCTGGGGGTGGTATCACCGTGCAGATGTCTAAGTCTGCAGTAGGAGGTGCAGCAGGAGGTGCTCTGGCTCTCGCTGCAGGAGGAGGAGAACTGGGAGGAGGTGCTGGCCTTGCCTTTGGAGGTGGATATGGCTATGGTGTAGGCCTGGGTGGAGGAGGTCTTGGAGGAGGTCTAGGAAGTGGTCTTGGAGGAGGACTTGGAGGAGGTTTTGGAAGTGGTCTCGGAGTGGGATTGGGAAGCGGCCGAATTGGAGGAGGGCTAGGAGCAGGTGGGAGCAGCTATGTGTCCTCCAGCTTGAGCAGCAGTTCTCGTAAGTATTTATCTCGTCATACAACAGGAATTCTTTCTGTTATGTCACTGATCATTGATCACATGCTTTTTCATGTGTCAGGGTTGATGGATAATACTGTATATGAGAACTTCTATAATGTGTAATCTTTCTTTGTTTAAAAAAAAAAACTCAAGCAGATTTATCCTTTATTTAGAAAACATTTATGGTCTTTGGCTTTGTTTATCTGATGTGTCCAGTGAAGTAATAACATGTTCTTTTTCCTTTCTCAGTCTCAACCAGTGTTTACTGAAGAAACCAAATCATCCAGCATCTTTAAAAGCCTGAATGACAAAAAGAACAATGGCCTGAACATTGCTTCCTAAAATACACCCCAGCTCTCACATGCTTCAAAATCCCAACAAATTGGATTTGTTTTGTATTTTCATAATCAATACAACATTCCTGCTTTTGAGATTCATATTGTGGTGGGACCTAATAAAACAGTGTTTATTTAATTGTCTAGTCTATTTTATATATCTCTTTTAAATATTTGTGAGATGAGCATAAAGGTGGACATGAACTGATTTTGTTTTATTTGTTTTTTTTTCGTCTAAATGCTTTTTAAAGGTTCTTCAGGTTCAATTGGAAGCCATCGCTGAATCTTAGATTTTTTTTGTGCATCATTCTAATTGTTAGAGGGTTAAAAAAGGCCCAAAATAAACTTACTATATAATATAACCTAATATAAATTACATCTTTGCACACAACTGTCTTGGCTTTTAGTCTTCACTTGCCTGAGGTACTACAATACTACATAAGCATAAAATCTCATCAGATTTTAAAACCACTCCTTAAAACCTAAACTCTCACACACTTACTTATGTAGAAGATGTTGTTATTTTGCTCAAAAGATGGACAAGATTTAGATGCTATTAAAGATTGGGAGCAGTGTCACATGTCACACTTCAGTTCATGGGAGGTATTGCTCAAGAGTTCTAGGAGTGTCTTCATGTGTCATAATCCGTGACCTTTTTGCACTTTCTGTGCATATGCATGTCAGACCTAGGCTTCATTTTTGTGCTCATTGGGCTCTCATGCGAGTTTAATGTGCAGGCGTGTGGGCCTGTATTTTAGAGCGCTAATCTACCATTCTAATCTACTATTTAGTTCTTACAATATAAGGTTCATACCCACCAATAAAGTAAAGATTAAGGGGAAAACAAATTCATATTTCACATATTCAGCATACATTAAGTACATATTCCTATTTTCAATTTCAAGTGAAGCAGGTCTTTCAGTGAAAAAGATCTTTCCAGATATAAAATGAGACCCATGTGGCCTTGCCTAAAAATAAAGAAATGAATTAACCATAAATGGTTAAAATCATACTAAATTAATGATAAAATTAATTGAATTTTTAACAATTTTTAACAGTGCTCTTGATTTTTGTATAAATGTCAGCGAACATGTTCTATGTTTCTTTTGCTTCTTTTATTTAATGAGTGATTTTCAGTTGAACAAGGATATTACAGCATGCTTTGTACAGTATGCTTTGTAGACTCATACAATGACTCTCTCAAAACAATTTGGTACCTTAAATGTTCTCCTAAACTCTTAAAGGTTCTATGTAGTACCCTACAACACTGTGTAACCTACCAGACAGGGTTCAAAATGAAACCTTTCAGGAAAGCCAGACACCTCTGTGGAACCATGAGTAGACTTTGCAGCAGTCTTGGCAGGCTTTCGTATAAAACCCTATATAGTATATCATTTATAATATAATTACAAGATTTAAAAATGTGTTAAATTCTTTATAGACCTACAAAAAAGACCCCACAACAACAGATGTGTAGTCGCACACAGGCTTTGTGGTGGTCTTCTAACCTGTGTCCGGCGCTTGAACATGCGGATGTGGTGAGTTCAGTTTGAAACAGGAAACAGCATTTCTCGCCCTGTACTTTTTTTCTTTTTTTTTTTTTTTATCAGACCTTCAGTTGAAACTGGAAGCAGCTGTAACAGAATGGGCGCACACTGAAACGCTGGTTAAGGTAACTTTTAAAAGTCTTTAACTTTAAAATCTTAAAAAAACGAACTAAAGTTCTCTAAAGTTATTGAAAGTTGTGGATAGGAGCAGCAGGAAAAAACCTTCAGCATCAGCAAAAACCTTCTGTGAATAAGTTAGTCTGCTTAATATTGTAATAAAATTGATCAACAAAGAAAAGCAGAGAATTCACAAAATACAGATACAAATACTTTGGTCAGGGTAAAAACCACAAATAATGGCGTATTGTGTATCCTAGTATAAAAAGCAGAACTCAAAGCTTAAGCGATCATTTCACTTACATCATGTGGGTGTCAGTAGTTTACAGCAAAGCGAAAAATTAGGGCATAAGAGGAATTAAAATTAAACCAGCAACTAACGGTTATTTTGTCAGACTTTTACATCCAAACCTTTAACAAGCCTCTGTCAAATTCTCTTTCTTCCCCCAATATTTTAGCTGAAGGTAAGACTCAGTCTATCTGATATTTAAATGATAAGCAATGAGAAGGTGGAAGTGTGGCAATGGTACAAAAGCACTGAGTTGTAACTGATTTTATTAGAAATAACACTATACATTCTATACATTAAATAGGCACATAGAACAATGTGCATTCAGGACACTGCCCTTGTGGTTAATACTAGAACTTACTATTATCTTTTATCTGTAAGCTTAACAGGTCAAGTGCAGCTCTGTTTAATAAAGCACTCATCCGATATCTTCTTAGGATATCAGAGTCCTTAAATTCAAATATTTAGGTCTTTATTCCTTATACTACACTGCCGCTGAATTCTCAGATCTGATTGGTTGCAAAGTATTGATACCTTTTTTATAAGAGCAGCGCTGACAGGTCAAGCAGGGCAAGCTGGAATTCAAATCACTGGTTTATATTAATGTGCTTGTTCTAATTAAATTATTTTTCAACAGATGCTCCATATCTAATCCTAATAATAAATAGATTTTTTTTTTAATATTTTTTTAACACAAAAAAATGTACAACTGTTACAGATTTTACAGAAGGAGTCTCCAGTCTTAGTGCTTTTGTTAACAGTCAGTAAGCTTTAATCCACAGGGAAGTCTTTAGAGCAGAGGGCTTTGTGTTTTCTGGTTTCTTATTAACGTGACAAACTGCATTTTACGTTTAAAGTCGTGATAACGTAAGTGAAAATAGGAACTAACGTTTTTCGCGTACCCTGTCATGTTTTATTCCTTACTTATTACTTATGTCTGTGTTAAAAACAAACATTTGATTGGTAGTGTATGTCCAAGAAATATATCCAAATGGCCTGTTTAAGAGTAAAACATCACCTCTTTGCTTTTTGTATTCATGTGTACTTGAGCAGGCCTGCTTACGTTAGTATTTTTTTTTTCCCAAACATTTTTTTGGGTCTGGGAATGTAACGGTATCTTCTGACGAAATGAAAAAAATTCAGTAAAATAATCAGCTACGTTTTTGCTTTGAAGTTATGATTGAGGTCACAAGCCAGCAAGGTGCTGTCCTTGCCATCCTGTCCCTCTCTACAGTGGGCTTCATCTGTGCTCTCTGCCTGCGCTGTAGAAAGAAATCTAGTGAGTGGCAGATGACACATATTCTCTTTTCTTGTCTCCACCATTCTGCATTATTACAGGTGGTTAAATATAAAAACGTTATTTTATTCTTTTTGCAGTGATTGTTCAGGAGAATAACCAGCTCTATAGTACACAAGTGTTGTAAGTTGTCTGAGCTTTTTCTGGTGCCATTATTATAATTTTTAATAACCTATTATTATCGCTATATGTGTAACTGATGGAGCAGGATTAAGATTTATAATATTTTATTCCGGTTTTATATAGTCAACGAGAAGGGAGCAGGTTTGCTGTGACAAGGTCAAAAACAGGTGAAAAGCATTTTTTTTTATTCCTGGCTCTGTATTCTCACTGTTTCTTGAGGATGCTTCCTAGTTTTACAGTATATAATAAGCCATTTTTGTGACCAGAGCCTATACTTTCAGTGTTATGGATGTTGCTTCAGTAAAACAGTATGAAATGTTAAACACGCACAAAAATAAACAGTAATCATAAATAACCAATGAATTAAAAGAACATATACTACAACATGTAGACAGTCCATTATGTCCGCTTACAGTCTTTGACTAATCCAGTAGTTTTAAAGCGTTTGATGTTATTAACTGTTATGTCTGATTTTATCTTTTAGCTCTTTAGAAATGCAGCACATGTTGTAAAGTGTTATGAAGCATGAACTTCAGGCCAAATAATACATTAAGGATAAAAAAAGAAATATGAATATGAATGAAATTGATTTGTGCTTGAATTGCTACTGGTATCACACCTGGTATCAAACGTCTGCAAAAAATTATCGTCAAGACAAGTTTCTAATTTCCTTAAAGCTCTGACATGAGCGTTATTCACCCCTCTTTATGATTTTATTGGTCACCATCCTGACATTTGTGCAGAGCAGCATATTGTTTAATACTAAATTGCCTTGTATGAAAACATTTGATAAATCCATTTGATTTGAACTGAAAAGCGGACATGCAGAATGTGCATTTTACATATATCTTGAATGATTTTTTTTGTTTGCAGTGACGAGAACTAATCAGATAAGCACAAATCCATGTGAAAGCTTGGGGTAAAGTATTGTGAACTCTATCACATTTACTTTTCTGATGTTTTCAGTGGCATTCAATTCAATCATAATCAGTAATTAAATCATTCCACTGAAGTGCAGCCTTTATGTTTATAGGAATTTTCACACAACTAACAACCAACAGGAGTGTAAGTGCACTACAAGAAGAAACTGATTGAAAATGATTTTGTTTAATCAGAAATGATCAGCAATAATAATAGATGTTTCTTGCCTTGTGTTCCAACAGTTGTCCAGGACCTAGAGGACAGTTACCAGAATGTTTCAAAGCGTAGGTTTATATTCCAGCTGTCAGCTTTCCGAAAATGTACTCCTGTTATATGCAATTGCACCCATTTATCTTTATGTCCCCCTTTAACAGCAATGTATGGCAGTATGGAACCCACCTATGTGTAAGTAAAGACTTTGTTATGGAAGGAAACTGGGGGTGGTTTCAGGTCAGTGGTTAAAGTACTATGTTGGTGAATGTAAGGTTATGAAGTAACTCTGGGCCTTCTACACAATCTTTAAGTGAAATGAAACAATAGCGGTTGCCAGTGCTCAATAATGTCATTAAGTGTGAGAACAGTTGTCATAAGTGTCATAAGTATGAGACAAATGTAGGCAGGCAATAGTGCAGTATGTTACTTCATTTAAAAAAAGGATGGAGTCTTGCAAAAAAAAGTGAAATGGTCTTGAATGTAGGCAGATTAGGCAAGATTATAACTGAAGAAATATAATATAATTCAGTCTGTTTATAGACATTGTTACAAAATCTATGCTTTTATTACCAGAACATTGTTTATTGTACATTCTTTCTTGGGGGAAAAAATGTTTTTTTTTACTCTGTTAATTAGAAATATCAGATAACTTCACCTACAGTATAGTAAAAATATGTATTTTATAGTAATAACTATGTATTTTTTCTAGTCAATGATACAAATTCTTGTATTATTCTCGTATATGAATTTTCTTACTGTATTAATAAAAGATTCTGGTATAAATTGAGGAACAGGATATATATTAAAAAATATTCATTTATGTATTTATGTATAACACATTCATTTATGTATTGGAAAAGGCTAATATTATCCTTTTAAAAACAAACAATCAAATAAAAAAATATAATGTATATATGGGATTAATTATATTATATTTCTTTCATTATAATCTTGCCTATATTCAAGATAACTGATAATTTCACTTTCTACATTATACATCTTTTTTCTTTTTTTTTATGAAGTAACATACTGCACTATTGAACTTCAAAGATCTGGTTCTTCCTGTTCATATATACACACAAGCTCTTTATTTTTTATTTTCTGCAAATAGTTTTTTCTTTGGTTTTCCCACTAAAATAAATACATTACGTAAGACAACAGTGTTATTTAGGAAGGAAATACATTTTTCAAGTAAATCTGACTGACAAGTGACTGAATTGTAAGTAAAGAATACTCACACACTACTGTATACTATAATGCATACTACTACAAGGAATAGTAGATTCCTTGTTATACAGTATACACATGCCATTTTTATTTATGTACGACATTTGGCTTCAAGATGGCTGCAGTGTGAATAAGAAATATATAAATTCATAGATGCTAAACTGCATACTTGGCTCCTAAGTTCAGTAGCCTCGTACCTCCAGTTAAAAACTAAGCAACTTCGTATACCCAACATGTTGGACCTGACTGGATTTCACCCAAGGAGTAAATTGTGTATACTGACAATCTGGCTAAACTAACCCTTTATTCTTTATAACCAAATAACCAACTAACTTTTAACTTTTGCTTTTAGAGATCCAATAGCAACACCGCCATACAAAAACAGTGCTTTGGATGATGGTAAGTAAAAATATGTCTTTCATATAATTGCCTGTATTTAAATGAGAAAAGAAAGGAAGTGTTAAGGTTGGCCACGGTGCAGTTAAGTGAAATGTCACAAGAAACCACTGCGTCTGAAAGCTAGATGAAGATTAGCATACTGATGAAACTGCAGACTGCAGTACAATCTTTCAGGTTGTGTAAAGATATAGAGTCTGCCTACCAAAAATGTTAAAGTGCAAGTGAATACGAGGACGCGGCTTTCAATCGCCAAGTCTGTTTGCCATCAGTAAACAATCTAACACTGGTATATGCACTTATATGTATTTTATGCAGGTGTTGGACACTATGAAAATATTTTTCCAACGCAAAATGTTGAACATGACTCAGGTGAGTGTAAAAAAAAAAATATATATATATATATGTACACACACACAAATATATATATACACACACAAATATATATATATACACATATACACACATGCATACATACTCCGTATGTGTCTGTGTATGATACACAATGTGCTGTGATTATTATGTATAATTTGTTTTATTTGAAACCAATCAAAAATTTTGTTCCTGCCTTGTGGTAACAGACAGTTGCGATTACGAAAACACAGAATTCCTTCAAAACAGCAAACAAGACGACGATGGTAAATGAGCAGTACTGCTTGAACCATTTTAAAATGTAAAACTTTTAATGTTTGTACTGCTGATGTTGTACACTCACATTCACCTTTATCTTTCTAACAGATGAGCCTGATTATGTCAATGCAGAAACGACTAAAAACTAACAACGTTTCACACCGTTATCCAAGTTAGATTAAATATGTACTGGAATAACTTGCCATATTTAATAGCACAGAACCAATGCATAGTCTTCTAATTTCATGGGTTGCATCTTGGTCTTATTAACTTTTATTGAAATTATCCACGTAATAAAGGCACATATTACTGGGAAGATATTATGGAAATAAAAATAGTATAATCTGTTTTAAGTATCACTACACTGAAAATAAAATCTTCCTGATTTGGGTTGTAGTAGTAATAACGGTTTCCTTATATTTCTCTTTATATTACATTACAATATTTATTATATGTATACTAGTTTAATATTCTATGGTGTAATATATTTTTTTTCATGATCATTTTTAGATATTTTTTAATTATCTGTACTTTTCATGCTAAAACAATTCCCAAGCATGGGGGTTTGATCTTCATCACAGTTCACTGAAATTCACAGTAAACTGAAATTAAGTCATGTTGGGATTTCGAAAAATAAAAGTTACCATGCTAGATGTATTTCAAAGGTAGACATTCCTAATGGAATTGGACAAATTCATGTAATATTATACAATACGGTGACCGATGATGCAAAATTCTACAATCACAATTTATATTTTTTAGATGGTTTTGTCAATTGTTGCTTTCTTGAATGTAAAAATTATGTAAGCATGTGTCACATGTCTGTCCTTTGAATAGAATAAAATCAGATTGAAATATACACAACATGGCAGTCAGTTATTTCTCAGTCCAGTTCATGCAGAAGCCCAGAAGTAATTTAAGTCAGTAGAAGGCTGATGGCAGAATTTTTAATGCTGGAACTCAAATATGAAGAGCAGCAGAGACTGAAACAGGAACCTGTTTGTTCATTGGTTATATAACACTTAAAAAAAGGAGAAAAACCATCTAAACTATGACTCCTATTATGAAGTCATAAATATCAGGATGCTAGCAGGTTGAGACCGGAGTACATCCATTCAA
Source organism: Leptodoras oyakawai (assembly GCA_024363135.1). Classification (NCBI taxonomy): domain Eukaryota; kingdom Metazoa; phylum Chordata; class Actinopteri; order Siluriformes; family Doradidae; genus Leptodoras; species Leptodoras oyakawai. The sequence continues at coordinate 8,517,627 of JANCOA010000023.1, read as the reverse complement.
AATAATTTTGTTTAGATAAGCAGTGTGGAGGGGAAAAATTAATACCATTAATAAAAAGAGCAGCATTCAGTATTTTGGCACGCTTAACTGACTCACTGTTTTTGAGAAATATCATGATTATCTTAATTTCTGGCGGGTTTCTGGGACAATTCAAGTTTCACACTAGGCTTTCATTGATTACGTGCAGTGTGTGGGAAGGAGAATCTAAAACCACAGAAAAGACAGTAATTCGCTGAAACAGCGACATATGATTACAGAGTGAAATGCGTTTATTGAGGATGTTTTAAACTATTTACAGTTAAATGGACTCAATTGAATCTCAGCATAAATGTTGAGTATGAAGCAGAAGGCTTTAGCTGGCCTCGGGTGCTGCAGTCTTACTGCAGAGACGTCCTAAAAGTCCAGCCAGCTGGAGGAGAGAGTTAACTCCTTCTGCTATCTTCATATGAGTGTAGCCAATCTCCTGAGAAAGATACATCAGTGTTTTATCTACTACACCAAGTGAGATAATTCTTAACAATGTTTACCGTGTACATATCTGACGTCCAGTACAGGCCAAAAGTTTGAACACACCTTCTCATTCAATGCGTTTTCTTTATTTTCATGACAATTTACATTGTAGATTCTCACTGAAGACATCAAAACTAGTTCGTTCATAATATAATTCATATTATAAAATAATCCTAATATGAATGGTCCAATAGGGCTGTCGGCTGTGTAGTAACCTGACTTCTGCACAACACAACTGATGGTCCCAACCCCATTGATAAAG
>JANCOA010000023.1:8330201-8343085 GCA_024363135.1 Leptodoras oyakawai | reverse complement strand
GCAGCTGATCAAAAGTATAAGACCATACCTCAAAAAAACCCAAAGGCCTCAAAACTCCAAAATCAAAGTGTCAAAAAGTAATTTTTCTGTTTGCAATTTTTAGAATCAAAATACCAGAGTAAATAATATTTGGAGCAAATTGTTCATTCATTTGTCCCTTCAGTAGCTACAGCCAGTAAATGTGACATGTCGGTATAAGAGGTAATTGTGTTTAGTCTCAGGCCCATGACCGCTTCCCGGTTGTTCCCTGTGAGGTCAGGTTGATGATGGCCACAGTGAGCGGTTTGAAATCCCCTGCGTGGACTCCATCACGTCAGTGTGGACCAGGGCTTGTGTGCAGCTTGTTGATGTATTGCAGAAGTGTCCAGCTCAGTCGCTGGCCCAGTTTGGTTATTTCTGAGCTCCCTGATTTAAGTTACTCCAGAGCTACAGGGGTTTGAGTGCATCAGAGAAGAGTAAATTGTCGATCTGAGCGGGACACATCCCTGACATTGGTGGAATTGTTACTTCTCTTTTAACTGGGTGGATTTTTCTTGATTTCAGTCGTTTTCTTCACTCCTGCTGGAAATGAAGAGTGTGAGCACAACCCTGCTGGGCTGCCCGTCACACAGAGCAACACCACACACACACTCGCTCCGTCTCACAGCTCGACTGCCCAGCTGTCCTGCTCTGCCCTGCAGGAGTCCAGCTCACACACCCCGACTTTCATCTGCTCCAAAAATAAGGTCAGGTCAATTACATTTGGGGCCATTAAAGAACTGTCTAATTGTGAGCCTGTTACAACGTTTAATGTAGGTGGTCTCTCCTTTCTGTACCATCAGTGATTGTGTGCAGGTGCTGCAGTTGTGTAATGTATAGTTTAAGCTCAAGCCTTTGCTTCAGTAGATAATCTTACTTGGCTACTGTACATTTGTACCAAAGAACTCCTGCTGTAATCTTAAAGATGCTGGGATGAGCACAGCAGCTCTTATTCACAATACTCTCCTACAGAAGTCCAGCATTGTTTAACGTTACAGTATGCAGTTATTGAATATGAATTATTGACATCTCACTGTCTGCTGTCACCTAGATGATGTGTCTGATTCCTCCCACGGTTTCTTCCTCATGTCAGGGAGATTTTCCCTTGTCCTCTTTGTCATTAGGGATCTAAATCTACATCTGGATTTCTGTACAGCTGCTGTGATGTCTGTTGTTTTGAATTATGATTCTGTTCTTTTATGCAGATGAAAAATGAAGAACTGAATGCCTCACAATCTGCAACAGATTCCCCACTTTCTTGCCCAATATGCCATAAGACCTACAGTCTCGCCCGAGTGATGAAACGCCATTTAAGGACTCACAGCGACTCTAAGAGGTACTCGTGTGAATACTGTGGGAAAGGCTTCAATGACACTTTCGACCTCAAGAGGCACATTCGCACCCATACAGGTGAGCTGGTCATCCAGTGTTGCCAACTTTTCTTCTTTTCTTTTTTTTGTCACACTTCACTAAGCCAGACCATTTCCCTTGCAGGTGTGCGGCCCTTTAAGTGCACCGTGTGTGAGAAGGCCTTCACTCAGCGCTGCTCCCTGGAAGCTCACCTCAAAAAGGTTCACGGTGTCTTCCAACAGTACGCCTACAAGGAACGCAGAGACAAGCTGTATGTGTGTGAAGAGTGTGGCCTGACTGCTCAGACACAGGACAGTTTGCACAGTCACATCCAGGTCAAACATCCCAACAGCAGGTTTACCAAATCTAAAGGCAGGAGAAGGAAGGCAGAAGACCGGGGAGGAAGCGTGTCGCCCTGCTCTCCTTACTCGCTAAGCGATGCTGATGTTGGTGTTTGAGTAGTGCTCACCTGATGGACGACTCGGAAAACTCCCAGTTCATGTTCCTGAGATCAGGGGGAAACGGTCAATGGGTCGGGTGTAGAGCAGATACTTCAGGGTTCAGATCCCAGCACCACTGAGCTCTCTGCTGAGAAAAGCCTTTCCCCAACATCAGGAAGTTGGAACTTGTGCTCCGATTTCCTCCTAATGTCCTTCCTGGTTGGGATATATAAAGAAATGCCTTTCTGCATGCATGTCATGTTTCATTAACCTAAAGACAAGTTCTTTCTTTGATGACAAGGCAGTAACATTAAAATACTCACAGATGTCACTGTACAACAGTTATACTATTGATAAGGAGACATGCTGTTGACCTTAATGTAAACAGAAAAGCGTATTATGTATCATATTTAGCCTAGCATCTTATATTACACTCTTGCACTCTCTTACACTTTATTTATGTGCTTATCACACATCAAATCATGATTGGAACCTTTAGGTCTCTGGTGCATGTTTAGGGCATTCATTTTATACTGTACTGGAATGTTTGAGGATGGTTTGAATCGATAGACATGCTGACAAATAAAATGTAAACTCTATTTTGCAAAACAGTGGGGTCTCTTTAGTAGAGTAGAAGGTTAAGATGAGTAATGAAGTGTCTCATAGGCTATAGAATTATCACCAGACAACGCCATTGTGTAGATTTTCCTCCTTTAGACCACTGCACACACTGATGGCCTTCACACAGGACTGCAGGAACATTCCTGTTGGAGGAGACACGGCGCCATCTGTGGGCCAGCTGATCCCCTGCGCCTCCACCATGTCCGCGTCTCTGCTCCTGCTGCACCAGGCCTAGACTCCTTTTACTGAAGATATAATGGTACACAGAGCTCCTGATCATATCTGTCATTTTATTTACCATGAATGTTCTTTTGAAGGAGGACTGCTTAAATATTTTTTGTATTAATAATAAAATTTTCCCAAATGAATTTATGGGATATCTATTATTTCAAACTGGCAACCCGAATCTGACCTCAAATAACATCCAGCCTGTTTGACCCCTTTCACAGCCATATCGAGTTCATGCAGCATAGCACTTTTAATGTCACTGTGGACTCGCTGTGCACCAGTCCAGCCTCGTCCTGCCCGGTCCGCGCTCTCACTCCTTCCAGTCTTATTATATATATACCGTATATAGTCGCTATTCCGTTAATAGCGCTGTTTTAACGTAGAAAGGTGGGCGTGGTGATGACGTCACTCCGCTGGAGGGCGACTGATCAGGTAAGCGCAGTTGGCTGGAGGGTGTGGGGGTGGGGGGACACGGCGGAGCGTCAAGGCAGAGAATCGGGCGTGCATTGATATTATAGTCTTTAAATAAGAATTAAATGAGTGCGAATGATTCAGGAGAGAGAGAGAGAGAGAGAGAGAGAGAGAGAGAGAGAGCATCACTGGGTGCACGCGCGATTTCTGAAAGGCACGCATCTGCTGTGTGTGCGCGCGCCTGCAGGGAGTGAGGCGTAACGGTACCTGTTACCTGTTCTTTATTCCCCGAGGTGCAGGACATCACTCCCCGCTCCGGATCGGAGATGTAGCGAGGCTACGCGGCGCGAAGGGGAGCGCAAGGACACTCATTTCTGGGGAAGACGCTCGTCTGTTCCCCGCTGCGCCGATGGACGGCTATTTTCGGAGAAACGTCACCGGCTTTCCTTCAGATGGGGTGAAACGCATCCCGGGAGGAATGTCCCGGGGCTGGAGCAGAGGACAGTCTGGAGCCAGAGCATGTCGGCTACAGCAATAACAACAACAACAACAACCATAATATATGCAAGTCCAAAAGAGGAAGGCGCGTGAGGATGCAGGGGGTGACGGTGACCGGAGAGGCGCCCACACTGACCGGGGGAGGACGGGAGGAGGTAAGGCGTCACGGCGCACCGGGGCTGAATTAGAGTTATTCCTGCTATCCCTGAGTTCAGTCATGTTGTTGTTGTGAAGGGTGTGAGACGCTCCTCTGTGAGACGCTGCTCTTCCTGTAACAGTTTCTAAAGCGCACACATTTTGAATGAAGCAGAATTATTCAGGCTTGTGTTGTGTTATTCACCCAGGATGATGCATAAGGGTAAAGGGCCATGGAGGTGTATTATCCACCGTTAACACAGTCATTTCCAGACGTTATTCCATCTCCAGCAGTCTAGATGATTCCTCAGCAGCAGGTGACTGTGTGTCTGCTCGGTTAGGTTAAGCTGCTGAACATCCAGCCTAGCTCACCTTATTACATGTTCTCTCTGTTCTGAATGCTTAAGGAGCTCCTTCACTTTACGGGCTTTTCAAAAATAGCCTGTTTATTAAAGGGGTGGGGCTACGGGCCTCACGCCACCTTCTCAGTAGTCATGGAAACCACGGATAAAATTGGAAGTGTTGAGAAGATGATGGGGCTACTTTCACCTTTTCTACCTCTTTAATGGAACCATGTGTGGCACAATGACCTGATTACTGAATTAACCTGCACACCACATGGAAGGCGCTTAGTGCTGGGAATTCATTGTTTAACTCAACTTAAACACTTTCCGTGTTGCATGTCGTGTCCTGTTGGTGTTCGGACACTGGACAATCTGAACACTGAGATCTGCATTAAGACATTTCTTTAGACTAGACTGTGTGTAGGAATGACGCTCACTGTATTGATTTCTAACATGCTCTGATCTCCAGTGGACAGAATATTATAGCACAGCATTATAGCTCCTGTATTCATCCACGCCATCATACTCACATCTCAGCATCTCAGCATCTTTAGGATGAAGTAAGAACCCTTGAACCCTTTTGCACTGGTGTATATTATAATAAAAGTGACTGACAAAGCAAAGCTAGTAGTGAAGACTGAACCGTTGGATTGGATCCAGGTACCCGGTGACTGACATGTTGATATGAGCAGGAATGTCTGACAGCCATTTCCTGGCAGGATTGGACGATCCATTCATTTTGGCTCATGCATTATTAAGAAATGATTGTTCTTGTAATGCGCTGTCTAAGGACCATAACACAGACAACCTTTGACAAACCCTTGGCTACAGTTGGTATCGGTGTAGAGTTTGTCTGCTTTGGATCCATGAATGGAGGTGACGGATTGGCCAAAAGAAAACTGAGAGGTGGATCTCAGCGGAGATGGATTAGTTCTGTGTTAGAACAAAGAAGAAAAGGCAGTTTAACTGGCAACCTATTGGGATTTTATCATTTCTTCATTTTAAGTATTTTAGTCACATGTGCTAGTCTGTTCTTCTGCCATTTCCGTTCCTGGTGTTGAACTGAGGAAGTGCACTGGTAGTGGAGCAAGGTCACTTTAACGACTCACTCACTCTCTCACTCTCTTCTTCTCCCTCTTCCTCCGTCTCTCACTCCAGATTCGACCTGCACTCGTATTAACATTCTTTAAACACAAGGACACTGTGTAGTGTTTAACGTCATCAACAATTTAGAAATCTTTTTTAGAAAGGATCGAAAAACATTCTGCATGTCAAATCTCAAAATGCTAGTCTGAGCGTTCCTAACAGTAATATGGAGAAGTAAAGATGGAAGTGCCCTTTCCCATAGAGCTTAGTGAATATAACCGGAGTGACTGATTAGAGAGTGACGTCGGGCAGCAGGTCGCGTAGCGGCAGTGGTGTAATTGTCCTACAGCTTCATCTTGTATGATCTTCGTGTCAGGCTGTAGCCCTCGCAGCGACTCCTTCACTCACACTCGTGCTTGCTCAGTTAAACGCCCATATTATATTACACAGTAATCGATAGACTGGGAGACACAGGGTGGGGGGGTGGGGGGGGGGGGGTGTTATTGACCTGTCGTATGAACACTGGAACTCCAGTAACAGCTCTTCTTCACGTGTTTTGTTATGCATGTTACTCTAGTTAGGCTGTAGAGCTGTGTGTATGAGACAGCAGACATGCTGAGTGAGCAGTGAGACAGCTCTTCTTCTTTATTCCAGCACTCATATCCATTCCTCCTTTAAGTGACACATTCAGCGTGCTCTGAGCAGCCTGATATGCTTTCTATCATGAAGAGAGATTCATCTCAATCCCAGTGCAGCTGAATATTTTATGACATGAGAGAAAAGCTTTGTTCTTTAAAGTGCAGAGAAATATAATATCCTGAAGGCTTTAGCTGCACCTGCTAATCTTGTGAGCTTTCCTAATGTTAGTTAGGAAGACAGTTGTGGAATTTATAATATTTTGGACAGATTTTTCCTTTTAAACCTACTGGGATTCCTTCTGAAATGTTATCTATGAGTAGTTTGTTAGCAGGTCAGTAGCCAGCTGCCTGTTTATATAGGGAGGACATGGGTGAGGCTCCAAATGCAATAGTCATGTCTATGAGGTCTAGTAAAAGTAATGAGAATTAAATACATACATTTTTATTGAAAAAAAAATACAATTCAGGATTATCAGCTTCAAAATCTGATCCTTGTGAACACACAACACTCCCAGTGCCTCTGTCGCTGTTGGTCACAGTGGCTGAAATCATCTCCTGTGAAGACGAGAGTCTCGTCGCGGCTCTATGGATGTTCTTTACTGTGCCGAAGTGGTGGCCTGTCGTAATCTCAGCCTTCTGGTACAAATTCTTTATGGACGATCCCTTCAGAATCCAAAAGACGATGAACAGTGAGCTGAGGTGTGATTGGCTTTCAGATGTGAGCGTTCTCTGGGTGAGGTGATGTCACCGTGGGCCGTTCAGCACTTTGTCGTTCTGTCTCAGGATGGTTCTCGAACACCCAGGATTCACCTCCTGTCATCACTCTGTCCAGGAAATTGGGCTCTCATGTTAAACCGTCCAACATTTGCTCCAAACTCGCTTGCGTTGTTCCAGTGATGAGGCTTTCAGCAGGGTTTCACAGAAACAAACGTCTCGGCACTGTGAGGGCTGGAGTGCACCTGAAATGGGTTCTACTGTTTATCTGAGATCCCCCTCTAACTGACCTTCAACCACCGTCCCCATGTGTAAACTTCATTCTCATTACTTTCTGGACAATCCTCATATATTCATAAGTCTTGACATATTGTTGATGATTACATTTTAGATCATTTTTAATGGTTTAAAATTGCATTAAGGGGTAAAATGTCTTAAAGGACAGGCCAGAGCAGGTAATGGTGTTAGACCCAATGATCTCTCTTCCTCATCCACCCTTCTTAAACACATTTCCATCAAGATCTCACAGTCTGAATGAAGGTTTTGTTGGATTAAGGTACAAGGCTTCTCGACCCGGGCTACACAGCCAGATGATTTGTATTGTTCCGCTTTCAGCTGGAGAGTCATCATCACCACGCGCCAGCGCTTTGTCGTTCCCTGGCTGACAGTCTGATTTGCAGCCTCATTCCAAACCATTAGACCACAGCCTGTAACCACAAGGTCACCAACACAGAGAAGCAGATTCCTGCAGAATCCTTTTACAGTCCGCTAGAAAGCCAAGAAGCCACAGGGACGTCTTTGCGCTGTGACAACCTTATGAAAATTCTATTAGGAACTTTTGCATGCTGTTAGAAAGCCATGAGGAGTCGCTTTGGGTTACAGAGGTTTTTTTTAGCAGGGCTAGGTCAAGTAATGCCTGGATAACACACACACACACACACACACACACACTCACGATGTCCCACACACATACACACACACACACACACACACACACACACACTCACGATGTCCCACACACATACACACACAGTGCGTTTCTGTGCTGGTGTATTCTCTCCGTCCGACTCCAGGTCTCTGCTGCTCCTCATGTAAAAAGCATTCACATCAACTTCCAAGGCTACAGATTCTTAAAGAGCAGCTTAATAATTTACCCTGTTAGAGTGGCTCTGAACTGGAGGTCTGGTTTTTATATACACTATTCATGTGTTCCTGCCCCGTCACCCTGTCAGGGTGTAAACAACCAGAGCTAATGATAGAACAGTCCAGAAGTTCTTACCAGAGAATATCATTGTTGCCTCTGTGGACATTTCTTCCTTACAGCAGAAGCCCTCTGACTCCCCGACCCTCCTGCTGCTCTATACTGTCCTGATGATGTACTCGAGTCAGTTGTTATAGAACATCCACTCAGTGAATAATCAATGGTAATGTAGCCTGTTGTTGTGCACTCAGAGATCGTTATGTAAGGATGCCTTTGAGTATGACACGTCCTATTTTTGGTAATACAAATATGTAGACGTGTACGTTCCTCTGTGATTGGGGAAATTTGTAATTACTTTAAAGTTAATAAACTAATAAACCCTTTTCATGCATGACATCCAAGTTCATCGTGTGTCCTAATGGATTCTGCTGTACACGTCACCATTAGCACTGCTACGCAGAACCTTCTGCACCTTTGCCAAGAGAAACAGAGGCTATGGCAACCCCTCCTGGACTCTAGCTGACTTTTAGTGCTGCAGACTCACAGCATTGCTCCGACAGACAGGGAGAGGATCTGAGAGCATCCAGTGAAAAGGATATGGGCTTTCTACACTATGAGTATTGACTGTGTGGAGAATGTGCTGTTTTTCAGCTGTATTGTTAGTGCCACTGTTTGTTAGTTTCAAACCATTATGTCATGTCTGTCTCACTCCTCACACTGGAGCTGAAAGCAGCGACTGCAGTACCTTAAAATGCCACTAAAAGTAGCAGCAGAGAGGCAGCTACATCTTCTTATGATAATGCATTGATGAGTCTAAAAGCATTCAGTGCTCCCCCTCCACGCTGGTGCAGAGCATGTTAAAAGCAGGCTTGGCTTGCATTACGAGCAGCCAGGAAATGTATTCATCCCACAAGAGACTGGTGGAGAAAAGTCAATTACTGCAGAAGGGAAAAGTACATTTCACCAAGTTACTGTCTGCGCCGTGTGTCAGAGATTTAGAGACCGCTTCCCACTTGGTCATGCATTTCCAATGCAAATAAATGACGAGTCTTTTACTGAATCACCCAGCAATAGTGCATTGTGTTTATTTTTTACAGAACTTTGTATTAACTATTACACCTTTCTTGTTTCTCTCCTTTTCTTTCCCCACACCCTTCAAACCCTATTCACACCTACAGCAACGTCCTCTCAAGCAGTCCCTGAGTGGCTCTCTGTGCCGGGAGTCTCACTGGAAGTGTCTGCTGCTGACCCTGCTCATGTACGGCTGCTTTGGCACACTCGGCTGGTGTTCCCTCTACCGCATCACAGTCATGGCTTCTGATGATCAAGGTCCTGCCTACTACTATGGCGACCGAGCCCGGCTCTACCATGATAGTCCCTGCTCCAACGGATATGTCTACATCCCCGTGGCTTTCCTGGCCATGCTTTATATTGTGTACTTGGTAGAGTGCTGGCATTGCTACTCCAAAACAGCCAACCTGGCTAAGGTGGAGATCAGTCTGGTGTACGACAGGATCCAGCGTCTGCAACAGGCCACGCCGTGCATCTGGTGGAAGGCCATCAGTTATCATTATGTACGACGGACCAGGCAGGTGACGCGCTACCGCAATGGAGATGCCTACACTACCACACAGGTATACCACGAACGGGTAAACACACACACCGCCAGTTCTGAGTTTGACTACTCACAGCATGGTGTGAAGGATGTGTCCAAAGAGCTGCAGGGTTTACTGGACCACCCTGTGACCCGGCTGCGCTTCACTAAGTGCTTCAGTTTCGCCAGTGCTCGTGCAGAAACCGCCTACCTTACACAGCGAGCACGCTTCTTTGGCGATAATGAAGGTCTGGATGACTACATGGAAGCACGTGAGGGTATGCACCTGAAAAATGTAGACTTTAGGGAACACATGCTGGCTTTCCCAGATCCTGCTCGGCCACCTTGGTACACGCGCCGCTGCGTCTACTGGCTGGCGTCTGCTCTGCTGATGTCCTGGCTGCTCCGCGTGGTGGTCGAGTACCGCACAGCCTACGTACACTATCATGTTGAAAAGCTTTTTGGCGAGAATGAGGATGCCAATGAAAATGAAAATAGAGAAAACTATCAGACAGGCTTCGAACATGGCTCTGGAGGTCCCACCTTGCATGTCATATCACGGGTAAACACAGTGGACATAACTGAACTGGAGTGGCACATTCGCTGCAACCAGCAGATAGTACCCAGCTACTCAGAGGCCTTGTTAATGGACCTTGACATCAACCCAAACACACCGCTGTCTGTCGCAATGGCGTCCCAAATGAGACGCAACTCCAGCTACTTCCTCCAGAGCTGCCCTCGCTGCCGGAGGACGACAAGCAGCTCCTCTCTGCCTTCATGGGTCAGAGGGAACATGGTTGTAGGAGCAAACTCCTTTCCCATCAGAGCAGGAGGAAGGCTGGCGCTGAGTCGCAGTGGCTTCTCACTGGGCCGCTTGCACACCACTCGAACCCGTCATACCTGCCTGTTTCACTCTCGGAGTCTCGGAGGAGGACTGGCAGGACGAGGGGAAGAGGGAGGTGGCTTTCTGGGCCTGGGGTTCCGCGGGTCAGATGAGGAGAGAAGGGGCGTTCTAGAGGGCGAGGATGAGGAGAACAGCGAGGCAGAGGAACGACAGCAGAGGCAGAGAGATGACACAGAAAATGTGGAGGCCAGAGGAGAAGAGAGAGACAGGCCACCAGCGTATCAAGATGCTCTGTACTTTCCTGTGTTGATCATTCACGGAGAAGAGAGCTGCCATGGCGGGCGGGATATTGATACAGGATAAAGGCTGGGATCAGAGGGGAATATAGATAAGAAAGTTTGCACAGATGTGTATAGACTGCATGTAGAAGGACCTCAGGTAAGTGAATGAAAGAGAAGAAACAGGGTCAGAGTTTGGGGGATCATGAAGAAAACAGAGCGCATACCTGAGGAAGTGTATAGACTAACGTAGGGCGAAACCTGACTGGAGTTCTGTCAGCTTTAACAATGAGAGTAGAAATGAATAATGACTCAGATTTCAGTCAATATACGTAGGGTTTAAATAAAAATGTAGGACAGTCTGTGTCACGGGCTGACCCTTTAGAGAAACATTCTAATAAGCATGAATAATATCAGTATCCTGTTCTTTTCTACCGTGTGACAGCATCATGAAAACTGAAAAAGCTCAATGTGTCCATGTATCCTTCACTCTAGGAGTATTGTAGTTTACATGGGTTCCACTCTTCCTGATCCCTTACTGAAGACATTCCACACCTAGTTAGATTACTGCAGACATTTGCATAATGTCATTATGAATTAGTGTAACAGTCGTCCAGTTCCTTAAAGAAATCAGAGCAGACAGAAACAAAGTCAAAAGATCTCAGGGGAAAAGAGTACTTTTTTAATGGGAATGAAAGAAGGAGAGAAAAGGTTTGTTACGTGAGCATGTAACCTGATGGAAGTCTGTATTTGTGCTCCAGCCGACTGTATCATACTTGTTTTAATCGCTTACATTCAGCTTTAAAAGCTCATGATTCCACTGTCGTTGGCCTTAAAGGTGTTTCTGTTCAGCCTGCAGTCTCGTATAACTAGAACACAGCGTGCACAGACACATATACATGTATGATTTGCATTGTCTGGACACAGAAGAAAATGTATACAATAACGATGTTAAAGGAGACGTATGTAAAATATAACACTGACATAAAACTCTCACCTCACTCTCACATCCCTGTACCTCAAACAAGGCGGCTTGGTCCTTCACTGCATTTACAGAAAGCTGTCCTTTAGAATGTTGAGTTATTGATAGAAATACAGATTACTTCAATGTCTAATGGCTGTCATTAGTGAAAATCACATAACTGTCTACAAGACATGATCCAGAGCTACACTGGGTCCTACATTTCATTAGACACAAACCAGCCTGAGTCCAAGTTTACTGGCACGGATCAGCATCTGCACGGAGCGTGGGCTCCCCTGTAGCACGAACAAGCCATGTGACTGAGGAAGAGTGCAGGGAGGGCCATTCTATTGCCTTATTTCATACTAGCAAGCAGTAACACACTCATGCAGCTTGTAGTTTTCTCTTGCGGCATGTGATGTTCATGTCCAGCATTCTGTTGGAGTGATGAGAAAGGTGGAAGTTAGTAGGTAGTAGCTTATAAAGCTTTCTAGTAAAGCACAAATTAAATAATTCTCCAATCAGGTGTTTGCACCAACAACTAGAGCTGTCGGTTAAACCGTGCGTTAATCTCAGTTTTAACACGTTGTGATTAGCGGTGGACGTGTAGTCGGCGTCGTAGGGCCGTTTAAAATGTTGCTGCGTTTATCACAGGTCTGTTTTAAGAGAAGCGACTGCGGAACGTCGCCTCGTTATTCACTTCGACTTTATTTGATGAAAGTGAAATATTAAAGATGATTGATGTCTTTTCATTTTTTTATTTAAAGAGAGCTGCACAGTGTGTAGGGAGCGAGGGAAGACGGGGATATCGCTTCACCGGGAGTTCTGTCGTGCTGCTACGTGATTGGCTGATTCGATTTTACATCAGAGCCCCGCCCCTGCAATGGAAGGGAAGGAGTTTGCATATTTCTTGTTATTTTAATTAAGTAATTATTAGGGACAGAGTAACAGTATAACACTAGTTTATAGTCAGAATTACAAAGTAAAGGAAAATTAATATCAATAATAATTAAAAAAAGTATACATGATTTTGTGCGTGTGTGTTATGCAGTTCCGTCGCCTTTGTCGTCTCCGTAAGTGAAAAACCCAAACAGAGCTCCAGCTTCTCCGTTCTCCGTTGTTCCTCTCAGTCTTTAGTAATGTTTATGATCTGAGGAGTTCGGAGATCCTCACACTGAACACGAGAGATCAGAGCACTGTGCAGGAGACACCACAACACACATTAAACAGTTATAACACATCACCCACAGCTCATAGACGCGTCATAACGTTTATTACAGAAGAGCCGACAGCGTACAGAATCAGTCTGAACAGTGGTGTGTGATTCATCATGATGAACACAGCCGAGTGTGGAATCAGTACGCGCTGGTGATGACGCTGCAGCGCGTCCCAGATAGAGGCGTGTTAGTGAGTGAGGTCCCTGTGAAGGGCCCTTGGGGTTCTGTACCCTGTGCAGTGTGTAGGGAGCAGGGATACAGCTCGCCATCGGAATGCAGCCTAAACACGGAATGCAGCGCTCAGTT
>JANCOA010000023.1:8277461-8287992 GCA_024363135.1 Leptodoras oyakawai | reverse complement strand
TGGGTTTTCATGAGCTGTACGCCAAAATCATCAGCATTAAAACAATAAAAGACCTGAAATATTTCAGTTGGTGTGTAATGAATCTAAAATATATGAAACTTTCATTTTTATCATTACATTATGGAAAAGAATTAACGAGATCACATTATGCTCATTTTTTGAGAAGGACCTGTATAAAGACGTTGTGTTTCTCCCAAAACTCCTTTACCTGGTCTTCAGAGACGGTGAGAAGGTTCTGACTGGGTGCTGGTGTTTTGCAGAGGAACTCGGCCTACATGACTCAGATGGCTTTCTTCGAGGAGGTGTGAACGGACAGCGATCTGACGAGGAGGAAGGAGGCGAAGATCTCATCACTACAGTGTGGACACTCATCAGGGAACGGACCATACCGAGCTCACAACGCCACGGGAGGAAGTGCTTTTACAAGGTTTAGAGTCACAAGCTAAAAGTTCTATGCACAGAAGAGCAGCGGGTTTACCGTAGGAGAAACCGCTCCAGCAGTTCTACTCCCTTTGCGATGCCAAATCCTTTTCTTTCTTTAAGTCCATGTCCTAAAATAATTTTTTGTGAAAAACACAGAATTTCCTTTCCTTATATTTCACTACGGCGCAGTAGAGCCGTTAAATTCAGATGTAACTAACGTGCAGCTGCTGCTCACGTCGGCCTTTTCATTTCATTTCTGCGCTGTAAAGACGCTGAGCGATGGTCGAGCGCCTGTGTAGCGCGCTGTGTGACGGCTGACGGTCAGCTGTGTGTGGCGGTTGTTACTGATACAGGGGTAAACCGAGAAGCAGGTTCCCTGGATCACACCTCCCAGTCTGACAGGCCCGGCGCTTTACCGTCCTGGCAGCTCAGTCTCCACTTCACCGTTTAGCCGCTCACTGAGAGGGCGCCGGTCCTCGTCTACACCCGAGCTAATGCTGCAGTCCCTTCAAACGTCCGTGACCTTTCCCTGTTCTGGCTTTATATTCACTTGGTGGACGACATTAATCCACAGACCCGAGCCCTTATCCTTTAGTTCTACAGGCTAGAAGTCATTTCGTTTTGTCCTCCAGTTCGTGTTGCAGCTTTTACAGCAAACTGAAGGGTTTTATTTCACAATAACAACGCAGGCGATGCAGTTCTAGGAAATATTCAGTGAATGAGCGAGTTCTCCATTAGAGCAGCTATAACCAGTCATTCCCACACCCTTCTCCTCTTTCTGTCAGAAGCGTAAAGCTGCAGCTGAGCTTCAGAGCACTGGGATGGGATCCTCCTTCCACAAACCCTAAATAGAAGTCTTTGTGTATGTCGTCGTTATAGAAACAGTGACCCCCGTCTGTCTAATAATGACTAGAAAGGAACATTAGATGAGTGAGGAACTGAGAAAGATCAACTTCAGGACTGCAGCAGGTGTTCCTGACCTACAGACACATGAACAGGAGACGCGGTGAACTCCGCTCCACTGTAACGCTCACTCCGGTGCTGTCTCAGCCAGGGCTGCTGCTGCAGCGTGTAGAACACGGTGGGAAACGGAGGAGCCCAGGAGCGGCCGTGTGGCCTGACCTGGCCCGGTGTGCGTCTCGATGATTTCAAGCGATATTATTCTTTTCAGCTGCTCCGCCCGTGGTGTTTAAATGCTGACCGTAAGCAGGATTGAGTTTACCCAGCATCACGCCACGCTTTCCTTTCCTACACTGAACATCACGGCCGTTAATTTCAGGTGATTTCTACTTAAACCCAACGTCCTAATTTATTCACACGTCTTTGCGGTTTCTTCATTTCAGAGGGTTTGTGCTGCTTGTTTGATTCCTTTTGACGCGTCTGCCTGGTCAGTATGAACCTGCACGATTATACGGTTTGAATTCTGAAACTTCCCAGTCGAAATTCCCAGATTCGAGCTGCTTTGAATGAGAATTGTTTTCCCTGGGAGTCAGAGTGAGAGACGTTCCTCTGACCCCAACACCCCGCCGCACGCACACAAGGCAATTATTCATGTTTTAATGAAACCTGCCCAGTTTTGCCCACCTGTTTAACACTAATATATCATTTATCCTTCAGCTCTGCTCAGAAGTGCCTTACACACGTGCGTGCGTGTGCGTGCGCGTGTGTGTGTGCGTGCGCGTGTGTGTGCGTGTGTGTGTGCGCGTGTGTGCGTGTGTGTGCGTGTGTGTGTGTGTGTGTGCGCGTGTGTGTGTGTGTGTGTGCGTGTTTTGTGCAAGTTTTTATAATGTACAGATTCAGTGCCACATGTGAGTCTTCACTGGTTGCAGTGTTACAGCATTTCTTCTGAATCTGCCGCCGTTTACAGTTTTCATGTTGATTAGATGCTTTTATCCAAAGTGACTTTACAAGCGCGAGGGTTGAGCTGCAGGCCGGAGCCGAACAGCAGCAGGGCCTGGACTTACCCCGGCAGCCTTCTGAGCTGTGACACGTACCGACTCCTACGTGCAGTAAAACTAATTCACCAATAAAAGATGACTTTTTACAGGACTGTGTGCGTCTTTAATGAAGGGCAGTTGTACGTTCTCTCCCCACGGCTCCTCGACTCCAATCTCAGGAGCCTGAAGGTTCTCCGTGCTTCCTTTAAACCAGGGTCTTCCTGTTTCTGTGTAATTTATATTTAAGATAATCCACAAAATGTCACCCGGACCTGTTTGTCCCAGCCGCAAGCTGGCAGACGAGCCCAGTGTGCTGTAAAACCTCGACCCCATTAGACTGGTTCCCAGTAGGAGGTGTGTGAAAATGTGAGTTTCCAGTTTCTACCTAAAGATGGCAGGATTGAGCAGCTTCAGCAGTGTGCAGCGCTTCAGTTCCTCCTCATCTACAGCAGAACATCACCCCAGGTTTGTCTTTAGATAAGAATAATCAGGAGACACCGCATCACTGAGGCGACACGCCCGCTTCCCCCGGCTCTTCCCCCGACTCTTCCCCCGACTCTTCCCCGACGCTTCCCCCGGCTCTTCCCTCCATTCTCCCCCGACTCTTCCCTCTGCCCCCCTCTCCTCTCTTCCCTCCGCTCTTCCATCTCCATCTCTTCAGTCTTCAGTACTACACCACAGGCCCAGGAATGAGACTTTACCTGAAACAGATCAGAGCGACTGTCTGTCTGGGAAACGTAAATACTTTAAAAATAATTGTGTTTTTTTGCTGTTCAGCACTCGTTAACACTAACAGCTGAGTCTACACATTACATGTAATATTCTAGGAAGCTGTAAGTAGGTTATAAAGCTTTGGACTCTGGGAGGAAACCAGAGCTGGTGGAGGAAACCTTGGTGGAGCTCTTGCTTTCCGCAGCGTTGTGTCAGGTGTCGGTTTACCTGCATTTTCATTCGGAACATAAAACAGGCTGTGAAATTAGACTCATAAATATTTCACGTTTCAGAAGATTCAGTGGTTTGGATTTTCCACCTTTTTGTGTACATTTGAGTTTCAGAGCGGAGTTTACTGTACTCTGTACCAGGAGGGGTTTTCTCAGTTACGCAGCTCAGGGAGATCAGAGACTATAAAAATGTAAAAATGCCCCAGTCTCATTGTCTGCCTTGGATTTTTTTAAATAAATATGTAAATGAAAGTATAATCCATCGACTGCAGTCAGTCACAGCCTGTGCAACTGCTTAGTAAGTAAAACTCCGGGTTTTTCTGCGGTGTTATCGCCACCTGGAACAATATCGCCCCCGTCTGATAAATCACAGTTAGATTTTTATAATATGTAAATAATATTAGATAAATGGAGTCCAGGTGTCATGGTGACACTGTGGGTATCCGGCTGCCTCGTGTACGGGATTGATGACTCTGAATTACAACTGATCAGATTATGAATTATTAAAATGATGGCTCCCTATCCAGTGTGTTTCTTCCTCACACCCACTGCTCTGGGTCGGGCTCTGAATCCAGAATCATTTTCCCTCTTACCCAAGCTGCTGCTTCTTGTCCTTCAGCGTACATGCGCTCTGCTCCATGCCTTTATTTTGATTCTAGTCCTGCCTCCTGCCTCGTCCTCTCATTGATTTATCATCTCGTTGTGTTGGCCTGTTTGGTGTTAATCCCTGATCAGTTTGGCTGTTCCTGTGTTTCAGTGTGAAGCCTTATCGTGTGTTCACTGCCTCCTTAAGTCTTCTTCCAGGCTTTGTGTTTTATTGATCTTCTCCGTTTTATACGTCTAATGATGAAGGCTGTTCTCGTTTGCTGGAACCTCGTTCCTCGTCTCTCGGTGACGCTGTGTGCAGATGTTCACGTAGGACAAACATTTAGATGTTGAGCTGATTTTCTTCACATTACGGTGAGCATGCTGAGGAATACTGATCACCCAGAACCACGAAACCCCCTTAACTCCATAAAAGGAAAAGCTCAAAGAGGAAATGACGAGGAAATGACAAAAAGACATCCTCAGAGGTAGAAATGAGAATTATTATTAATTATTATTAATTATTATTATTAATTATTATTATTAGCTCATTTATATGATTTGAAATCAATTGATATTACTTTGTATAAGTAAATGTACTAACACACAGGAGAATGAGCTGAACGTTTACAGCAGACGCCTTACCCAGAGTGACCTACGTTTATATAACTGAGCCGATGAGGGTCAGGGGCCGTGCTCAGGGATTTGAGCTCATGACCTTCTAATCACCCCTGCCCACAGTTTGTGTGAATGTTCATACAAAGGATTTAGCAATAAGCCTGTACGCGTTCAGGTTGACTCACACCTGCGGCCGTTGTGTTTACTGACAGCCCACTAAGACGCCTGTAGCCGTAACCGACCAGCTGACTTTACTTTAGAGTTTTCCAAGCCTCCCACTGCCTTCATACACACTCATATTTACATAAATCATCAGATAAAAACTCGCCTTTATGCCACAGGTATGTCAGACAGCTGCAGTGTGTTAGCCTGTAATCAGTGCACTCTCAACATCTGGTGGAGGTTCATCCTGGAGAGTCTGTTAGCGGAGCTGCTGTGAGTTCTGAATCCAGTCGTCACTGCTGATCGCGGCGTGGTGGAATGTTCAGTAGTAAACTGCGTTGTGGCCCTACGTTCCCGCAATGTGACGTGAACAGCTGGAGATATACTCTGCACTGATTCTTGCCTGGGATGTGTCTTTCATCAGACAAACGCTGTCTCCTTCCTGCTGATGGCGTGCCAGGCTAAATTGCGTATGGATTTTTCTGTCCTACTTTCTGAGCCAGTGCGTCCTGAGGTCCCACGTCACATCTGTTGATTTTGTCTTTCCCTGCTGCCTCAGATCGACCCGGCTCACCGGGGAGTGTGACGCGCTCACACATCTTCTCTGCCAGCAGCTGGAGAGAGCAGGTCCTACAGGAGCATGCTGGGAATGTGAAACACATGACCGTTATCCCCTACTGAATATACATGGAGTGTTTGATGTTATAGAATATATAAGAATATCTGCAGATGTTTGCAGTGCCAATGCCGTAATGACATCAAAGATGTTTATGTTAATTATCTTACCTTAATTAATGTCCAGATGTGGAAAGTGACTGAGTACTGAGACTGAGTTTACTTCAGTCCAGTTTACAGTTTACCAGTTTACTTCACTCTACTACGATCAGAGTACTACTGCACGTTCTGCTGTAATGTCTTCCACCACTGCTAATGTCCTCTGGAGTGACTGGGTTCACCTTGAGAGAGAAACCAACAGTCCTTCATTAATTATCTCATTTCTCCAACCACCACGCCATCTGCTTTTTCATTACCTTTATCAGCCATTAACTGGAGAATCACAGGCATCAATTAACACTTTTGTCCATATCAGAGGTCAAGTCACTTCCTGCTCATTTTTATGATGAATATGTATGACGGACCCAGAAGACTGTGTGACTGCTGTTGAGTTCAGGAAGACGAAAAGAAGTTTTCTTACAAAAGACATAAAGTGCCAGAAGTTTGAATCTCAGCAATGCCACATCCATCCATGGGATGGAGAGCTTACATTACATCCCGTCAGTCACAGTGTGGCTAATCGTGTGCCTGTGAGCTCATCGGAAAAAGGCAGATAGCGCTTTCCTGCGGGTGTGTTATGCTGCTGCCCTGTGACAGAGCCGGGAGCCGGAACCTGAGAGTCGGGGAGAACCTGAGAGTCGGAGAAAGCCTGAGAGTCGAGGAGAGCCTGAGAGTCGAGGAGAGCCTGAGAGCCTGAGTCCTGAATGTCCACCTGTCAGTGTGTGACCTAAAGCTGAAGCACATTTGGGTTCTACAGCAGGACAACAATCTGAAGAACACGAGCACATCCACCTCTGAATGGCTTAGAAGAAACAAAATGAAGGTTCTGACCTGAACCCCATTGAGATGCTGTGGAAAGACCTTAAACAGTTCCTGCTCTCAAACCCTCCAGTGTAGCTGAAATAAAATACTTCTTCAGAGACGAGTGGGACAGAATTCCTCCTCAGGGACATGAAAGACTCAGCACAAGTTCTCACAAACGTCTGAGTGCAGGTGTTCCTGCTGAGGGAGACACCCAGGTGTTGGGTTTGGGGTGATTACTGCTTCACAGGTGTGTCTTTATCTTAGATTAATCAGATGATCTGAAATATTAAAATTGACAAATGATCAGAAATGGAGGAAATTGGGAAGGGGCTAACACTCATTCTCCGCTACACGCGCACAGCGCAGCGTCGCTGTGTAACTGATGTTCCTGTGCTGTAACGTGTGACGTCCCGTTGCTCCGTGTGATGAGACGTCTTTGTGTTTGACGTCTCTGTGGCCGTGTGTACTTTGGGTAGAAAAGGCCGCTGTGTAAAGACATGACTCCTCCACTGCACTGCTCTTCCTGAAATCTATCAGATGAATTGATGGAGTTTCTTACTAACTTGTAAACTCGTGCCCTTTTGCTCTTACAAACCCGATGAGCCATTAATAAACACCGACCTGAAATCCTCATTAGAACCGGTTCTGCTTCACTGATGATCATTTCAATTAAAGTGCCTCCTCTCTTTCTATGTTTCCATCACCATCACCAGAGACGCCGAGTCTGTAAAGAGGCATGGAGACTCAAATACAGACCGATTTAAGGAGAAGCAGTACAATGCTGTAATTAATGCTGTTTCTAAGGGATTATCATGTCATCTAGGTTCATTTTAGTGCATCTTTGTTTTTAAAGTAAACCGCTCTCAGGGGAATCAGAAGACAAATAAATGCTGTACTGATAAAGACTTTGCACGCTGCAGCACTTCGAAGGGCCGCCGTGTTTCCCGTGTCGGGAGACAAGATGTTCTGCCAAATTTGATGCCATTAAGAACAAATTAGTAGACAGTACAGTGTGCATATAGAATTCATTCATCTCATCTTTAAGCAAACCTTGCGTTCAGGTTGACTTCTCAGGATAAAGCAGGCGGATGAGATTTGCTCCAGTTTGCTTCTAATCTAAAATGTAAAGAAAAGAAAGAATGTCTACGTTATAACTCATCCCCCACTGTTATAATATGCCACTTGAATAAATGTTGAACTGAAACGAGGCCCTGCTCTACAAGCGCGTGTGCAGCCGTGTGAAATATAATTGGAGCTTGTAATCAGTTCAGCTATGGCTTAGTTATCTGTCATGATTAGCATAACATCTGTCAGAGCTGAATGTTTCTGTTAATTACCACTCATTCTTTTCCTGCCTTGCTTGCAAATGTGTCCTGAGGCAGACAGGAGGACAGCGGGACTGAAGGAATGTTTGTATTGGTTGGTACTGTGGAGTACATCTGTGTTGAGATCAGCAGCTCGTGGCAGTAGATCTGGGTCTGGCAGGACGGCGTTAATAATGTCATAGCCCAAATAAATAATATTGAGAGCCGCTTACAGGAGATTTATGCTATAGGCTGCTATCTAGTGAATGTTCTGTGTAACCCTGTAATAGACGGTTAAGAGTCGATGATGTACAGTCGGCTGGTGTACAGCCGGGCAGCTTGTTCACCTCCAGGGTTTCAGATAAACACAGAAGTCCTGAAACATCTGTACAGTGGGACGGGGAGCCACATCACCCCGACCCTACTGAGTACCCTCTCACACGGGGATGAGTCCGCCGCTTCAACCTGAGACGGATGGTGGGGGTGTGTGACAGCAGGGGTGTGGCCAAGCACCAATCTGTGAATGGAGGGCGGAGTTAGGAGAGATGAGATGTCCACTTGTTATTGAGGATAGGACGTGGATGGGGTGACGGAGGTGCATCTCCATCATGCACAATTTTGTTGCACGCCTTCTTCTGTTAGCCCCGCCCCATAATGTCAACCTTCTCCCAAACTTGCACACTTCCACAGAGTCGTGTCTTACACGAGGACACAATGCTCCGTAAAAACACCTTGATGCACTGATGACATTAAGGTGTTTAAGTGAAACAAGCTCCGCCTCCTCATGATAGATTAGCATGCGGCAGCCATATTGTTAAACTCTGAGGACACAGTTATGCCCAAAATCCCAGGACTAGCAGCTGTATTTCATTTTTGGTCATTTTTGATAACTTTTGAAGAGCAGAGGCGTCTAAATAATGTGACACTGCTTTCATTTGGATCAAGTGAAAAACCTAAGACTAGTTTCACAAAAAATGGATAATATACAAATTAGATCCAAATGTATGTGGGTGGAGCTTATGGGCCCCTGAAGCTCTTTTGCTCAGCGTAAGCCGAGGAACATGTGGAAAGATGGATTTTCTCAGTCGGACTTTGTGGAAAAGAGATATGGACCAAACGGTTTGGCACTTCGCTATAGCGCCTCCTATGGGCCGATAGAGCTCAGGTCACAGGCGGGAGAATGGGAGACCGTACTACTGCGAGAGAGTACTACTACGAGAGAGTACTACTGCGAGAGAGTACTACTACGAGAGAGTACTACTGCGAGAGAGTACTACTACGAGAGAGTACTACTACGAGAGAGTACTACTGCGAGAGAGTACTACTGCGAGAGAGTACTACTACGAGAGAGTACTACTGCGAGAGAGTACTACTATGAGAGAGTACTACTGCGAGAGAGTACTACCTAGTGACCCAGCATTGGGTGTATGGGACCTACAGTTTGGTCTGTGCAATGTGTTATAGCAAAAATGAAGAAGCATAGAAGAACAGTGTTTCAGCAGCTTCACTGCTATTATCCTCTGTGCACGGGGAAGTAGCGCGCCGACGCCGTCATATTAAAACGCTGCATCATTCTGATTTCTTCTTACTCTTACTTTTACTTTCCAACAGAACAGGCATGAGACGTGCAGCACTGCCTCCTGTTTATTCTCACACAGGGAGGTGAGATCAGGGAGACGCATTGTAGTGCCAGGTATGAACCCATGTCCTTACAGCAACGATCGCTGGATACCTGCTTCATAATCCGGCTAACATTTCTTTTTATTCGATTTATTTT
The DNA here is from genome assembly GCA_024363135.1 of Leptodoras oyakawai. Classification (NCBI taxonomy): domain Eukaryota; kingdom Metazoa; phylum Chordata; class Actinopteri; order Siluriformes; family Doradidae; genus Leptodoras; species Leptodoras oyakawai. The sequence continues at coordinate 8,278,667 of JANCOA010000023.1, read as the reverse complement.
AATGACTTTCATGGCAGAACCGGACAAATCACTCTCAAATTAATTAATGTTCAATTAAAGAATGTTTTCTGGTTTGTGTGCGCTGGGACCACAGTCTCGTGGACATCCGTCTGTCTGCGCGTCCAACTTCAGCTCCATCTATTATAACCTAATAAAAATAAGAATAGTTTTGGCGTTCACAGGTTCGTTCCCTTCCTTTATAAATGCATCATTACACCAAGCAGCCGGTGGTAAATATTATCAGAGCTCTTAGCCGAGAGCTGATAAATGCTGTTGAACGGAAAACATTCATCTTCAAGCCGGTCCTGTCTGGGTCACGCCGGTCCAAACGCTCTCACAATCACTTTCTCTCTGCACAAATTTGGAGCTGAATAATTTAAGCTTTGTATCAGTTTCAACCTGACTAAATGATTCATGAAGCGTGAATACGTTGGAGTTGATTAACTCACAGATACGCGATTCATTTGTCTTGGAAAACGTCCTTGACGCTGATGTCAGAGCAGATTTTAATAACTTTTACTGTCTGATTTAAAACATCGTAAACGTTCAGTGTGGCTTTACGGTAAAGGTTCCACTTCACGTGTTTCACAGCGACCCTTAGTGTGCGTCTCTCGCGTGCCTCACGTGTCGGTCACGTGGTGAGATGCTCTACATTTGATGAAATCGGATGAGGCAGGTCTGGGTCATCCAGCTGCAGACAGGTTCAGTCTGGGTCTCCTCAATCGTTTGTCACTTCCCAGGCCTCTGGGATTTTATTTAAGAATTATTCATTTCCATCTTTATTTTTGTGAGGCTGAATGACTCATTAATCTTTGAGTAGAGACTCGGGGCATGAACACACTAATTCAATTTGCATTTGAATCCAGTAAGTCTGAGTAAAAGACACAATTACAGTCAGACCTGGATAGCGTTTCTTTGTCACGTGCTTTCTGTATGAGTGTCACGTGAATGTGCTCAGGGACTCAACAGGGTCAGGATCAACGTGAGTGAATGTCTTCTGCAGGGAAGCCGTACCAGCCTCATTACCTCATTATGACTTTTACAAAATATTTGGAATAAGTATTTGCGTGTGTATCCACCACACCCAGTCACACACACCGTCATGTCCTTCACCACTGCACTGAAGAACTACAGGGGTTGGACAATGAAACTGGTACACCTGTCATGTTAGTGTGGGAGGTTTCATGGCTAAACTGGACCAGCCTG
>JANCOA010000023.1:8216237-8230506 GCA_024363135.1 Leptodoras oyakawai | reverse complement strand
ACAGTCCAAAGACATGCACGTTAGGTTGATTGGCGTCTCTATAGTGGCCCTAGTGTGTGTGTGTGTGTGTGTGTGTGTGTGTGTGTGTGTGTGTGTGCGTGCCCTACGATGGATTTGCACCCTGTCTTGCACCCTAAGCTGCCAGCTAGGCACCGGCTCTCCTGTGACTCTGAAATAGGAATAAGTGTTTAAGAAAATGAATGAACGAACAACGGAAATGAACTCTCTGGGTTATAAAATAAGAAATAACTAATAATACAAAATGTCCATTTCAAAATCCAACATCATAACAGTTATTTACAAATGAAAGGTATCTTTATTTACTCGTTTTTGTGACGTTTTTGTCACGTTTTTGTCACTCATTCCCCCAGACAGTGTCACGTCTTTCCGTTTTCACCGAGTCACACCTCCCTGCTGCCAGATTGCCAGAAACCCCGTCTGAGTTTTGTGTCTGATTTCTGTTCAGGGTTACAGTATAAAGGAAGCTCAATGACCAGTTAATGTGATGACTCAAAATATGTTTCACACATTCCAGTTATTAAGACGTTTGTTATTATTTAATACATGCACAAAGAGCGTACTCTTTAGACTCTTTACTCTTTGACTCTAGCTGTGTTGAAGTCTGTTGACAATAACGTGTGGCTGCAAAAAGAGAAGACAAAGAGTGACAAATATAACGTTAACATGTTTTCTCCTCTAATATGTTTCTTAGACGTTATGGATCCGACAGACATTGTGGCCAACAAAAATGTCCATTTGGTGCTTTTACAGAAGAAGATAGATTCTGCAAAAACCACCGAGGAAAAGGAACAATTCGAGAAGCAAAAGTTTGAGCTCATGCAGGTAAGCAGTGATTATTTGAGTGATTACACAAATCAGTCCTCCAGCACAGTAAGAGACAATATGTCAGCACTGAACCCGTCTCTTAACACAATCCGATCAGCCATAACATTAACACCACTGGGAGGTGAAATCATTATCTCATTACAGCAGCACCTGTAAAGGGGCGGGGTTTATTAGGCAAGCAGGAGACATGAGTAACTGTGATGTCTAGACGACTGGGTCCGAGCTTCTCCTGAACAGCAGGTCTCGTAGGGTTACACGGTGTAAACCTTATTACCTACATTATGATGTTTTTAAAGGAGCGGTTTTACATTACTGTTAGTGCAGACACTAAAATTAAACAAACGTCTCTGCGTAGAAAACATCACATCCACAGTGACATTTTTTATTTATTAATGTGGAGCAACGACCATTCTAGTCCCTCTGTAAATTGTTACTGTAGAAATAATAATAATAATAATAATAATAATAAAAATGAGCAGCCTCAGTCATCAGACGATGGGAGTCAGTTCTGATATTCTTTTTGGATATTTCTTTCCTTAGGGAAGAGATCTGGTTGTAAGGTCTATGCGACAAATTGTGACAAAGTGCACAGACTCCACTGAAGCTGCCACCCAGGTTATGAACGCAAAAAGCCGAGCCCATGGGACAAAGGAATACAAGGATGTTTCGGAGTATTACAAAGAAAAGTGCTTTAACTGGCACGACCCAAAGGTAGAAATCTCACATTCCTGTTGTGACGTGCATAATGTCACCATGTCATCACATCACCATGTCATCACGTCACCATGTCATCACTTCATCACATCACCACGTCATCGTGTCACCATATCGTCACCATATCACGTCACCACATCATCATGTCACCATGTCAACACGTCACCATATCATCATGTCACCGTCATCACGTCACCACTTCATCATGTCACCATGTCAACACGTCACCATATCATCACGTCACCGTCAACACGTCATCACGTCACCATATCATCACGTCACCACTTCATCATGTCACCATGTCTTGTCACCACGTCATCACGTCACCATATCATCACGTCACCATATCGTCACATCAGCATGTTATGTCAACATGACCCCATGTCATCACATCACCATGTCATGTCACCACGTCATCATGTCACCATATCATCACGTCAACGTTATGTCACCATGACCCCATGTCATGTCATTACGTCACCATGACCCCATGTCATGTCACCACGTCACGTCGTCACGTCACCATATCATCACGTGACCATGTCATCACGTCATCATGTCACCATATCATGTCAACATGTTGTCACCATGACCCCATGTCATGTCATCACGTCACCATTTTATGTCACCATGACCCCATGTCATCATGTCACCATGTCATATCATTACGTCACCATGACCCCATGTCATGTCACCACGTCGTCATGTCACCATATCATCACGTCACCATGTCATCACGTCACCATAACATCACGTCAACGTCATCACGTCACCACGTCACCATATCATCACGTCAACGTCATCACGTCACCACGTCACCATATCATCACATCACCATGTCACCATGTCATCATGTCACCATATCATCACATCACCATGTCATCATGTCACCATGTTATGTCACCATGACCCCATGTCATCACGTCACCATGTCATTTCATCACGTCACTATGACCCCATGTCATCACGTCACCATGTCATTTCATCACGTCACTATGACCCCATGTCATCACGTCACCCTGCCTGTTTTCACACTGTTGTTGTTTTTTTCAGTATATGACAGCAATGGACCACCTGTACCTCTTCGCTAACCTGCTTGAGCAGAAAGTTACAGTGGAACGGTAATGTCCTCCAGCTGTGTGTATAAAATAGATATGCACTTTATATTAGATCAGTTTCATAGCAGTTATCCATTCCTGATGAACTAATAATGTGTTCACATTAGACGGGCTCAGTTCGCTCGGGTCACTGCTGGTGTTCTCGGGTGTAGCTGAGCAGATCAGCAAAGCAAACTCATCAATCTAGTCAAGTGCAGCTTCCTACTTCCTCCTCAAACCCCTTTAATTCCAGGTTATACACTGTAGAATAGGATTAGATGAAGTTACACAGTTACAGGAGTTCCCAGGTCCCAAGATCCCAATCGGACGTTTTATCTGGAACAGCACCACCTCAGAAAGTCAGAAGATCCTTACCAAACCAGGACGTGCGTTAAGGGTAGTGAAAGCTGCAGTAACGCGCTGTTTATTGGTACATTAGCTCTGTAGGAGATTACAGCGTGAAAGGTGTGGAACATTTCATACCATGTCACTTCATGAATAATTTACAGTGCTGTCTTTACACTTCCTTTTTATCAGGATGAAGAACGCAATAGATGAAGTGAGCGCTGACATGAGAGCCGAGAAGGAGAAGGAGAACGCAGGAGGAGGAGAAGGAGAAGGAGGACAAGGTGAAGGTGCAGAACAGCCACCTGAGGCCCAGAATGAATGAAATGTTTTTGATATTTCATTATTAACTACTTTTGTACAGATTATTTTATCACTGTGTTAAGTGAGAGGCTCTCGTGACGCTCAGTCTGGCTGGATCGAGAGAGCGGCGCTCGAGACCCTCGGCTAATCCCGCAGGCTTTTGTTACACGCTAATCCTTAAACTGTGGATGTGAGAAGTGCTCAAGTCTTTTAGATTTACTTCGCTGTAGTGCTCCAGGATTTCATCCTGCAGTTGTTTGAACAGGTGCTTCATGGCCTGGCCGCGCTTCTTCTTCATCCTACTCAATCCTTTATCGCGTTCTCCTCCAAGCGTGTGCTTGTAAACGCACGTACAGTAATATTTTACACAAATAATTAAACACTTTTATTTCAAAGGTGACTTTTATTTCAAATCTGTCCTTGCGTGTCTTGAGTGGACCGTCTGTGAGTCCAGTGCAGTACCCAGTCTTAATACTGCAGCAGAAAAGAGGAAACATTAAATATGCATCCAAATTTATAACAAGCAACAGATTCCGGTCGGCGTTCTGAGTTCCAGGCAGCGAGCGAGCGAGCGGGACGCGTGATTTATATAAGAAGGGATGAAGCAGTTTGAAAGAGTTTTAGTTCTCAGGACTCTCTGACGTCTGCAGTATTTAGTCTGAAGTGCAGCCAAACAGACAAGTAATAAACGAACAGTATTCACTACGGTCTGTAGGCATGTTTAGATTAGAATTGCTGAAACGCTTGCTGTGTTGCACTTCCTGTCTGTCATTGTCTTATCTTTCCCTAACCTAATAAAATAACTGGATTAAAACACACTGGTGAATTCTTTTCAATCCGTCAGCTGTCCGTTTGTCGGCTCATAATACTGAACTGTGTCCACTGGACAAACTGGTAGTCCAGTGAATAAACACTTAAATATCGTCTAGACATCTTAATGAATACTGGGAAAACTTTATCCGTGAGTAACGCTGCGGTCAGGCGGGACTCTGTGGTGTGTGAAAGGTAAACGCAAGAAGAACCGATATATTCACATGCACTGCGCTGTAAATTCATGCTCAGGAAAATAAACAAACACTGATTACACAGCCATAACATTATGACCACCTGCTTGTATCTACACCCATTGTTCAGGTATTATTTGGGTGGTGGATCATTCTCAGCACTGCGGTGACACTGATGTGGTGGTGGTGTGTTAGTGTGTGTTGTACTGGTGTGACTGGTTCAGACAGCAGTGCTGCTGGAGTGTGTAAACACTGTGTTGACTTCCTGTGAGACACATCCACCATATTGCTCCACCTTGTAGATGTAAAGTCAGAGACAGTAGCTCGTCTGTTGCTGCACAGTTTGTTAGTCGTCCTCTAATCCTTCATCAGGATGCTGGGGACTGGACGTTTCTGGTCCTGTGGGGGTCCTGACCATTAGAGGACAGAGTAAAAGGGACTCACAGATGGACTACAGGCTGGAACTGTAGAGCTACAGAGTGGAGCTGAGAACCCCGAGTGTAAAGGAAAGGAGGTGGTCATAATGTAATGGCTGATCGGTGTATGTCAAGTATGTTCGTGTGCACACTGTGCTAACGTGTTTAGAGATATTAAATGTCCTGAAGAACGAAGCGGTTTGTATGACGTCTCTGTGCCCTCCTTGTCAGTGATTCGTCACGTCTGAAGATCCCTTTGCATGAGACGTTGCAGTGTGACGGCCGTCAGAACTCGGTGTGAGCCGGACCGCCGAAGTCTTTGGGTCCCGTTTCACTGGGCTTCATGAAAACGCCCTCCATGGCCTTCCAGTAGCTGTGCTGGGTGCTGCTGGTCATGGCGTGCACTTCTCTCTGGCCGTGGATGGGCCTGCCGTACTGCTCGCCCGTCACCGACAGCAGCGCTTCTGTGGCAGTGTGCTGGAAACGCACCGACTCGTCACGCTGCCATACAGAACCTCCACAAAGCACAGTCCACTCATCCATGCGGTCACCTTCACCGTCCTCCCCGAAGGCACTGACCTCCTAAATCACATGGAAGAAACCGGTTCAGCGCCTTGAAGGCTCTCTGATAAGGGTAAAGCACTGGCAGAAGTAGCTGTAGGAGATTCGATAATAACATCCTGACTAATACGCTTAAAGACGTTTCTGTCATCTTACAGTCATGAGATGCTCCTGCTGCTAACTCTCTGCCCAAAATACATTTCACACAGAAAACCTAAACACTTAATCCCTTCACGTGATCCGCTATACCAGTCCATGTGAGTGAGTTGTTACTATAGAAACAATAACGTATCAGGAAACATGCAGTAATGTATACAGAACATTAATGAATGTCCGCTGTATGCACGACCCCAGACTGCACTGTTATTCCCGGCAGGTAGACACGTGCTCTGGTTATGAATCTGTTTATGTTTGGGTTGCGGTGAAACATCTGCGGTGTGTGTAGACCTGGTTGGACGACAGCGGAGAGGTGAAGTAGTGGCTGTGCAGGTTTCGGCCCGTGTTCACGTGCGTGAGCCTGATGTTCTGGCCACATCTGACCGGAGTCCCTCGATGACACCCCGTCCCGCTGGTTCCACGCACTCTCCAGTAACTGTTACTGTCTTCCACCGCCGTCACGCCCGTCACCGACTGCTGCCCGCTACCTGGGACACACAAATCAGAAATTTCAGTTCTCTCGTTCTTAGTTCCGTTACAGACTCAGGATCTATTCATATTAATCTATTAATGCACTGAAGCGAATCACAGAAGCCATCAGCACGGGGACTTTTACCTCGACCTGTATCACTGTTTTACAGGTGTGTTCTATTAGCCATTAATCAGGCTACATTAACCATCATCATCTATCTATCCATCCATCCGTCTATCTGTCTATCTAGCCATCCTTTCATCCATCTATCTATCTATCTATCCTGCAAAGAAGAACACAATTCCATAAATAACAATCTAAACACATTAAATTTCAAGTTAAGTTTATTAACTTTATTATGACTCTATTTCTGATGTAATGTGAACATCTACACCTACTAGCAAGCAAGCATACAGGAAAATGTATGGGTTGCTTGGCAACAGTCTAGTCCCAGTCCAGATGTGGAAGTATTTGTGTTAGCCAAATTATGGAGAGGAATTTGTGTTAAACTGAAAAGCAATCAAAACAGCACCAAAATGTGGCACATAATGCACCTGATGTATGGTTTTTCCACAGTAACACACAGAATATGTGTCAAAATTAAAAGAGGTCCTGCTGTTATACTGATCATCAGTAATTTTCTTCACCTATAGCGTGCTGATATTCTGTATAACAGCACGACCTTGAGTGTCTTAAACCAATAACTCAGGAGACAAGATTCCTATTACCACTTGTTATAAACAGATATAAACAGTCATTATACCAGCCTCACCAGACTCTTATTTTCTGTCTTAAATTGTATTAAAAAACCCATCCTGACCATTACAAAGCAGTGACACTGGAGACTCCTTCCATGTTAAATGAATAGTAATGAATAATGTATTATTCTACTACATTATGTAGATCCGCCGTGAACCAGATGTTATTATACGGATAATCCAGAACGGCGCATTGATATCACGCTGCGCTTCGTGTTGGAGCCGGAACTACTTTCAGAGCCGCTTCGATATTAAAATGAATGAGCGCTTTCTGACCAATCAGCGCCGAGAAGCGGATTAACGCACCGACACGCAGCGACACGCAGCCCAGCGCTCCGCCGGTGTCCCAGATCAAAGTACACCGGTGCCGTTAAACCCAGCCGGTTCACTCACCGGAGCCGTAGCGCACGTCGTGAGAGTGCAGTCTGACGTTGTGTTTCACGTTCAGCAGCTTCACCACTGAGCCGCACGTGACAAAACTGATCTCCGAGCCAAAGGACAAGCTGCACGCACACGACAGAAAAACTGAGACCCATAACAGCACCGAGGGAACCACGCGTTCTCCCATCGCTGTAACCCACAAACATCTAGATGTTCTGAAAGACTCAGAGCAACGTCATCACCGGAAAACCACGAAGAGGCGCGTGCTGCAGGCTGGCGTGCGCCCCCTGCGGTCCGGAGCGGAGCTTTTTATTATTTACGTTTCATTTCTCTTCTGCATTATGCATTATGTATACACCACGACTCTCACATATTCTTCAAACCCTTCTCATAATTATGTAGTAATATTCAACAAATCCATTTAAATCCGTTAAAAAAGCCAACAAACTGTTTACCTTTAAATCTAAGTACATATTGACATAACGGATAACATGGAAAGTCAATAAGTCAACTCCAAAAGGTGATTAGTTGCCCTATCCAAGATGGCGACACAGTTGACATGTCTAGCTTAGGCTAATGAGGCACTTTGTCATATCTCACAGTAAAAGTCTGCACCATGCTGTTCACTTCATTTTGTATTTTGTATCGCTGTTCCTCTGGGGATCATTTGTGCGCCCCTAACGTGAACATCGCGTCAACTAACGTTCATTTTACACACAACTGTTTACCTTTAAATCTAAGTACATATTGACATAATGGATAACATGAAAAGTTAATGAGACAATTCCAAACGGTGATTAGTTGCCCTATCCAAGATGGCGACACAGTTGACATGTCTAGCTCAGGCTAATGAGTCATATCTCACAGTAAAAGTCTGCACCGTGCTGTTCATTTCATTTCATACTTAATCGCTGTTCTTCTGAGGTTCATTTGTGCGCCCCTAACATGAACATCGTGTAATTTAACGTCCATTTTACACACTTTTCCGAGTGGACCGGATGTTACGTATTCCAGAGCGGAAGCAAAATTACGCAGCGTTCAGTCGGCCATTTTTGTTGTTAGCAGTCTGAAACGTTCTGGTCCTTTTTACCCTTAAGGTATTTTTTCGTCAGGTTTTTAAGCAGCCCCACTGCAGGGGAACGTAAGTATGCTAACGAATTACATCTAAAAGTCACCAGATCCTAAGAATAATTAGTTAATATATAAGTGCTTAATTTGTCCTTGTTTGTGTAACAAGCCTGGCTAGCTGTGTTAGCTGTGCTGCCGAAGGCCTTGTTTTCTTGCTAGCACATGTTAGCATTTCCTCTGCGCTGCCGCACTGCGCTGGGAAATCTGTAATTTGGGTGAAATAGAAACTCCCGGCGGGATAAATAGGTGTTTCTGTAAACAGGTTGGTGTTAATTGTTAACATTGGGCTGTTTTGTGGTATTTCCGAGCACCCGGTGTAGCGGTTAAAGAGGCTGTACAGCAGCAGGGCTGATGGTTAAATGGCCATGAAACGGGGAATGTTACAGTCGGAAATGTTTATAATATAATGCATCATATATAATATAATATAATATAGTGTGTAATGTTCCAGGTTACCGTTAATTTCCCGGTATGAAAGCCTAAATGGGATTTCCCCAGCCACACCGGCTCTCTGACCATCAGACGGTAATAATATGAAATAAATAAAGTGCTTTTGGGGAAATGATCCCTCAGGGTGCTGCAGGTGATCCTCAGCTTCATCTCCGCTGCTGTGAGGGGTCCTGGACGGGTTTAGTGTTTTGTATAAATCAGATGTGGGATCATGTGCAGTGACTAAACACCATGAACACCAGCCTGAGTCTGATTTAGTCACACAGAGCTGCAGATCCTAAAGTCCAGGGACGGGGCGGTGTGGTGGCGCAGAAGGACCCGGGGTCGATTCCCGGGCAGGGCAGTCTGCGTCTCCGTCCCCTGTGGGGTCTCCAGCCCCCGGCTTTCTCCCACAGTCCAACACCACGCACAATCTGACATGCTTTATTGAGGAGAGTGAAATATTAACCTCTTCTGTCATGAATATAAAACATAACGTTAAACTCCCTGATATAAAATAATATAACATCCGGTGATGTAAAGGTTCACGTGCCGATCTTTCCACAGCCGTTGCAGACATGTCGGACTTCATCGAGAGCGAGGCGGAGGAGTCTGAGGAGGAGTTTGAGGAGAAGGACCTGAAGCCCAAGAAGACTCAGAGGTTTATGGAAGACGATGATGACGGTAAGGGTTCGGCAGGAACATTCAGCCTCGTTAAAGTAACGTGCAGCGTGAGGCTGATGTCCGTTTTATATTTTAGGTTTAGTGACTTTCTTAGATGCACGTCTCGTATAAACACTTCTTATATTAGTACTCTGTAGGGGTGTCAGACACCAACGCTTTTGATCTGAACTGCCGATACTTTGGTACTTGGCATGTTTGGATACTGAATAGAGAACATTGTGGTGCATTGCATTCTGGGTAGTGGTCAAAGTATTGTAGGATGCACACAAACGTGAGCTGACAGTGCGGTGATGCACTGATGAACAACGTGAAGGAGTGCTGCTTTAAGGAAATGAAAGGGCTCGATCCACACAAACACGGAGTGATGTTGGTGAGTTCCTGCAGTTCCTGTTGAAGCCCTGACATGCCGTTGGAGCTTAGTTTAGGTTTAGGGTTTTTTGTGTAATGTTTCTGTAGCCTTTCAGGATCCTCTGGACCGCTTTTCTTCTAGTGTTTTTATCCGTTGTGGAGGAACGTCCAGGTCTTGGTAATGTCACTCTGTCCCCTGGTGTATCTCCTGCCCTGGAAATGTTTTGTACCTTCTCCTGACTGATACCTTCAGCACCTTCATTGTGGACCAGACCTTCTGCTGTAAGATTAAGTAACTGTCAGAAAATCCTCCTAGAACGGCTGAACTGTGTATGGGGTTAATCACTGTTCGTCGCTGTACCTGGAGGCAGGCGTGTACTGACTACTGTTTAACAGGAGCTTCAATGTGATTGGTTAATTCTGAACATGGCCACACCCCCAATTATAAGAGGGTGCCCACACTTATGAAACCACGTTATTTTAGTGTTTTATTTTTATTCTCTAAATTATTTCAGTTAGTTTTTATGTTGAATTCTGCTAAAGGTGGGAAAAAACTGAAGTTATTTCTTTTGGTCTGAATTAAACGTGGTATTATTATATATAAGCTCTGAATAAATAAATAAATTAAATCATTTTGTTCTGTGTAGACTTTTTATATCCGGTGTGTGTTACTACTGCAGAGTGACCTCCACAGCTGTCCCCTGTCCATCCAGACTGGTTCATATTGCTTGTGTATTTCCGTACGAGTTACTTTTCAGTGCGACACTATGACCCCGGATACACCGCCTGGTACGCTGGTACTGTACCTGTGACCGCTCCAGCTGCAGGTTTAACCCCATACGGGTCTCTGATCTTCTGTTTTTCTGTCTTTATAAAGAGGAAGAAGAGAACACGGAGGATCAAGATGAACATGGGAACCTGAGAGGACTTATTGATGATGACAGTGTGGAGGAGGAGGAGGAGGAGGAGCACAGAAGCGTGCAAGGCGACAGCGATTCCGGAGAGGAGGTCCGACACCGCCGCCGGAAGCGCGGTAAGCGTTCTGTTGTTTATTTGCAGTAAGTTTATAGATTTTATAGATCGGATGTTGACCGGTCCATCATGTGTTTACATATTAGTGATCATGATTCTTTACCAGAACGTGTGTAAACGTAGGATGGACTCATAGTTTAGAGGAATCTTTTAATACAGAATTATTAAAAGTGTGTGTGTGTGTGTGTGTGTGTGTGTGTGTGTGTGTGTGTGTGTGTGTTAATCTCAGTGGGCTGAACTTTGGCTTTCTGTTCCAGATTATGATGACCTTCTGGATGATGATGATCTGGACCTCATTGAAGAGAACCTGGGGGTTAAAATGAAGAGGGTGAGTCTGCAGGAGCGTCATTACCCCACAGTGCTTCATAAACACCATCAGGATGAAAGGCTGGAGTTTTGTCCCAGTTTCACGTGAAATACGTTAACCTGTGATTGGTCGCACTCAGCCAGTCCTTTTTCTTTCTGAAACAGACCTCATTGTCATTCACCTCAGGATACTTTATTCCAGCGGTCCCCAACCACCGGGTCGCGACCCTGTACTGGGCCGTGGGACATTAAGTACCGGGCCGCACAAAACGTTTTAATTTTTATTTCTTTTTTTTAATTGATTATTAGTCAAAATGTTGATTTATTTTGAAAAGTGTCTTCTGTGACGCATACATGCGTAACCAGCCATTACCCCAAAAGCTAGCAAAAATGAGTGAAGAACAAACATCTTTGGCAGGCCCAATGAGCAGACAGAAGGAGAGCCTATGACCTCCAAGAAAACGAAATCTGCATTTAAGAGACAATATCAGGATTCCTACCCAAACTTCTCATGGGCCGAGCCGCTCTGTGTAATATTTAATAATTATTTCTTAGTAGAAAGGATTTTCGTTCCAAAATTAGATATTTTTGTTTACAGAAATTTTGTTGAATTGTTATTAATTTATGAACAAAAGGTTGTTTGTCTGTTGATGTTTGCATTTGCCATAAGACCACTGCGGATGATTTATTATTACATTATGTCATTAACGATTATCCAGCAAATGTAGACCTGAGCGTATGAAGGCCGGTCCGTGAAAATATTGTCTTAGATGAAACCGGTCCGTGGTGCAAAAAAGGTTGGGGAGCGCTGCTGTATCCTCTATTAATGTAATACACACACTCACCAATGTTCCATTCTCCCGGGTGATAACGTACACGACTCTGATCAGAAATGACTCTTACACAGAAAAAGAAGTACTCGCGTGTAAAAACGATGGACGATGACGGTGAAGACGACGAGAAAGACCAGATTGCAGATGAGATCTTCACCAGGGATGGAGATGGAGACGGGGAAGAAGGTTTAGAAGGTGGAGAAGTGCTGCGCCATGGGGGTGATGAAGAGGAAGACGATGGAGAAGAATCAGGTAGCGTTTCTAGCTTCTGTGGCGTTACGACCTTCACGCCGTTGGTGATGTTTATGCTGTTGATGTTTTGGTGTGTACAGATATCGATGATTTCATTGTGGATGATGACGGGCAGCCCATCACCAAAAAGAAAGGGAAGAAGTTTACCGGCTATACGGATGCGTAAGTAAAAATGGGGCTTTTAGAGGCAGATCTTTTATGTACGTCTGTTTGGTGTAAACTTTGTGACATCAGACTGCTAAATAATGTGTTAATGTCCCTTTTTTAATATAGTGCTTTACAAGAGGCCCAAGAAATTTTTGGTGGTGACTTTGACTTTGCGGAGTTTGACCCCGAGGCGTACGACCGCGCTGAGGAGGAAGAGGAGGACCAGGATGATGAGGCATGGGATCGACCGAAGAAGCAGACGAAGAGGAGAGTCGGCCGCCGCAGCATCTTTGAGATCTATGAGCCGAGTGAGCTGGAGAGCAGCCACATGACCGACCAAGACAACGAGATCCGTTCCACAGACATGCCCGAGAGGTTCCAGGTCGGTTTATAGTCACGCCGAAACGCCATTTCCAGCTGCCTGCTACAGTAAACGAGTTTTAAAGACACTTGTGTGTGAACATCTGCCTTTATGTGGAGCAGCTGGACAGGCACAGAAATCCCACTATAATCAGATCCTCATTGTGTTTACTGATCAGATTGATGGAAACAAGTCACTTTGTGGTGTGTGATGATTGTCTGGTTGTGCTCTCCAGCTGCGCACTATACCCGTGAAGCCTGCTGAGGATGACGAACTGGAGGAAGAGGCTGACTGGATCTACAGAAATGCTTTCTCTACGCCCACCATCTCCATGCAGGTGCTGTGAAGCTTCTTATGCGTCTGAATGATGTTTACGTCCCGTAACCTTCAGTGGTAAGGATTATCTGTTGGCGTCCGTTACAGGAGAGCACGGACTACCTGGACCGTGGAACCACCACTAACTTCAGCAGGAGAGGCCCCAGTACCATCGCTAAGATCAAGGAGGCGCTCAACTTCATGAGGAACCAACACTTTGAGGTACTGTGCTACAGAACACTCTAAAGATAAGATCTTTGTTAAAATGGTGGTGTATTCGTCCCAATCTGCAGGATCCCTGGTGGATTTAGTGTGATCAGAAACATGCGTGATGAATAGGCTGGGCATTAAATGATCCAGTGGGACCAGACGCCTTGGCTCTTCAAGGAGCAATGAACTGATTCCTTTCCCTCTGGTTGTCTTCTCGCAGGTTCCATTCATTGCCTTCTACAGGAAGGAGTACGTGGAACCAGAGCTGAACATTAATGATCTGTGGAAGGTGTGGCAGTGGGATGAGAAGGTAAACTCACCATGTTGGATCTTACACCCAGTATAACGTATATAACTGTTTATTGTTTGTGTTGTTCACATAAACATTGTGTGTGTTTCTTCAGTGGACCCAGTTGAGGACACGGAAGCGAAACCTAACCCGACTTTTCCAGAGGATGCAGTCGTATCAGTTCGAACAGATCTCCGCTGATCCCGATAAGCCGCTGGCCGACGCTATCCGCCCCCTGGATACGGCGGATATGGAACGGTAAGATGATCCACTCCACATGGAGTCAAGTGTGGATTATAATGTTGTCATATTTACATGGCTTTATCTTGCTCTAATTTTAAACTGCCAGACTAAAAGACGTCCAGTCTATAGAAGAGCTGAGCGACGTGTACAACCACTTCCTGCTCTATTATGGACGAGACATTCCCAAGATGCAGAACGCAGCCAAAGTCACTAAGAAAAAACTGAAGAAGATCAAAGAAGTGTCGGAGGAAGACGGTACGGTCGTGTTGAGAAGGGAATACGAGTCGAATATGACTGGGGGTTAACGTGACGCCGTTGTGTTCTTTGGCTTTACCAGGTGAGGAAGCTGAGGTGGAAGAGGAGGAGGAAGAGGAAGAGGAGCAGAAGGGGCCGGATCTAAAGCAGGCCTCTCGTAGAGACATGTACAGCATCTGCCAGGCTGCAGGACTCGGTGTGTGAGGAGATGAGATGCTGGAGGAGGTTTTTTTGGGATATGCTGAAACATTGGGATCCATAAATGTAGATCCATTTACAGGGGTTGGACAATGAAACTGGTACACCAGTCATGTTAGTGTGGGAGGTTTCATGGCTAAACTGGACCAGCCTGGTGGCCAATCTTCATTAATTGCACATTGCACC
>JANCOA010000023.1:7928052-7941728 GCA_024363135.1 Leptodoras oyakawai | reverse complement strand
GGGGGCTGGGCACTTCTTTCTGGGGTGGGGCTAAAGGAAGAGAGCACCCCACTCCCTTCCGACCTTTTCATGTGCAACGACTCCACATTCACATTAAACACCACGTGACCAATGCAAATGACCTGCTTTTACTATGTAGTCCAGTAGACAAGCAAGAAAAAAAAGGGACACCTCTGCTGTTTTTTTGTTTGTTTATTTTTGGGTATTTTATATCCAAATGGCAACCCCCCCCCCATACCCACTGGCCTCAATCTCCTACACAAATACAGGCTTTTAAATAAACCCATAGACCACTGAACGAACTCTATCAGTACTCACTGGTCTACTAAATGTCTAGATTTAGCAGACATGGGTTGCAATGTGCAACATTTTCTTGGTGGACAATAAAAAAAAAATCACCGCCTTCCAGCAGTAATATCTTTTAAAAAAACGACACTAAGGCTAAATTAGAACAAAAATAATAATAATAATAATAATAATAATGCAGTGGAAAAAAAAAAATCAGAGTAACAGATCTACGTACAGTAACAGATGAAATGAATGGTTACGTATTGCACACACAGAAGCTTCACTGACATACAATGAACAGTGCCTATATCTGTTACAGTGAACACAACTCGTCTACCTACCTAATGAGACGTCAACATAAAAGATTACATAGACGGGGGACAAATTAAAGGAAAAAAAACCCCAGTGTCCCGGCTGGCACGGTCCGCCAGAACGGATTCAAATCTCTGCGACTGAACTGAACTGAAGTGATGACGATGATGATGGAGACTCTTCCTCCTAAGGATTTTCAATCCGTCTGGGTTTTAATGATGACACGTCTCCCTCCAACAGCTCTCGCTCCAACAGCTTTACGACTGGTTGAGATGTCATGTCATGAGTGTGAAGGCCACCGCATATGATTTACATGTTTTTTTTATTTAGAGCCCTCGTACCCTGTGCATCCTATCAGGATAGAAATGGGTTTTTCCTTTAATTTGTCCCCGATGTGTATATGTATATATTTAAACAAGCAATAAAATGTACTGGGGATAAAAAAAAATAAAAATAATAATAATAATCCTGAAGCTCATGACCAGTCGGAAAGAAGATAATCATAAAATCAAACGGAAATCAGAATAGAATAAAAACAAATGGCATACATTGAGGTAGTTCAAGATTCCGGACGATCAGAGGATGATTTGGATCCAAAGTCCAGTGAAGAAGTGGTTAAAAAGCTTATAGTTTAGCAGGACATGAAGCAGACACTTTGGTCTAGCTGCTGGTTGATTTAGCGTGCAGTCGACATCCCTGTAAATCCCACCGAAACCTGAGAGAAATGACTCGGATTGAGCGCTAGTCTAATCTTTAGTGTTCTGCACAACAACAGTTTGGGATGAAAAACAAGAAGAAGCGTAATCTCTGCTGTCTATAGCCATCACAGTGTCATTAAGCTCAGCCATGTGTGCGTAACTGGGTCTTCCCATAACCGATGGATCAGTAGTATTATGTAATGGTAAATAATCTGGTCTAATCGACCAAATACGACGAACGCATCCACAGGTTCCTAACCCGTGTCTGGAGAACGAGCGGCCATCATTCAGCACGGCAGTAGCGTGAGGTAATCTGCATGCACCACAGCAACTAAAAGGATGAGGTAAAAGACAATGAAGTCATCTTTCTATGGCAGAGAGCTTAACATGGATGAACCAAGGAGTAACCCCACTCCACTCCTCTCCCCTCCCCTCCCCTCCCAGGGTAAGCAGCTTGTAAAGCTCAGCTTCCTCCAGCGTGAGCTACAGAGGCGACA
This sequence comes from Leptodoras oyakawai, assembly GCA_024363135.1. Lineage (NCBI taxonomy): Eukaryota > Metazoa > Chordata > Actinopteri > Siluriformes > Doradidae > Leptodoras > Leptodoras oyakawai. Next base: position 7,939,933 of record JANCOA010000023.1, on the reverse strand, counting down.
GGACAGATGCCTCATTCCCCTGGGGTTTCCCCTCCATCTGCCTGCAGGAAGGCCGGAGGCATGGGGCTCTGCACCAAAAGCTGCAAGTAACCTTCCTTACAGACACGCTCACCTTTAAAGCAGATCAAATACAAACACACTTACAAATTATCCACTTCATACAAACTTCTGCTGGGATTTTTTTTTTTTCAATGGCATGTTTTTTTTTTCTTTTTCTTTCAAGTAATCTGTGCATCCCTGATATGTTTTTTTTTTAAAGTCATTGTAAACGATACCGTAAGCGAGACAGGTTTCTTGGTCATGAAGCCAGCGTCTGACTTTTAAGGCAGCAGCATCAAGGACGACACAGTAATTCCAGTGTGAAATTTCAAGGACGCCTCATTTTAAAAAAAGAAAGAAAAAAAAACAAACAAAAAAAAAACATTAGTTTGGGAACCCGATCTCCACCGGTTTTGAGGTTCTTAAGGCTTTGTACGGAAATGAAATGCTCCTGTGGGTTTCTTAGTGTCTGATAATCGTATCTCGCAGCGCTGGCGTTCGGTTCTCCTCCCATCACGTTCTCAAAACGAATTAGCCCAAAAAACACATACGCGGGCGTGCAGGAGTCTTTTCTCAAAACGGGCAGAGCAACAGGCACCTAGGTGTTTAAAAGGAAAAAAAAAAAGCAGAAGGTCCACGTTTGAGCTCCAACGTTTCAACTTAATACTATGACTTTTGATGGATCTGTTCGGCCGTGGGCCTTCTGTTTAGAAAGTCTGTGCCTCTGGCTGAGGGTGGACGGCGCCGGGGAGGCGGAGAGGAGGGAGGAGGACAGCGGGCGCCCCGAGTTCGGTCTGCCCTCCCTCTCCTGGCGTCACCTGTCGAAACATCCAGCTGTGAAGCTGTGGTGTGAGCCCAGGTAGCTGTTGGCGTAAGCCAGGCCCATGCACGGTCGTGGTTCTGCCGCCATGCCCACCTGTACGGACAGAGGGCCCTGCAAGGGCAAGCCGCACAGCCCCGACGCCAGACTCGGGAAAGACGGGAACGACGCGGTCGGCATGGAGGAAGACAGCAGGCTAGCCTGGTGCGGCTGGAGGTATTCCCGCGTGCTCACCGCACCCATGGCCTGGCACTCGGCCAGCATGTGCAGCTGCGCCAGAGCAGGGGAGTGCTGCGAGAGCGGCGGGTAGCTGCCAGGCTGGAGAAGTAGCGGCTGCGAGGTGGATGCAGGGTGTCTTTGCAGGGCCGCGGCAGTGGGGCCGGGCGAGGCGTGAGCCTGAGGCGGTGCACTCTGACTGGACGAGGGCGACGACTTGGACTTGTTGGCTTCTTTCACATCATTGTCGTGTGCCCTGCAGAAAAGGTACCAGAAGTTAAGAACTGCATTAAGAAGACAGACACAGGACATGTTTACTATTTACTACCATCACTTCTTATATTTTTACGTCTCTCTCATTGACTTTGCTATGATTTAACATCGGTCATGTTCTTACAGCAGCATGAGCTGGATGCACTGGGTTAGGTGGTCCCAGGAATATCCTGTGAGCAGGTGGAGCACGGTGGTCCAGCTCGGGGAAATCTGCAGGCAAATGCGTGAAGCGGCGATGCAGGCAGCTGCCACCTGAGAGGGTCTGAAGCTCAAGAAGGCGTGATCTGGGAGGAGAACAAGCACTCAGTTGGATGGGTGAAGGTCACGGCTCTGTGCCGTCTAACCGTAACGACTATTCGATTATAACCTACATTTAAAAAATTAACGTATACGTTTAACATTCACAAAATAATGCTGACGCGTATCCACGCTAGTGCGAGGATCTGTAAAATTCACCTTGCAGGGAAATCTCCAGGAAGTAGTGCGTGTATTTGTCCATGAAGGCTTTGGTCTTGGACAGCGAGGTCAGTGGCCAGCCGTTGTGCAGGTCACCCTCCTGCACGGCGGCGTGGAGGTAGTAGTCGATGAAGTGAGCTGGCGTGGGCATGCACAGGTTCCAGCTGAAGGTCTCCAGCAGAAGCAGCTCCATTTTGATGAGGTCGCGCTTGTTCAGGGCCAGGTTGAGGCTGCACATAAAGCCCAGGGTGTTCAGCTGCTCTAGCTTAGGCACACGGTCCTCTTTCTCCTCGAATTTACCTACACAGAGACACGTGGGAAGCTTTAGAGTTAACAAACAGAGAGGAGGTCATTGTTCAGGTGAATCTGAATATTAAAAGAAAAGAAAAAACACATCGCTCCAAACCAAGAAGATTTAAATCCATCATTCCAGCACACAAAACTATCTGAGCCACTATCATATCTGGAAAAGACTGGCAGGGAGTTGAAACAACAAAGGAGGACAGCAATAACAGCGAGTTTATTCAGTGGACGGAACACCAAAGCGTTCACCCCATCACCCAGAGACCAGTTTGAGTCTGAGTGATGCTACAGCTGTCCACAGCTGGAAGTCAAGAGCACAAAACTGGCCGTGCCCTGAGGGTGGGAGGGGCAGCCTACAGTCTCTTACATGTCAATCAGAGCAACACTGGCTGTCCTCAGGTTCCTCAGGGTGGTCTCCCTTACCACTACTACTTCCAGCTTTGCTCACTACACTTTCTGCTGCAGTGCCCCTTATTAAAAGTGCTACCCAAAAAAAAAAGAAGGATGTGAGTGATTAACTGGTTTCTTTTACGCCTCACACGTTCATTTCTCTGCCGGCGTCTCTGAGATGTCCGTCTGCCAGCCTGAACAAGTAATTATCCCTCAGACTGCAGCCCAGATCTCTCATTCCTTCCACATTCCAGAGAGTGTTTATGAAACGCAGGATGCCCGCGCAGGTTCTGCTTTCAAGTAAAACCAGATAAGGCTGCGTTTAAAGATGTGAAAGGCGTGAATTTGACACCGAGACCCAGAGCAGACAGAGCGTTTCGGAAATGTGAGGAGCGGTGGTGGTACTGGGAAGCGGTACTGGTCTACATGACGCACTGGTGGGAATGTACAGTGACTGGGATAGCTACAAAACACGTAAACATTCAGTGCAGCCCTCGTGCATGTAGGAGAAACGGAAAGTGCAATCCAAGATATTTTTTAAATGTCCGAGTTATAATATCTTGCATGCGTCACCCACCCCAGCAGGGAGCGCCGATTTAGATGGAATTCCTTTCCCTGACTTTATACCCCCCCCCTCTCTCTTCCTCCACCTTTTGTGCTAGGTGTTAATATCTTTACTGCAAACTCCCAGTCTCCTGTATTACTTCCCCTGCATTTAGATGCCACAATAATAAAGGCAGCACGACCCCTGACCTCTCCAGCTCATGCATGTGCGCTCACACAGGGCCTCTGTCTTCAGATCAGCAGCAGGTACAAAAGGGACCTGAGCCGAGGAGCAGGGGGTCAATAAAATTCCCCACGAGTGGTGCTCACATCTGCATTCTTTGAAGAAAACAGATTCCAACAACACGACTAGCAGACCAACTTAAAAAAATAAAAGTGTGTCCTTTTATAAGATGAAAGAAAGCGTGCACACACACTGTGGAGGTCTGGTTTCTTCACCGTGAATCATCAAAACGCAGTTCTTCATGCATGTGCATGTGCATTTAAACTCATTTTGACATTCCTAGACCTTTTCCTTTTTAAACAACGCTTCTCCGGCGTCTATAGAGACACACGGTTCGCACACACAGAATTTTTTCCCTCAATTATCCGTGTTGTATTAATTCCCTTCATTAGCATCAAACCTCAGGGGAACGTCCGTCACACTAATCTGAATATCAGGAACCCTGCCGAGTGTTTCAGTTCAAACATGACCCTTTAGGCTACTCGGCCCTCCCCCCTTCCTCTCAGGCCGGAGGAGGGAGAAAGAGGGAGAGCGAGGGAGGGAGGGAGGGGAGGACACAGAGAGATGACCCTGGATGGATGGATGTTCTACTCTCCATTGCTTTCTCACAATAAATAAAAACCGGCCACGTTATCACCACGTTCTGATGCTGGAGTAGTTTTCTTTCGGGTCAGGACACGTTACGATTATATGAGCGTTAAACTGCTGCGCGTGCGGCTTTTACTTTGACTGGCCGCTGTGTCTAATGAGATTCCGGATAAAGAAAATGACGCTCCTTTTTAGAGACGTTATGCTGAGACGAGCTTTAAACTGGTTAGCATAACAAACCTGGTGTGTCCCAGGAACGAGAGGAAATTTGGTATGCTTTCAGCCGTGAGCTGCTCTCCTCCCCCTCACACTCACACACACACACACACACACACACACACACACACACAGCTGATAACACCAGGCACAAGAGTGCATCCATGCGTCCCCCAGACCTGCCCATGGCCATTGCTCAAGCATTATCATCAAAACAGCAGCTCTAAGAGCAGTCCATTAGTTCTGTAATTATCTGGTGCTTGCTTAGTCCCTGCTTCAAGGCTAATTAATTTTTTTTCTGCCTACATCGTCCTGGAAATAAAAAAACCCTGTTTAGAATAAAGAGTTAACCGAAGGGGAAGACGGTGAATTCAGGAGAATGATTTATTCAGAATGATTTTACCTTCATGTCCTTCATGCACCTCGAATATGGCGCTTTGTTTTATAGGAAACTCTTCAAACCTACTAAACAATTCATTCATTCATTCATTCATTATCACCACTTCAGCTTCTATGAAATCGTCTTAGCAGTTCTGGACATATCCGAACAGTCAGTACGGCTGTGTGTAATCAGTCGAACAAGTTTCTGATTTGCAGTTGTTGTTGGCGATGCAGTGGATGCAGTGGATGCGTTCCTGCTGCTGCTGTTCTCACTGAGGGTTTCATGAGGTTCCATGGAGGAACTCGGGCAGCAAAGTGTTTCTGCTAAGAGGGTCAAGCTGTCAAGGTGGCGTCTCGTTGTCCTTCCAAAAGATCTGATATAATTCCATATAAAGTCTTCTCTTCATAGAGGTGTGTGTATTGGGACAGGGGTGGCTCAGTGGTTAAGGTGTTGGGTTACTGAATAGAAGGTTGGGGATTCAAGCCCCACCACCACCAAGCTGCCACTGTTGGGCCCCTGAGCGAGGCCCTTAACCCTCAACTGCTCATCTGTATAAATAATGAGATAAATGTAAGTCACTCTGGATAAGGGCGTCTGCCAAATGTAATGAAATATTGGGGGTTACTGGGGTCTGGTTATATGAGGGATAGTGATATGTAGAGATATGTAAAGCCAATTTCATTCATCTGATGTGTAACTTGGTGTGTCTGTAGGTTTGGGTTGGTGAAGTCCTGTATGCTCCTCTGAACCTTTGGTGGTGACGCATGTCTAGCATGTGTGTGTGTGTGTGTGTGTGTGTGTGTGTGTGTGTAAGGTTTCATTCATTCATCTCTAGAGTTAAAGTTGAAAAATGTTCATTTAGAAGACTGTTTATCCATATTGATTCATCAACTTCATCGCTTCTACTCCCCACCCACACTGGAGCTGAGCGAGAAGACGCACGGAGCCTGTGGTCAGGATATACTCCAGCACCTGATGTTACCGTCTCTCGACTGACCCCCAAGCCGACACCTTCTGGGGACCTCATGCGAGGTACCACACAGGGCGTGACCCGAGCAGCTGACCGACCGACCGTACCGAGCCTCTGCGCCCGCCCGCCCGTCTGTCTGTCTGTCTGTCTGTCTGTCTGTCTGTGTGTGTGTGTGTGTGAGAACTCAGAGCCAAAGTGCTGCGTTGGAGAAACGCTGACCACAGACCCCACTGCCCTCGAGCGCCAGGCTCTCCTCTCCACAGACACAGGTAAACAGCGCGCCCCGTTAGTCAAGGAGGTGCTATTCTCCTTGAAAAAAAACTGCTTTTCTTTCACATGTTGATTAATTCTAAATATTTCGGGAAGATGAACGAGATTTGTAAACGCCTTTAAAGCACACAGTGGGGCGGCGCTAAAAGGTCTACCACATCCACAATGAATTCTGGGAGGCATAAGGTTCAATTCAAAGTGAGCAATTCAGTTCCATTTGTCAAAACAAATAATGTGCTTGGCCTGAATGGAAATGAAGCTTTTTCTCCATCTGGGTTTGGCCTGGAGCAGGCCTCTAAAGCCCGTCTCCCTGAAAGCAACGCAACAATAACGGCTGCAGCAGCAGCAGTGCGAATCAATGGCTTGGAAAAAAGAGGGATACTTTAAACCCAGAGCATCAGCAAGGTCATTACTCATTCAGTCCTACGCAATTAATTAATGTCTGCACAGTGCCAATTCCCAGCCAGCACCCCCCACCACCACCACCCCCCCCTTCCTGAAATCAAGCACCTTTGTGAATGACAGAGGGACGAAACAAAGATCCTGAATCATCTTCACAGCAAACTGAAGTGTCTCAGGAAAAATCAGGGCTTCGTCTGACACTAGAGCCCAGACAATCATTAATGAGTTTAAGACTACGCAATAATACAAGGTTTCTACCAAATGGTGACAGAAAAGCAGAACAACAAGAGCAACAGAAAAGGTTTTCCAACAACGCAGCTTTTGATATCTGATCAACTATCAGTAAAGAATTAAACACCTGGGCGAAGGTTGGTACAAGAAAATAACCAGTGACTGACGGGTTGCGGTGATGCAGACCAAGCTGATTCCACCCGAACCACCTGGAGCAATTTTATCTTCTCTTAGTGCCGTGGAACAATCCAGAATCTCAGACTTACAGCAGCTATAAACAAACCTCGTTTCTTTACCTCGCCCTATAAAAACCCGAGGATCTGCTATTCACGCAATCTGAGCTGCTGTAGGAAAAACGTCTACGGTGATATATAATAAATTAATAAATAAATAAATAAAGGGCAACTGCCTATTGTGAAAAGATGGCTTCAGTGGAGTGACGGGGGTAAAGAAAAACCTCATAAACCTGAAGTTAACAAATATAACAGGTTCGATTATCTGATGATTCCGGTTACAGACTCTAAGGACGAACGGCTTGAGAAAATTCCCATGCAACTTCATATCATTCCCACGTCTGGTTACAACCTCATCGATTATTGTTTCAGGAGTATAACAATGTCGCTTGGGCGGTTTTTGTTCTAAATGTTAATGTTGCTGCCAAACATCCAGAGAAGGCGAAGAAACCCCACACAGCCCCATGTATCTGCCTCATTTTCACATTTCTCATGGCTGCTACAGTTAACACAGATCACACAGATAACACGCCTCAGTGTGCCGTTTTGAACGACGATACACAGCGGCAGATTTCCTGAGTAATAAATCTCATTATGAGATCAGACCACAGTGTGTGTCACTGCATGCGCAACATTCTTGAATTATCCCGACCAACACCCTGAACCTGGGGGGAGAAAAAAGGAAGCAACCTTCCTGATTTGTAAGTGTTAACGCTGCTTTGGAGACTAGCTAAGGGGTGGGGGGTTTGGAGAAGGCCACTGTGTCTTAACTCCACAGCTGTCCTGGAGCACAATGCAGCAGCCTGTGGGGCAGCTCCGAGCGCCTGACGTTCCAACACACACACACACACACACACACACACGGTACAGTAATCACTATTATTTCATTTCTGCCTTCTGAAAATTCAACATAAACTCTAGTCGCAACTCAGTGTTCTAAATGCAGCAGCCATGTACAGGGTTACGCTCATACAGAGAGCAGAGAGCACCGAACACCGAGACTAGACTGAGACTTACTGGCTAGGAGAAGGCAGGAAAGGGCGATGACGTAAAGTTGTCTCACGGCTACGTCATAATGGTCCATAAAGAGGTCGAGCAGGTAGACGGCCAGGTGGCGCGCCGTGGGACACAACTGGTAGCGATTACTGAGGACGGCGAGAAGGTCGGCGAAGTAGCGCCTCATTCCGATCTGCGGCGAATGAGCATGGTATGTAGGTAACTTCAGCTCCTGAGGGAATAAGAATAATAGATGAAGAATACAGAAATGTCCACAAAAAAAAACACACTAAATATCTTATCTAAGCCTTTTAATAAACAACGAATGTTTATTAAGGATAACAAACTTTATTTAAAATATACAGGAGCTTCTTTGATAGTCGTGTTTTAAACACAGTATATTTTGTGGTGCATGTTTTTTTCCCTAGTCCACAACAAGCGTCATTTTGTTGTGAGCCCTAAACAAATTCACATCCTCACCCACGTCGTATAAGCAAGTCAATAAGACCGAGGGCCTCTGACGTAGGTTCTCCATCATACCAGGCTGCTTTGTGATGGCCGTATGAAAGAGCACTGGTTCCTCTGCTGGCCCAGCCACCGCGTCTCCCAGCCATCTGTCCCTCAAGGCGTAAAGGGCTGAGCCTCGACCCTCTCCAGCAGCCCTTTTTTTTGTGTCACGGCCGTCCGCGATTTAGACGACTCTACAGCTGCTCTCTGTTCTCTCTGAATGCCCAATGAGCCTGAGCAAATCCACGTCCCTACACCGCTGCCCAGCTTCCTCCAGATTAAACCCCTTCAGTGAGAAGAACTCGGCGGAATTCGCAGATAAAATACAGAAGTAGAGGAAGTACACCCAGCCAAACCGGTTCAATCAATCGCTGTTCTTTGTCGTGTTTGTTTTCACTCGGCTGCTTCCAGAGCGCGCGAGGCCAGGAACGGCTTTTCACACGTTTAAGCAGCACATAAAACGAGGTAATGGTGCACCGTTCGACTGATACGAGCATAAGCAGTCTAACACCGATGATTGTGCGCATACCAGACTTATTACAGAGCTCGCTGGAAGCATTTACACCCGTCTGTAAATAAAGCCGTCAGTCTGATCTGGCATGTTGAATTAAACAGCATTTAAAGAGGGCTGCTTCTCATTACAGCCATGTGCAGACAAGCTGGTAAATCAGAACATTCAGAAAACAGGCAGAAGGCAATAAAAAGACAGCGCTGGCAAAGAGGGGGACGGGGGGGCAGGGGGGCGTTCACGCAGTCAGGCATGGCAAACCAGAACGCCGACTTCTGCTGATCTGTGCAACGATTAAGTCGATAATTCTGCATTTCATTCGGGAATAATACGCACAAGAGGACAGATTATTCTGATTCAGCACACTCACACTGCCGAGGCAAACAATGAACCTTGTGTAGGTTTTTCATTCACTTCTTACAAACAGCCGCTTTAATTCGCTCGGTACGGAGGGGTTTACTGAGAACTCCAACAGAAATCGTTTTATAAAAGAGCAATGAAGAGCAAATCTCAGCTTCTTGATAAAGATGTGTGTCAGGAAACATCCTTCATTCATTTGTATGCTGATCGTCTGAAGGCGTCCGAGTGTGTGATAAACCTCAGCGCTGTGGCTTGTTCCTTTTCTATCAAACTGCGATAGAAGTTAATGGCGGAGGCGGTTTGAAGATGGGCAGAGACTTCAGAGAAAAGGTTAAATAGAAAGTCTGTTTACGGATAAACACGGATTTGCTTACACGCCACTACAGCTGAAATAAATTCAACAAGCAAGCCGGAATTAAAGCCGATACCATGCTCCTCGTCCTAGCCTGGACTTTTCTTCTTCTTGAGAGGTTGTTTGGCGTTTCAGACGATTAGAATCGATAAGTAAACGTGTTAATAGTCAAAATCAAGTACAAACAGACCCAAACTGAGCACTTCCACTTCGCATTCCCAGCCGGATGTGGGACTGAAATACAGCCCCCCCATAAACAGGGCAGACAATAAGACAACGACGCACATGTCCACTTTATGGACAACAGGCCAGACTGGGAAAACACACACACACACACACACACACTAAACCCTTCACACAGCTCTTGGCACACAATAAACTGAAACACAAGCCCAGCTGACAGACTCCAGCCTCCTGAAATCTCACAGCTCTCATATACAACAAACAGATTTCCCAATTCATCCGCATGCCTGTTAAATTATGCATTAAGGTCTTTACTGAAACCATACACACACGTCTGTACTGATTAGAGAACACTTTTCTTTCTTTCTACAGGACTACATGCCCACATCTCCGGCACTCTGAGGAAGTTTATCCACAGCTTGTAACGTTCCCAGTGCGGACAATGAGAGAAGAGAAGTGCCTGGTGTTCCTTTAGTGAGGCATAAAGCAGCACGACTGTCCACTCCGTAACCTTTTTTCTACAGGACATGCAAAATTTCACACCTTCGCTTCAAAGACAGATGGCAGTCAGACCAATCCCAGGCAACCCGAGCAACCTTGCAGCTCTACAGCACTCTCGGTGCTCGTAACAGGACAACGTATCGCTGGATACGCAAGTCTGGAAAGAGTTTTCATCCTGAACCCTACGAGTGCAATCGATGTCTCATTTTGAAGCCTTTATGATGAACAGGTTCACTGTTGGTTCATTTAGTAGAGGTGTTAAAAACCTACAGCGAAAGCTCACCTTAATTCGCAGAGCCTGATGGATATCTGAGGCGAGCTGGCTTTTCCACCACTGTCCCTCTGCTTCCATCTTTCCATCCAGAGAGGCCCTCAGCCTTGGATTAAAAAAATACACACAAAAAACAGCATTTAAAGACTGAAATCAAAGTCATTAATAAAAATCATTCAAATATTTTACTCTCACTTTAAAATTGTGCTTTTTTTTTATTATTATTATTAATTTTATCCACTTGCTTGTTTTGAGACTTCACAAAGTTCCTTAAGCGCCTACTGGGATGTTATATGCTGTGCTGTGACGTCACAACACAATAAATCCTTACGGTTATATATATATGAGGTCATCGTTCAACTACTCTGTGCATTCATACGTTTTAAAACACACCGGGATTAAAGTAGCATGGCAGAGAATTCCAGGATTAAATGGACACACTCATTCTGGTGTACACACACACACACACACACACACACCACGCGTAGCTCATTACGGTCAGCGCTCCGAAAGTGAAAAAGCTCCGAAGTAAAAACGCAACTCCGCTCAACAACAACCGGACTAAAGAAGTGTCGGTGTCGGTGCGGTGTCGGTGCTGGTCGGTGTGGTGTCGGTGCTGGTCGGTGCTCACCCCGCTGCAGTGGTGCTTCCAGTGAACAGAGATCACCGCTCGGAGTCCCTTTGTTTCAGAGCCGCTGCATTATCGGAAGCACACAAACACCGCGCGCACACAAAATAAATAACAACCGGCTTCACGCGCTCATGTGCGCTCCGGTGAGAGGCTGGGATCCTCCGGGCCTTCTCGCGTGGGTTTCTAATAAGTTGTAGGACTTACTACAAAGATGTGTGTGGGGGTGTTGTTTTTTTCTTTTCTCTCTCTCTCTCTCCCTCCCTCCCTCTCTCTCTCTCTCTCTCTCTGTGTCCTGTGCGGTGTTCCCCCAGCGGCCGGAGCGGAGCGGACAGCACAGTGTTCCTGTAGACTGAGAGAGAGAGAGAGAGAGAGGGGACTCAACACAGAGAGGGGGCTCGGGCACGCGCACAATAAGCAAGCGCGCACACAGTTGCGCGCTCACGGGCCCTGGTTTAACATCTGTAAGCTTCCCTATGAGCTCTGTTCTGTTACAGCTGTGGACATCCAGTTAGCTCCATCCAATCTGTATACCTGTATATCTGTATACCTGTCTATTATACCTGTCTATCTGTCTATCTGTATATCTGTCTATTATACCTGTCTATCTGTCTATCTGTATACCTGTCTATCTGTATATCTGTCTATTATACCTGTCTATCTGTATACCTCTATACCTGTCTATCTGTCTATTTGTCTATCTGTATACCTGTCTATTATACCTGTCTATCTTCTATCTGTATACCTGTCTATCTGTATACCTGTCTATCTGTATATCTCTATCTGTATACCTGTCTATTATACCTGTCTATCTGTATATCTGTCTATTATACCTGTCTATCTTCTATCTGTATATCTCTATCTGTATACCTGTCTATTATAGCTGTCTATCTGTATATCTGTCTATTATACCTGTCTATCTTCTATCTGTATATCTCTATCCGTATACCTGTCTATCTGTATACCTGTCTATCTGTATATCTCTATCCGTATACCTGT
>JANCOA010000023.1:7730344-7742804 GCA_024363135.1 Leptodoras oyakawai | reverse complement strand
GACGCTGTATTGGCCACAAAAGGAGGAGGAGGCCCTACACCATACTAATACATTATTGTGCTCTAAAATGACAGGTGTTCCAGTTTCATTGTCTAAAAAAGGACAAATAAAAAAATACTATACCTGAAAAAATTACATTGTTTTCAATGTGTTTATAATAATAATAATAATAATAATAATAATAATAATAATAAACAAATATTTATGACTAAAGCAAAGCTATAGAAAAGATGTAACATAATATAGCAATATTTATTTTATGAATTAAAAAAATATATTTTTAGTAGCTGTTGCATGATTTAAAATATAAAAAGTACACCTCTGGTTCCTTTCTCAGTCCATTCCTTTCTAAAGGTACTCTGTTTCTACGGTTCCAGGCGGAAGTTACTTATTAAGGTACAAAGGGAACTCTTTTCCAGGGGTGTACCCTGAGCTGAAGACATTTTTAAATTTTAAGCAACAGCTCCATCTGCTGGTGAGATCTTTTCATGCATTTCCTTTTATTTTGACAAACCTTGAGGCAGAATGTCTCCAAAAGCAGAAGACTGCATCCGGGTCCAGCTTTATCAGCGAAGAACAGGAATCTGAGTCTACAGCATGAACGGGTCACTGAAACTGGACATTGCGGTGTCTGGTGCGGTGAATCTGGATACACGCGGATGAGTAGGGACAGAACTGGTCAGGCACAATATGAATCCATGGACCCAGGCTGATCTTTGTGTTGGCAGCTCAGCCTGGTGGTGGTGGTGGTGGTGTAAAGCTGTGGGGAATGTTTTTGGGCACAAACTGGGCACAAACCTCTTAATAAAAATCCAGCACTGTTTGAATGCCACAGACTATCTGAGCATTGTTTCTGGTCACACGCATCTCTTTATTGTAACAATAATCCTACCTTACAATGGCATGATAATGTGCAAGGTCACAAAGCCTTATTTCAGACGTCATCTCAAACTGGTTCCCTAAACAATGAGTTCAGTGTGTACTTTAACATACTCCTCAGTCACCAGCTCTAAATCTAACAGAACACCTTTGTGAGAACAGAACACCGCATTGAGAGCGGAAGATCTCAATAATCTGGTGTGGTGTTCCTAATAAAATGGCAAGTACATTAATGTATATTACTGTTGACAAAGCCAAACATCTCCCATACATCTGCTGAGGATTTTCCTCCTCATCAAACCGTTCAGTGAGCCCTTCTGTCCTGTCCATGCATGGTGGGCGGAGTCATTCTGAAAGAGACCACTCCCATTTGGATGGAAGTGTTTCATCAGCAGATAAAGCCAATTAGGCTGAAGAACCTTGTAATCATTTGCATTGATAAAAAAAAAAGTACAATAATAATAATAATAATAATAATAATAATTGCAGTAATAGGTGTCGTCCACAAGATGGTCTACTTCAGAGCTGCAGAAAAGAGAATGGTGATTTTATGTTACTGGTTTACAGATGTGCAGAAATGGCACACAGCTCCAGATTCAGCATTAGGTTCAGTCTCAGTGTGGTGTGGTGAAGCCGAGGCACTGACAGCACCACGGTTAAATAAAACACTAGACAATGACACAGCAAAATAATATACATGATGAAACACTCGGATTGTGGATTTATCTTCAACAATTTACCATGTCATGTGACTGAGTCCCATTAATTAAACGCCTGTCTTTCTGGTCATGTGACAGAAAAGCACTACAGATCAGCCATAACATTAACACCACTGATGGGTGACGTGAGAATCTCAATACAATGACACCTGATAGGGCATGGGATATATTACAGTCACTTCTTGAAGTTGATGTGCTGAAAGCAGGAAAAATGGGAAAGCAGAAGGATCTGAGAGATTGTGATGGCTAGACAACCGGGTCAGAGTATCTCCAAAACAGCAAGTCTTGTTGGGTGTCCTGGTATGCAGTGATCTAAACGTGGTCCAAGAAAGGACATCTGGTGACCCGGTGCAGGATCATGTGGAGTGAAGCTGAGCCCGTCTGGTCCGATCCCACAGAAGAGCTCCTGTTGCACAGAGTGCTGAAAAGAAGGTTAATGCTGGTTCTGATAGAAAGGAGTCAGAACTGTGTGTGTGTGTCACTTACCTGGGGAAGAGATGGCACACGGATGCACTATGAGAAGGCGGCAAGCTGGTGGAGGCGGTGTGATGCTCTGGGTGATGTTCTGCTGGAAAACCTCAGGTCTGGGCATTCACGTAGATGTTACTTTGTCATGTATTTCCTACCTAAATATAGAAGAACAGTACACCCCTTCATGGTTATGGTGTTCCCTAATGGCAGTGGCCTCTTTCAGCAGGATGATGCTCCATGAAACACTGCAAAGATTGTTCAGGAACCGTTTGAGGAACATGACAAAGAGTTCAAAGTGTTCTGTGTCAAATTTCAGGCCACTGGCCTCATTGATTTCCAATGCAATAATAATAATAATAATAATAATAATAATAATAAAAGATATCTCCCATTTAAGTTGATTCTTGCAGTAAAACAGTTGGACTGGATATCAGAGAAAACCTTAGATTGGATTCAGTAACAAACGGAAAACATCGGAACTGGATTTGGGAAAAAAAATTATTTTTGAAACTGGAAACGCTCAGATAAAGAGGCGCTCTTTTGTTAGGATTGATTTTTATTTGATTTATACTTTATTATATTTATTATATTTACAAAAGTGATTTTTGTTTGAAAGAGTAAAAGAAAATGGTAAAGTGCTTTAGTTAAAAAATAATAAATGAACATGTAAAAAAGATTAGTAGTTTTTAAATAAAACAATATCAGATTATTAATAATCAGACCCAGTGTTAGAAAAGAATATAATATAATAAGAAAGTATATAATATAATAATAATAATAATACATTCATATTGTTTTTTTATTCTCATCTATTTAAGATTTAATTCAATTTGAAATAATGTTTAATTAAAATTAATTTAATGAAAAATTTTTAATATATACTCCATATTTAGAGCATTTTTCCAAGAGTTTGATGCTGATTAAAAATGCAATAAATAATAATAAATGATGATTAAATATAGGGTTGAAAATTGCAACTTTCTTTTCCCCTAAATAAACTTGTTTTTTTTATCTACATGTTTCTTATTTCTGCTTGGGAAGCCGTCGCACATATATCCAGCACCTGGATGTACTTTTATATTTCCATTTAGTATTATAAAAGTTCTACAGATGTTGCATCGGACGAGCCGTTAAACCGCCCCAACAGAAACCGAACGACTGTGGAGACGCATCCTCACACACTCCGGGATACTTCATCCTAAATTAATTTAAAATGTTTGTTTTATTTACATTCAGGAAACTTCACTGGTCAGTAAAACGTTGGACGTGTAGGAGGGAAATAAAGAACCACGACACACACGTTTGTTGAAAATTAAACTCTTTTCTTTTAGTGACGTGGGTAAATTAACATTTCTTTTATTTTAAAATTTGTAAAATGTACATAAATTATATTCGACGCATCACCACCAAACGTGTTATTCAGTAATCATTCTTGCAAAGGAAAAGAACAAAAGGATAAAAGAAAAATAAAGAGAAATTGCACTAGACATTCCTTGTTCAGAGAATTTTCAAACAAAGATTGGTCAGACAGATTTTTTCTTTTTTCCAGCTGGGAAAGCAATGTGCTACTGACATCAACCACCGACGACAGAAGAGTCCACCAGACACCTTCATCCGAGCCTTCCCGTACAATAGAAGACCGATTGAGGAGCACGAATGCATGTGTGGCGCCTCGACCCAGAGGCCCAAACGCAAGTGCCACATTTATCACCACGCCCGCTCCGCCTCCCTTCCCGCATTCAGAGAAATGGAAACATCGCACGGAGCATATGCGTGATCTTTAACTGCTCTGTGTTGCTTTTTAATCCAGGTTGGGTGGAGTTTGCTCATCAAGCTTGGTTTCTTCTCTTCCAGACCCAAACCTTTTTATTTATAGATATACAAGTGCAAAAAAAGGCTTTTCAAACCTCAGGAAAATAAAATGTGGAATTCTGCCACATGCTTTCAAATATTAACCCTTGTCTTTTAATTGATATACGTAATAGTAATAATAATAATAATAATGCCACCATTGGCACTTTTTATATTGCACATGGTAATGAAATAATGGAAAGGAAAAAAAAAAAAAAAAAGATGACAAGTGCTATGGAAGGTCAAAGGATGGATGGGAAAACAAGACGTTCTAGCCATACCCTGTGAACGAGGAATTCAGATGCGGACACACTGCTGCCAAGATCTACTGCGACTGGACATTCTGGTCAACATTGGGACAAACCTAGCCCTCGGACTTTTCTCATTCGCCACTTCTGAAAGTCTGACGTGTGAAGAAGCAGTGAAAAGACTGCAGAGCGTGTTTTCAAGGCTACCAACCCATGTCCGACTTTACATGTGGGCTGATGCTTAGATGCGTTTTAGTGACAGCGTAGGAAGGGAGAGATTGAGTCAGTAGTCAGGGAAAAGCTGAGGGTCAGGAGGAGCGTAAGAATGTTCCAAACACCTATATTATCTTTAGGACGCCAAGCGAGTCCGACAAAAAAAATAAAAATAATTAGGCAATGGTGTGCGAGGAAAGCATGCCCAACAACGTCCTGGAAGATAAATGAAAAAAAAACGATAAAATAAAGGAAAGGAAAGACAAGAACCCAAACTTTGATCCAAAGCACCAGCCAGCGTGTAAGCATGTGGAGTATAAGGCACCAATGCTGAAGAGTATGCTCCCCAACAAGTAACATTAAAGTCGGCTCTCCTAGCCGGGCGCGCGATGGCCGCCGGTCGAGCGTTACACCTGCTGTACGTTCTTCGCGTTTTGAGCCTTGCGTCTTCCTGAAATTGTGGGTACGGCCGATATCTTCGAGAAATTTTACACTATTAATAAATACATATTCATTAGATATACAATCAGACAGAGTGGCTCATGGGAAACTTTCAGCGGTTTTGCATTGTTGCACTGTCCTGTCAGGAGTTCAAAGCTTTGCCCTTGACGGCTTTGATTAAGGATCAGGCAAACGACGCGACGCAGTTGAGAAGCGGCGGATATCGTGCTGAGCTTTCGCTGGGCTTCCTTCCACGAAGACGCCACTCAGGACCTGTGTGAAACGGTGGAGCTCGTGAAGGTGCTTTCGTTTTCTCTCGTTAAAGTGCCGATAAAATCTAAAACATGTTTCAGAGCTTGGTGTGAGCGTCCCTTATTATTATAGACGCCAAATACGATATATAATATAATATTAGCTATATCTGAATATAACCCATGTTTGGGAAAGGTTTTTAACGTACACCGGTGGCTCTAAGAGACTTTCCTACCTAGAGAGAATTATGCACAAATATTGATAGTTATTCAGCTATAATCCTACCACTCTCCGCCCCCCGATGCCTCCATGACCCTCTGGTCACTATCAACACTGCTGGTCACTGTCAGCACTGCTGATGCTCGAGCTCGGCTGTAACATACGTCCAGATGCAAGTCATCTCGTCTTCTAGGGTGGTATTAAAGCCAAACGGCGCGGGTGAAGACGCTGGTCAGGAATCCTTCCCAGTTCTCGTTAAACTCTGTTTTAACCATTTTTAAGCTCCAATCGGGTTTGTTTTCTTTCAGCCGGGGAGTGGCGTATCACGAACGCTACTGGCTGTTGCATAAGTCAACAATGCTGCACGTCATGCTGCAGACTTCCTGTTTCAGAAGGAAATGCATCAACATACGGAACGAAATGGGAACTTTAAATGGGCCGAAGCCTCAAGAATCAACGTTTCACTAAAAACGTGCTGGATTAATAAACATAAACGCAAAACGCCAACAGTTTCCGTCATGAGCCGATAAGCGCTCCGTCAGGCAGGACTCGCGTTCGGGTTAAAGTGCACGGCTTCGGAGATGTCCGTACCCACAAACGCACTCCATTCCCACTGCATTCCTCAAAACGCAGAACGTACGAACGTCAGTAAGCTTTACCGCAGACCCTCGTGTGTCCGGCTAGGGCTCTCCCCAACACAGGTCCTGAAGGACCCCTGAGAGAGAGTGAGAGAGATTTCATTGCAACAGACCTGTCGTTCATGTATGATCAAACAGTCAAGGATTTGATACTGTATTTACAGGTAGAACGGAAACGATTCATCAACTAAGTGACCAAACATCACTGACAGGACACCGTCTATGAAATCACTAAATAGAAGGTCCTCGAGGACGCACATTGAGGAATCCACCTCAATGTAGCTGTGTATAGGTTAACATGCAACAACAGCATTCCTTGGCGCCACTCATACTCTCATTGGTAGACTGATATAATATTTAAATCCTTCTAGAGATTGTTATTTAAACCCCCCACTAAAAACGTGGGGTATTATCTTCTCTGTAAGCACTGAAATACAGCTGACTCACAAAATTCATACTCTCTCTCTGTATATATATATTTTTTATGTTAGCATTTTCATGTTTCCTTGCACCTTCATCCAAGGGCCTGGTAGTTCTGGGAATTTATTATTTTTTTTTTAAACAAAATGATTAAAGTAATCTTTTAGTTGTCACGGCTTCTCCGTGTTTAAAGTACCTTGTCTATACACTTCGCATGACAACAAAACACAAGTACATAATATACTCATCTGCATGACAGTTATTTCGATGGATAAAAATACACTGGGATTATACGCTCTTGCACCTCTTGCATACAGGTCTCCATGTCAAGGACCACCGTCCAGGTCTTCTAATAACCCGACTGCCTTCACTTAGCAGGTACAGCGAGCGCTGGGGACGTTCTCCAGAGGTACCCTGTACCCGCAGCCTTCTACGCTCACGGACATTTTCAACCTTTAACCTACACCGTCCTGATTAGCATTCAGGTGATGCTTTAACGTATGAGAGGCATGCTGACTGGAACAGCCTCTGAACAGGACTTTAAAATTTTGTTAAAAAAAATAATAAAATTAAAAAAAAAAAAAAAAAAGGAGAGAACATAAAATAAAACCATCTGGTTTGTGCTGAAGTTATTAGCTTACACGTAAAGGACTGGTTTTTTCATGTTTCAGCAATAATTCCATTTGAACATTGCAAACACTTTTTTTTGTTTTTATAGTATCTTTGACGTGTATAAAAGTTCTCGGTTAATAAGGGAAATAAACACTCAGTTCTTTATCTGTAGTCAAGTAGGAAACACAGTTCATATATAATGTTATTACTCTTTTTAGCAGCCGCTTACTGTATTAATGGTGGGTAAGTGGATCACATCCAGTGATGGGGTACGAGTTGCACCTGTCATCTTGTGGAGGTTGTTGTATGTTTGTGGATACTTACTGCCCCTTGGAGTTAAACCGTTACAATTAAATCTTTACGTTTCTTTCGTGTGTACTGTAAAGTTCGCTTTACGCGTCGTTTCGCTTTGTTTTGATCGTATTTTTTTGCATGTTATCCTCCCTCCCAACACTCCGCTCATTATCAATCCTCATCCCCGTCGTCCGGGTGCATCTCTCCCGGCTGTTGCTGCTGCTCGCACACCCTCCTCTCCCGCTGCTTGTCTTGAATCTTTTTCATCTCCTCGGCGTATTTACAGAACGTGCTGCCGAACTTGGCCCACACTTTGTAGGGCACTGTGATCGAGTTGCGGTACGTGGGCTTCACCTCGCTCACGCGCATGAACACGCCGTACTTGTTGGAGCCCACGTCGAAGAAGAAGCGCTTGTTGTCCACAGTGAGCGACGTGCCTTCGGGCAGCTCGGCAGGCTCATCCTCCACACCGTAGTCGTCGATAAGTTTGGCGAGCGCGTCGCGGAACTCAATGAGCCCCTGCGCCGGCAGCGCGATTGTCTGGCCCTGCGCCGAGCCCAAGCCAGGCCCCCGGTTCACCGTCTGTCGGATCCGCAGGAAGCGGCCGCGCTGGTTCTCCTTCAGATCCATGTAATACTTCCGATTCTCGCGCACCAGGAACTCGCTCTTGAGCGCCCGTCTCGGCTCGTCCTGCACCGCGTCCGGGTTGCTGGGCCCCAGCTGCGCGTAGTGCTCGATGAAGTCCCCGAGGTAGTCTCGGAACTCGACGGCCACCGACATGGAGAGCGTCAGGCGGCTCTTGTTGCCACCGGCCCCCACTTCGGCGATCTTTAGGAAGCGGCCTTTCGCGTTCTGCTTCACGTCCAGGTAAAAGCGCTTGTTCTGGATGTCGACACGCTTGGACGCGAGCTCCTGCGTGTCGTGCTGCAGGCCGGAAGCCGAGCCCGCCCCTCCTGACACGGCGTGCATGGAGCTCAGAGCCGGGCCCGTAGCCGCTCCTCCCTGCTCACTTCCACTGTCTCTGTCCGCCATGATGCCTGCCTGCCTTCTCCCTCCGTCTGCTGCAACCTCACAGCCAGCCAGCCAGCCACGCGCGCGCTCTCGCGAGATCTCTGCAAAGAGACAGGTTGGATTTAAAGTACCTAACCCCGCCGTTTCACCGAATCCACAATAAGAAAATCTACACACATCACACAAATTATAGATAATACACAATTTTTCTCGTTTTGTCTCAAATTACATACAACACCCACACATCCGCATGTACACCGTAACGCCGTGTCTGACACACAAACACCTGCTCTCGTGTCCTTCTCCTCGTTCTGTCTCTCTCAGTCACCAACACTGAACTCCAGGTTACAGTGGATAAAATCAGGTCATTTTAACATGGATTTATTTGTGGTTGTGAAAGAAATATACAGGTTGTCAGCATGATAAATAAATGCAACACTAACGAGTTAAAACTGTCAACAAACGTTTTTAAAGATCCAGGTCTGATTTTAAAGCTTGCTTTCTTCTGTGCACAAGGGTCGGGTACATGTGTTTACAGCCAGACAACGGATCACGGTCTCCAAGAAGGATTTCAGAATCTCAAACTGCTCCTTACATGCATAAATATCCCTGCAAGCCTTTAAATATATGATGTAGGTCATATCTGTAGGAACAAGGTCTTCTAGATATGATACAATAATTCCGCAACAAAACAATCCAGACTCGTCTTTTGTGTAGACTAACCTGAAACAAAGATTTGACTAATTTTATTAATAAATTATATTTCATAATTTAAAACATAAATCAATCTTATTATTATTATTATTATTATTATTATTGTATTGTTACTGTCTTTAAATATTCCTTTATTCATTTATATATTTTCTTATCCATGATCAAACAGCTGCGTTGCTTATTTTATTTTATTTTTATTTTATTTTTTCTTCCTCTTTTTCTCCTTTAGTAGCCGCTTTGTCCCAGTCTGGACGCTGGTCGCGCTGGATCCGGAGCACATCCTGGGGATACCGGTTGCGAGGCGGATGCGATGCCATGCGCACACATTCCCATCAAGGCCCCCGTTCACCAGTCCACCTACCGGTATATAGTTTTGGGCGGTGGAGGAAAAGCGGAGGAACCCCCCGAAGCCCCGCGCATCTCCACCCAGACTTCCCCGCGACCCCGGAGCTGCGAGGCGGCATCCCGCTCCACCGTCGAGCCGCACAGCTGAGTTTTCCATCTTCCCAAATTATTTGTCCAGTACAGAAATATATCTTCGTGATATCCACGAAACAGATCCAGATTTACAGTTTGTAACAGAATTCATCCCATTAATGCATAAATCTAAAATATATCGTTTATAAGAGAAGCTCCGAACTCGGATTGCTTCAATTAAGATCAACGTGAATAAATTGGAAGGAAATGGAATTGTTCCCTACAAAATGGCTGTATAAGACATTATGATTAATAGTTTCTGTAAAACAGGGTATATTTTAGGTAAGGTAAGATTTACAGGCGGAATATATAATATAGGTTATATTATAATAATATATGCCACACTGGACATAGACAGGGGTTAGGATTTCTTTTTTTGTGTCTGTGGAAAGATTTTTATGAACACTAACAAATTCACAGTTACGTGTTCGTTTTAAAAATATAACAGGCAATAATAATAATAATAATAATAATAATAATAATAATAATAATAATAAAGAGAAGCAGCACATGAGGATTGGAAAATAAATACAATCAGAAGAAAACATTTACAAATGACAATGAATTGAATATATTTTGTGAAACTGGCTCCATCAGCTTTAGGTTTAGAAAAGTGTAAAAAATAAAAGTAATTAAAGCAAATAAACATGTTGTAGAGAATTCTCAGCAGCTCGGATCTCTCATTACTGTGTTATAAAACCATCCGTTTTCAACATCTCTGCCGAACTGGTTGGTCCAGGGATATCCAGAATAACTCCAAAATTAAGAATAATCTTCATTGTTCTTTTAATATAAAATGGATATCTAATTTCGGAATATTTATTTGAATATTTTAATAAATGTAACGCAGAAGGGAATGGTTCTTATTAGAGATCTTGGTTGCAGACTCTGAGAAAACTCCTGGGCTCGACATTTAATGAATTCTGACCTTTTAGTCACGTCTTCTATAATAATAACTGCTATCAACTACATGGATTTTTTTTATCTATTCATTTTTCTGATTTATCTTAAATTCGCACACATTTCCTTCAGGTCAGCTGAAATAAAGCCATAAGTATTAAAACCCTTAATATGCAAACAGTAGGCCTGAACTTTGTATAGAGCCGAACTGGGTATAATTGGGCTCAAATTGATGAAACAGTTTTCTGATATGGTTTTATAAGTACAGGGTTAAGTAATTATTCTGTACTTATGTATTGGCTAGGTGAACAGGAATATAACATGGGGCAAATAAATAAACGGGCAGATGAACACACAAGTACTGACTTAATTAAAATTGTACTGTTCACAAATTTGTAATTAAAATATGAAGCTGTCATAAAATGATAGCACAGATCCACATTTGTACTTTGGAGTAATAGTAAGTCGGAAAGTTTCCGAAATGCCCCAGACTCTTGATTCACGGACAGTCAAAACTATCAAGACCTAAAATATAATTTTATAAAGGTTTGTATTTTATTCTCTACCCGAAACAATGCTGTTTTCTTGATGATTCATCATTCGGGCGAGGCAGAGTCGGTACCCTGATATTACAGTCATCACGACGGCGTTCAGGGCTCGGGTAGTGACTCAGGTTTTACCTGGTAATAAAAATCTCCTAAGGATTCATTGAACTTAATTGGGCTTGTGAAACAAACAAAATAGGCTCTTAATAATAATATAAAAATGTATAAACGCGTTCATGTATTTTATAAAAGAATTAAACAATGACTTGTACAATTTGAATAGCCGAACAATATCAGTTACCGACGGACAGAGCAGGCGTGTTTTTCAATAGAACAATTTTATTACATTGTTTGTAACTAATTATTTTCTATTTTATTCTCTTTTAAATTCTATTTTACTGCAATTCAATTCATTAATTACAACTCCTCCGTGATTACAACTGACCCAATGCGGAACATAAAATATAGGCCTTACAAAAATATATATCATAATAATCATCTATTGTGAACTGGAGACTATACAATTTTATAGACATAAATATATAAATAGCCGAAAAAATGGCTATAATTCAAGTTGAACCCAAATGAAGACAGTGAGAGTTACTGCACCACTCTTCTGAGTTTTTCACTGTAGTTTTGTCAATCCGGGTAATTAGAATTAAGTTGTGAACTAACCCAAGAACTCAGCGAATATTGTTACGTGAAGGGTCCTGGTGTAGGCCCACTAAAGGGATCCTGCCATCAAGAATTGATCACATGAAACCGTGAAATTCTGCCAACAGTCTCCAAACCTGGTCGCCCTTCAAACTGGCCCGAAAACAGCAGTGTGTAACACAACGAGTTGTGTTTCAGATCATGGGTCTCAAATGAGGTTTTAAAATATTATTACATAAAATCCGGGGTAAAATGACACAAAATGCACCTTTTATTTACTGCAGCCCTGTGTAACATTTTGCAACTATTTAAGGAGTTTGCTTACACAAAGTAAGCTATAGAGTAACCCTACACACACCTAAAGAGTTCCTTCTGACAAATTCCTTCTCATGCCATTATGTTCATAAAGAAGCGATTACACTGCATTTTTAAAAAGTGCGAAGCTCATAAGCAGCTACGCAGCACGTTTGTTTTTTTTGTTTATTTTGACCCGGTTTAGTCTGCGGTTGAGCGCCTGTGCACTAACGAGGGAAAAAGACGCAGAATGCAAGCTGCGAAGGCCTACCGTGAAAACTAGTGCGTCTCCCTTTCCCCGCTCCACAAAATGGAACGAAAGAGCGAGTCGTGGCAAGGAGACGGACGCACGCGAGTTTTGTACGGCGGCCGTCTGATGTCAGCACGCTGCCGGGGAGAGAGGGCAAAAAAAAGGAACGTGCGCCCCCTACCGTCGCATTGGTGCTATTGGTGGAGCCTGCGTCTCTGTTGGAATGGGTTGTGCGCATGCATCGTCACCGTCAGGGCTTCATGGCACGGCTTAAAAAGTATCTGTGGAAGGAATAAAACTACAGAAAAGGAATATTGCTGTGAGGCAAATAGGGAAAAGTGTCTGTGTGTGTGTGTAT
>JANCOA010000023.1:7677617-7691987 GCA_024363135.1 Leptodoras oyakawai | reverse complement strand
ACTTTTGGCCTGTACTGTATATGCCTGTATGTTCATGTATTTATATAAGGCTTTTCTCACATATCTAAGTGCATAGTTGGCTGCTTTTCCATGCCGAGGTTACCTCAGGTATATCGGGTTGACGGCGTTTAAGCGGCACCTTCCCTGCTTCTGTTAAAAGCCATGTGCACAGAGTTGCTGCAGCTGTTACTGCTTGCATGTGCGTGCGAACAAACAGGCATATATGTCTGTGTAGGCGCGCTTAAGTAATTTGAAACAAGCCCAGGATTTCTCAAATGGTTGTGGTGTGTAGTTGAAGGAGCGTGATGCCTTCAGGCTGGGATACACCCACAATGTATAGCAACCCTACCAAGAAACACTGAACAGAGAGAAGTCTGCATTAAGCCAGCCAAGCGCTCCCGAGCCCTAGGCGGCATTAGATTAATATAACAGATCTGGAAATAACTTGAACTTGACAGTGTTTCATAAAATTGATAAAACGTTTTTTTGCGTTTTGGCCTGGTTGGAGGGGGAAGGGGCTGATGGGGGCGTGTCAAGGGGTTGTGCCCCAAAGACGAACGAGGAAGACTCTTATCCTTTGCATTGCTGTGCTTTTCTGACACACGGCAGGAGGGGAGAGAGAGAGAGAGAGAGAGAGAGAGAGACCTTAATTTATTCGGCGTGCTGACTCTGTTGATTCCCATCCTAAGGTCATCAGTGAAATGGCTACTGCTGTGAAAGGCTGCAGTGCTGTGAGGCTGCTGCAGCAGAACGAAGCCACGGTACTATCTGTGTACGTGCGCATACACACAGGGGGGCCGTAAAGGGCTAAAACAACAACAGCTGCTTTGCAGAGTAACTTGCTTCAAACTCAGGTTTTAATGCAGTTCAGCCAGTTGCATAGCAGTCTCCAGACGGTCTGGGTTTTTCTTTCTCTTTGCACCGGTTGTAACACACTGTCTTCCAATGTAATCTCATACAAGTGACACACAAATCTTACACATCTTACCTGCATATTTGATGTAAGCAGCTACTTGTAACACAAGCGTCCATGTTCTTCTTGGTGTAATGAAGATCAACACCAGGCGGGAAGGGGCGTGGCTTTCCAGACAGCCTTTGCCAGGAGAGACGAATGGTAAAATGATATTGAGCGACATCCAACAAAGTGGATTTTCCGAAATGTTTACATTGCTAAATGGAAGCCTGATAAAAGCCAGCATGAGTGTGTCTTCTTATTCATTCATGAAATGACTGCGCTTGAGTCATTTCTTTGGAATTAGTCCACAGAATCCAGAACCTTGTCATGTATTACTTACTAGACTGGTATAAGCTTGCACTTAAACTCAATGTATACAGGATGTAAGCTGTTTGTGCACTTTGTAGGCATGTTCATGCTTGTGTCATACCCTTTACTCAGACTTTCTCATACACGGGGCCTCGTCTTCTGGATTGCGGGTTACCCCTGACTCATTTTCAGTATAACACACACACACACACACACACACACACACACACACACACACACTACAAAGGGTTTTCTCCAAAGATAAAGTTCACTCATTAAAAACAAAGGTCAACGCTAAACGTCTGAGCATCGAAAGCCATCCAGGGAACGAGATCTTGTCTCGGGGCTACGGTTTTGAGGAATCAGTGTTCACTATTGTAATCATCCACCACCTGCTGCATGGTGGTCCTGCATGTGTGTGTATGTGTTTAAGGTGATCTCAAGATGTGTTCAGGGCATAGGTCACTAAAAGGGTGAAACCTGACAAGGGGACGAGGTCTCGGGAGAATGTGCACTCCGGTAGAGAGCAAACACATGTCAGTCAGCAGCTTGTAAACAAATTGTATTACAAATGCATGAGGTTTGAAAAAGCAGGTGTACGTTTTAGCCCTGTGATATTTAGTCGATCAGCAAAGACATGTTTGGTGTCTTTGGTTTTGCACCGGAGTTGTGTTTAACGCTGTTACACTTACCTGGACAGGGAAGGTTATAGCCTTCAAGCGAACTGCATGCCTAAATCATACCAGATGCCTCAAACCAAGTTGGGTGGTTTATATGGGTTGTGGCATGGCTGCCAATAAAAAGTGAATAAAACCATGTTTCAAAGCTAAAAATAGTTTTAGCATGTGTGCCTGGTAGATTTGTATGGTCGAGGTTCATTATACCGTCCATATATCAGGTTTTATTTGAATTTTCAATACAGATTTATTGTTTAGTTATTCAATCTCTAAGATGCTGAACTTGAGGCTTGTCACTAGGTCACGTGTTAGCTGTTTCGGTTTTAGACCTCTAGTACGACTAAAACCGTAATCCTCAGATTATTCTGACAGAATATTTCTTTACCTTAACCATCTCAAGGTGGATAGGCTTCATGAACCAGTTCCATGGCATTATGGTACATGTGATCTACTTCACGTTAAGTAATAGAGTGCAGCGAGCACATGGCTGTCTCTGCTGCATAGTACTCATTTGAAATTAGTCTTGGTCAAAAGACTAATCTCATCCCTAGGGGGCGCTGTACATCTCAGAGAGAGAGAGAGAGATAGAGAGAGAGAGCGTGACATGAGAGGAATGTGTTGATAGAAAATGCAGCTGGGCGGCTGATTGTTCCAACCTCATCAGTCATGCTGGGGCCCACCAGCAGCACACTCCTCTCTCTCTCTCTCTCTCTCTCTCTCTCTCTCTCACATGCACTCACACAGACACTTGCACTCCTGTGATCGCTCACAAATGCTTTCCTGCACACAACACCTGGCTGTATGATGAAAGGTAATCCATTTCTGCCTAAGTTCTCTAGCCCTAACCATTACATGGCTTTAATGCAGGTTTTAACCTCAGAGTCACAAAACAGGGGCCAAATGTTTAAACTTTTTTTCCTTTTTTTTTTACATGCCAGTCATCTTTATGTGTATGTTTTGTCTTATCTTGATATTTCAGTATAAGACAGTAGTGGTTAATTAGCTTTTTTTCCAATCAGTGAGTTAATGAAATGATTAAAAGCTTTAATTTGCGAGCCTTAGAAGCCACAAGCATATGGTGGGCTGTGGTGTGGTGTCTTTCCAGGGGTAATAAAGTCCTGCGATTGCTGATCCGCTGTTTCATTCGAACATAAAGGCATTGATAATCGTACAGCACCCAGATACGCCACTTCTGTTCAGGCTCTCCTGAGTTAAACTTGGCTTGCCTGTAAAGAGGCACGTGAATGTGTGCATGTTGCCGTGTGTCAGCAAGTGTTTTGGATTATGATCCCGGAGTTCCTACATACCCAGGCTGAAGGCTGCTGTGAAGTTTGTTTGACCTTTAACCCATGGGTCAAATTCTTTACACTAGATGTCTGGGAGAGTAAGGTGCCCTCTTTACTTTGCAGCCCTGAACACGTAAGGAGGGCACAGATTTCCACTGCCTCAGTTCCGTCCCACCCTCGTTTTCGGTTCCTGTTTGTATCCGGTGGTGCACGCTGGTCCCGGTGGTCTTGCCCATTCCAAATTCATTACTTGATTAAGCATGTTGGAGGGGTGAGCTCTGTTTTCTCCATTAGGCAGAGCGTCGGAGAAGCCGTGACAAGCAGAGCAGCTGTGAAAGGGCTGAAGGCTGGTGCCTTGGTGGATGGGTGGGGTCAGATTTGGCTCTCCCCAGGGCGGCCGGTTCAGCCCAGCTCTCCAACGCCACCATTTCACGCCCATCACTGTTTGAGGGTGGCCGCCTGCTCATGCAAGTCTATCTGGGGGGGGGGGTAGAGATCTGACGCCAGAGGCATGCCATCACTCCACACCAGCGTGTGAGGGTATTCGTGCGGGAGTCCGTGTTGGTGGAGCAGTGTAGAGAACAACAGACAAGGAAACAGCAATGGGAACTTTTTGGATTGCTTAGCTGAGATGGTGCTACTTCTGTGAGATCCCTCGGAGAGAAGCACTGGTCGGGTGGCAATCTGTAGCATTTGGAAGCCCCAGATGGACCCAGATGTGTCTTTATATCCGTTGCCTGTGTTGCTGGTGTCACTTTGTGAGGGGCAGAGAGTGCCTGGGATTGGGATTGGGGCTAGCTCTGGGGCTGAGGCTCAAAGGAGTCTGGGGCTCCAGGGTCACCCTTTGTCTCGTCCTGCTCATCAGTGCTGGCACAGGTGTGGCTGCAGAAGGCCATGCCAAGGGAGAGCTGTGCTTTTGATACCCACTGTGTTGCTTTTGTTGCTGGGTCTGGGTATCTACCTGCTCCTTCTGAACCATGTTCTGATCCCTAGTGGAAAGCCTGACCTGCCGGACCTCCTCAGAAGCGAGAACAAAGATGTTAAGGAAGAAGCAGACCTCACAGGGAACACTATTCCTTCATGGATGCTTATAACACCTTCTGGCATGCCTGATACTCCTCCCACCACATTTTCCATTCGGGAAACCGTAGCTGTGTCTGTGTTGGCACCTGGAACAACCTTGTCCCTGGCATCCTCTAGCCCCACACCCAGCATCACCCCACCTCCTCTGGGTAAGTGCCCAACTCCTGTGCTTGCTTTTACATTTGCCCTATTGAGCAATCACATGCAATAGCGTTCTTTGATTTCTCTCTGCGACGTCTCTGAAATGATTGTGGGAGGACAAGACCGGGCACATCAGCTATGCAGCAGGGAAAAGGGCAAAGGGAGAGAAAAATAAAAGCATGTTCATCAAAAGAGAAAAACACAGGACGAGGTCCACCCAAAGTCCTTTCTGGGGGGATTACACGTCCCCTATTGTTTCTTTCTCTGATAACTGTCGTGGTTAATAGTCGAGGCCCATGGCTCCTGAAAGCAGTTTTTTAGAGTATTAGGTAACTGGTAACGTTTTGTTTATGACTTTGTATATGTCTCCGGGCATCATGCGCTTCCTTTGAACACTTTTTGTGGAGGATTATATAAGCAGTCTGTACAAGTAAACAGTAATAAGCTGCTGTGATGACGGAAAGGTCAGAGGTCAATCTCTCTTGAACATTTTTTGCTTCTCTTTATAGGTATGTGAATCATTTCCAAAATCAGATGAAGGTAGAAAAGAGGCACCATGATAAGGGAAGTGAACTGAAGTGAACATGCAGCCATGATGTTCTTCCCGAAGTGAAAGATTTAGGATATTTAACAACATGATTTAAGAACATGTTCACAATCAGTTACCCAGTGATTAATAAGTGCAGCTCGTTTAGCTGGATGAACAACACGGGCTGAATTTCCTTTTACTGTCCTTTTTCTTGATTACAAAGCACACATCAAAGCTCCAATTAGGGCATTGTTTTTGGCAGCCGGTGCAGAAACCTGTGCACTCGTTCATGATTTAAAGTGATTCTGTGTTCCTAGCTCTGTTCCTTGTAAATGAACTGCAGGATGTTGGTGGGGGTGGGATTTTTTATATATATATATATATATATATAATTTATAACGGTTGCTTTTGAAATTTTTTATGGATTCTGTTTCACGTTGTTGCTGCATGGTTTTATGTGACAGGGCCACCGTGGGGAACAGCCTTGACTCTGAGTTGTTATCTTGCCTGTATAAACAATTATTTTAAATTACTGATATTGATTAGAACCATGTGTCATCGCGAGACATACATTTGAAGAGTGAGGTCTGCAAATGATTTCTGTAAAAGGGTAAAAGTCAGCGTGTCCTGCTTGGTGCGGTTCTTTTACGGGGAATTTCTAGGGCATGCAGTTGTGGGTTTCGCTTTTTGGATTCCTTTGGACTGGAGGTAAAACAAAATGACATCTGCTTTCACTGAAAACTGTGCTGAACCTGCGCTCGTCTGAAAAGAGACTTCCATTCCGCTGTGTGTCGTTTGTCGGGACTGTGCGACTGTTATTGTCTTCCCATGAACACATGAAAGGCAACCAGTAGTCAAACCATAGATCTTCTAGAGATAATGAGACAATCACGGTGGAATGTACGATATCTAAAACTGTATTCGGCCCTCACATATTTGTTCCATGACACACCTTTGAAACATTTCTTATTTACTCGCATGTCAGATGCTGAATTTGTTGAACCATTTCTTACTCTGGCGCTCGTCTATTTCCATAAATCCAGTCAAGCAAACACACAAGCCTATTCATCACCATGTACACTCAACCATGTGGTGTCTAATCAGATGGAGCCCTCAGGTCTATGAAAACAATTGCTCCAAGACAGATCTTATGAATTAGATTAGCTTTTCTCTGTGGTAGGCCACATGTGTTGGTTTAGGGATCGTGATGTAGTGGGGTATGTTGAGGATTTGTAATGGAGAAGACCGTTCTGAAGGTTTCGGGAAGTCCTAAAGAAGAGAGGGATGTTTCAGATAATGAAAACCAGTCTGGAAGAATGGATAAAGTCTTAACTGACCTTTTGGCTCGGGGATTAGAGGTCAGTGTTAGAGGTCGACTATAATGAAAGAGACCCCCCAAGACATTTCAAAACTCACTGAATGACTGGCAAAGCATGTCTGAAGCATCGTTCCTCATGTACTGCATTCTTTATCATGCTTCTCATGCTTCTCAAAATACCAAAGCAGAAATCACGTCTTCCCCTTTGAACCTGCACACAGAAAAGAGTGAAAAAACTGAACTGGGAAAGCATATAGTGAGCGTGTGCATGGTGCACATGACTCCAAACGAAGGAATAAAACATTCTGAGCATTAGGGGCCTCTCCTTTCAATTTTACGACTTTCCTACCCTTTGGCGAGCATGGAAAGATAGATGTTTGCAAAGCTTTCCAGATGGCCTAGTTTTGTCTCCCCACCCTGCCTCCAGATTCCCTTTTAAGTTCCTTGGCCATGGCGGAATTAGCAAACCGAGGAGCTAAGATCACCAGCCAAACCTGAGACGGTGGCAGAAACCTTGTTTAGAGACCCGAGAACCTTTAACACTTTTTGGGATTCTGTTAAGGTTCTCTGAATGGTTCCCATTCAGATTCAGACAGGGTTCCAAGAGAAACCATTTTAAAGGTAATCATCCCTTAATTATCACCTTAATCAGATAAGGTGAACCTGCACGAAATATAAGAACAAAAAAGGCTCATGATATGAGATATACGAATTAGCAGGAGTGACCAGGTGAAAGTGACCTTGCTGGAGTGAAAGTGATTGTTGTCGCAGCTCAGGGCAATGCAGCAGCGTTAAAAGCACGCCAAACAAGAAATCACGCCAAACAAGAAATCAGGGCTTCCTGTCAGCTAATAGTCCAGGAGAGACTCAGGCTGGAGGACTTAGGAAGCTGATTCAATACTCAGCTTGAAGAAGAAACGCTGCTTAGCGACAACAAATGGCATTCCGGATAGCAAGTACGTCATTTTCACCCCTTTCATAATCCGGATGAAGACAGGAACCAACCATGGGAAAGGCCTTCGGCTACTAAGTATCCATATAGGGCACAGTGGAGGGATTTAGTTAATTATTTGTTTTTGAATACCGTAGCCAAGGGATGTATCTCCGCATTTCATTCAGAGTGTAGCGTGAGCTTATGTGCCTGTATTGGCATGTCCTCCCAACCTCCAGTCAGTCACACTCTTTTCCTGTGGCACATGCTGTCTCAGCAGGTATTTACAGCATGCCCACAGACATCCAGCAGCGAAACGATGAAAATAACAGCTACATAGGAATACTGTAGTTATATAACTGACATAGCTCCATAACCGAAAGCAGGGGAATCTGTCCGCAGTGTCCGCAGGCAGGCTCGTGTCAAACAACACCGTAATTAACAGCTAAGGCACTGGTTTGGAAATGATGCTCCCTGTAATGTTCAGTAACCTGGAATCAGGAACAGTTGACAGTAGAAACACTGAAGGAAGAAGGTCTTTAGAAGTACTAGTAGATGTGAACAGGCACATTGCGGTAATGACGGGTGTCCTCCGAGGAGTATTGTGTTCCTAAGTCTCTGTTTCCGCAGACCAAAAAAATGCCTGTTGTTTCCCAACTGGGCTTTTCACTTCACCTCGAGTGGAGCCCATTTTGTTTTGATATATATCTCTTTCAGACTATTTTTTAAAACAGTGTTTGAAGTCACATTTTGGGGTTTGAGGGGGCGGTTTTAGGAGCGCAAGAATCCTCGAATGGTCTCGTCGAACCTCACTTGAGGAGTAGGTTAACAAAAAATGCTAGAAATGGAAGTCTGGTTTTATAATTGTCAGATGTGTCACCATGTTACCACTTTTGGCCCATCCATCCATCCATCATCCATCCATCTTTTAGCTCTATGTGATATAACATAGTGGTGCGTTTCCCAGTATTATTCCCAATATTCTCCATATTAGGGTCTTGGAAAATGAGTAAGAAATAAAAGAAATGTCTTCTTCCTGGAGCTCTGCCACACCTCTACCAGGATGAGCAACACTTTTCTTAAAAGATCTCCAAAGAGCTGTGTCATACACCGGGTCCAGTACGACCACAGAGGACCTTGGGGTGACTCATTCAATACAGAGAGGATGGAGCAGAGCACACCACTCAGCAGCTCCTTTTGGCTGATGGCCAGTTCTCTCTGCTCCCTGCATGAGTATTATGTGAGCCAGCAGAGCACTGTTATTACATTGTGCCTCTGCTGTTACTCTGCATGGCATTTCATGGCACGCCGTGCAATAAATAGATAATAAGGTGACGAGGGAAAGGCAAGGAAAAACTGACAGATGGTGACCGGTTATGTCAGAACCGTAGCCATGTGAATTAAATCAGGATTTCTTCTGGTCTCGCATGTCTGGGATGCTCGCAAGTCATTTTTGGCAAGTCTAAGGTCAAGCCTTTGAACTAAAGTCCAGGTCGAGTCTGAAGTCTCTTATTGATGTGTCGTCTGTGTCCGTGTAGGATGATTCACGCGAGCGGTTCGCACTCAGTGGAAGCAACATTAGCTTCAGAACGCCTGATGCTAAAGAAGGAAACTATAGAGGCGTTTTTGTGTGGCATCTTTGTTGGTTTCCTCTTCCTCTTCCTGTCACACCAGGGATTTCTTCAGAAGCTACCTGATAGGTATGCTAGTAAGCTAGCTGATATAGTAGCACTTGTAAATCACTTCTCAGCAAACTAATATTAATTATAGAATTAAAATGACGGAAGGAGTCCGGCAAGCTTTTAAAACCTGACTTTGCAAAAAGTTTATATTTATCATCATTAGGCCACCCGACTCTCATCTGTACTTTGTTGTAATCGAATCTTTCTGTTGTTGATACGTGAGATGAGCTGTGTATGTACCTGTACTCACATACCTGCACATCATTCAGGAATGTGTTTTTGCGGTTTCGTTTTCAGAATTTGAATCACTTGGTATTTGTGTATCTTTGAGTTGTGGTACGAGGTCTCCGCAGCCAGATGCTTAGCAATAAATAGGCCACAGACGTCATTATAGGTGCTGTGTTGTGTCAAGCAATGAACTAATTTTAGTCTGTTCCTACAAGTATGTCACGGAAAATGAAGGTTTATTTAAAACTTTGTACTGTAAGAACTCAGTGATAGGGATTATGCTGACTGAAATACAGACACATCGAAGGTAATGCTGTTAATCCATGGGGGCTTTGAGAAGCCTGGTGTTCTGCACTCCAGTAGAGT
The DNA here is from genome assembly GCA_024363135.1 of Leptodoras oyakawai. Taxonomy (NCBI): domain Eukaryota; kingdom Metazoa; phylum Chordata; class Actinopteri; order Siluriformes; family Doradidae; genus Leptodoras; species Leptodoras oyakawai. The sequence continues at coordinate 7,682,482 of JANCOA010000023.1, read as the reverse complement.
TCATGCAAATGCCTAGAATTAATGCTAAGGTAAAATGAAGTCCACCGATCTGCTAGCTCGTGGAGATCCATCACCTTGTTAAGACCTTGCAAAGTTTGTGTTGTGTTTTTTCCTTTAATTTGTCACCCATGTTTGAAAATCATGGTATGGTGGGAAAAAGCTTTTACTTCTAGGACATATTTTAGAGAAGGCTCACTCATGGTAGCTCAGTCTTTACAACCGTGTTGAGCAGAAAAGCAGCTCAGAATGTACAACAATGTACAACATGTCATGACTGGACTATAGCATCAGACGATGCACTGGCTTTTTCCCACCATTCCTTTCAGCCCAGAATAGAAATCTGAGCTCTTGCACTGTATGAGCACGGTTTAGTGCATTGTGCTGCTGCTACGTGATTGGCTGATTGGATATTTGCATAAATATATAGAGGTGTGGACTGTAAAGTGGACTGTAAGTCTATATGCAAACAGAAAACCTTCCCAAACCTACAAGTCCAAGTCCATGTTTTGCCCCTGGTAAACTGGTAGTCATTTGCATACTGTTACACGATTGGCTGGTTTGTTTTGTGACACAATAATACGTCCAATTGAATAATAATCTACTTCTTTATTACCGTGTTCAGCCTGTATGTACTGCTGGAGGTTGTACTATTGTCACACCATGACGATGAAGAGGGAACACTAGCATTGAACTAGCATTACATTATCGGTCACATGACCCAAGCGAATCCGTGATCCGTGAGGTCCTGTTGGTGGACGACTAGTCATTTCTCGACTGCAAGAACAACCCTATGCCTGGTGTATTCACGTACAGACAGAAGAAGAAGAGCGAATACGAGTCACTCCTGAGTGACTTTTGGCTGCCTTGCCTCAGGCTACTCCGCGTCGTATTCCAGCCCGTTGCTCATTTTCACGCATCCATTTGCAACAAGAGTCTTAAAGGAAAATTCAAGCGGATTAACGTCTGGACCCGGAGACGTTTTTCGAAATAAATCTAAAGTCTCAGATATAAAAGATATAAAAGTTATAAGCATCATAAATGAGAAATGAAACGAGAAACCAGCGTTTGGCACGTATGTGCATGTTTCACAGCCTTCATTCAGACACTTATTTCATAAGAACGCACGAGTGTCAGTTACTGGGAAATCTGATCTGGAGAGAAAGTAGAAAGTGTTGATCTTGCGTACGTGCGTCCGGGTTCGCCTGTGGTCACGCTGTCACACTTTCAGTAATGGTTGTAGGATAATTTCCCTCCGTGTTGACGCTCAATCGGGAGACGATGCGGCTGCTTGAACCTCTCGATCGTCTGAGAATACGCTTCCTGTACGGTTTGTGCTTTGTGCTGCTAGGAGAATCTCTGATCTTGCCCTAATAAACGGCGCCGGTTCGTGCCAACAGGAAACTTGGTTCTTGTTTCAGTGTAACGGTCGCTAGACATGCAGGTGTGTGTCCCTCAGAGCACCGCTTGGATACCGCCTCGGACAGATGTGTACCCAGACAGATGTCAAAAACAATCAGCGTTTTCTTTCCACCTTGAAGATCTTTAGTACTCTTTTGCATACTGGGTTGTTCACCCTAATAGCCTGATTGTAATGGGCCGCCGTTAGTCGTTAGTGTTTATCCTGTACGGTAGGCACGCTACGCTACTCCAGCTGTTACAGTGAAACGCCTTATAGCGTTGGGAATTAAACCTTAAGCTAATGACGTCTTTGTAAGCATGTGCATGAGTTTCAAGGAGGTGCTGAATGTAATGTTAAGATGTTTTTAAACCATGGGGTTTGTTTCAGTTTTTCCTACCTAGATACCGCCCACCGGCTAGAGCTCATAACATTTACGCTGAAGTACCAGAAAAACTGGTATACATCTACTATAATGGAACGGAATACGAGCAGGAACGTCGCACAGTCCTAACGCTGATGTTTGTTGAGGCCCCAGCATTAAATAACGATGTTAACTGAGGCAGTGTTGTACGCCTATCACGTGAAAGGATTCCGTCAACACTTTTTACAGTGTTTGTTACAGTATGAAACGCTGCGACCCGTCTGACGAGATCCGACTGTTGAAAACCGTGTTCAAAATCGTGGTAACTCGCCGTTCTTACAGCGTAAACAGCTCTAGAAGGTTCCATAGATGTCTGTCGCTGTGTATATATACGCACTGCTGGATGCAGCCAGGTGGTATTGGTGTTGGTATTAAAAACTTCAGTGTATATTTTTGGTACATCTTCAGGATGCGGCTGATAACAGAGAGGTCATTTATTGCGCCTGGCATTCAGCTTAGGAGTATCCTCTAAAATTGACGTACTGCTTCAAGGTGAGGTCTGGAGCTCAGTAAACAATACAGAGCGACATCATTGGTGCAGGTAGCAAAAACGACATCCATACTGACTGCTGAAGTGCTGATGCTGTACGCAAACCACGCAAGAGAGGATTCCCCCTTATCCAAGCAGAAATAAGGTTTAAGTGTATATCTAGGAGCTCCAAAGTGACTATTGTATTAATGTGTAACGCTAATCATCTCTGTAAGCAGACAGAACCGAGTGTACATCTTATTACACTCCAGCATGAAGAGCTGCTCGAACGCAGCGCAGACATTAAGCCATTCACAAGCACTAAATCAACCGAGGCACATGGAGTGTTCCTGTACTGGCTCTTACGAAAATGTTTATCTTTTCACATTGAACATCTTGAGACGCCATCAGAGCTGTTGAGATAGAGAGGAGATTTGTGACAGTGACTAAGAGGTCATTGTTGTGAAGTGAATGGCTGTTTTTATTACGCTGTTTAGATAGGCTGCCTGACGGGATAAGACGGCCATTATGCACGGGCGAACACGACCCGCACCGTCTAATGAATGTTATCTTTCCGGGTAGCCCACTGTCTCAAAGCACGCTGGTTTTATTTCCGTGATTCCGAACGATGACTTTGTGAGCGCAGACCTCCGTCAGAGCACTTCGCCGAGACCTGCCCGCCGATTCGAGTCGGTGCTGTGATGCTAATGCGATAATTGTTTGTCTTTCCTCAGTAACCACAACGTTACCGCCGGGCTCAGGCCATGAACGGAAATGCAACGAGACAGAGAAGGGATACTGTGTGAACAACGGCGAGTGTTACTTCATCCATGGTATAAATCAGCTCTCCTGCAAGTGAGTGGCTTTCCCTTCTTCTTTCCCACTGTAATTTATGAAGCCTGACATGTTTGTGTATAAGCGTGAACCGCGGTACTCGTTCTTCACGCTTCTCTGTACATCACTCTGTGTTTCTGCGCTTTAAACGTCCTCATTCTTCGATTCCATTCGACACAAACGCCCGTCTCCAGAAAAGTTGGGACACTTTAACAGTTTAACACGCCATTAAAACTGAAATCTGATATTCGTTAAATCGGATAAAGTTTTTTTTAACAGAGCCAAGAAACGATTTTCAGTGTTTTCATTGAACAGAGGTGTGTTTACGAGTGGAATGCTGAAACACACATGGAGTTCCTGGGAAAAGACGTGGTCTTGACGGCAGCATGTGTGTCTCCAGAATCCCAGTATAATCCTCCACATCGATGGTCCCTTCACATATCTGCAGATCCCCCATGCCGTGGGCACTGATGCTCCCCCAGGCCGTCACAGATAACACCGCTATGACCACGTTTCCGCCGTCTTTCGGTCCGTCTCAGACGACTTCGGGTCCAGAGAACTCTCCGGTGTTTCTGCACTACATTAATATCCCTTCCTCTGTGTATAATACAGGTTCAGGTGGCGTTTCTTGATGCAGAGGTGGACTGTGTGTGTTATGTGACGATGGCTAAGACTAAGCCTCACCATTTCTGTTCATGTTTATAACAAATAGACTTAAGCTCATGATTGAAGACACTGGAATTACCAAGCGTCCCAACTTTTCTGGAAGCGGGGTTTTTCTAAATAAATGCTAATTAATCTTATTTTTTTAATCACACTTTATTCATTTTATCATATGATCCTATTCATTTCTTTAATTTAGAATGGAATCCATTACACAAGATCTGCACTGTCCACACACATCCATACACATGTTGCTCATATTAGACTGTCGTCTTCGATGACAGCATCACAGAGGATGGTTGATTAAGTTCGTTGCTTTGTTTGAGTACACAACATCTTCAGCAAAACCAAATGGTTTCCATCAAATCCATCTTGTCCTGTTTTCCGAAGCCGCCCTGCTCATCCTTCCTTCTCTTTCTCTCCGTCACGGGTGTTCAGCCGTACCCCTTGATCTCCCTGTTGCTCTCAACAGGTTGACTCATTGGTGCAGATGTGGAGGACTGTGATTTGTCTCTCACTCTCTTTCTCTCACTCTCTCTCTCTCTCTCTCTCTCTCTCTCTTTTTCATTCTCTCACTTTCTCTATCTCTCTCTCACTCTCTTTCTTTCACTCTCTCTCTCTCTCTCTCTTTTTCATTCTCTCACTTTCTCTTTCACTCTCTCTCTCTCTCTCTCTTTCTCTCTCTTTCATTCTCTCACTCTTTCTTTCACTCTCACTCTCTCTATCTCTCTCTCTTTTTCATTCTCTCACTTTCTCTTTCTTTCTCTCTCTCTCTCTCTCTCTCTCTCTCTCTCTTTCATTCTCTCACTCTCTCTCTCTATTTCACTCACTCTCTCTCTCTATCTCTCACTTTTTCTCTCTCTATCTCTCTCTCTTTCATTCTCTCTCTCTCTCTCTCTCTCTCTCTTTCACTCTCTCTCTCTCTTTCTTTCACTCTCTCTTTCTTTCACTCTCTCTCTCTCTCTCTCTCTCTCTCTCACTTTCTCTTTCACTCTCTCTCACTCTCTCTTTCACTCTCTCACACTCTCTTTCACTCTCTCGCACTATCTCTATCACTCTCTCTCACACGCGCTATCACT
>JANCOA010000023.1:7015913-7027108 GCA_024363135.1 Leptodoras oyakawai | reverse complement strand
CAAAAGGAGGCCCTACACCATACTAATACATTATTGTGGTCTAAAATGACAGGTGTTTCAGTTTCATTGTCTAACCCTGGTTAGCTGGGAACATGCAGTATATCTTTTATCTCCCAGTACTCTGTACTAGTTATTAGGGATCAGACTCACCAGGGTTGAGTTCAGTACCCTATCTGTAAGATTACTATAGGGTGCATAAGACTTAAGCACAGCACTGTACATTAGATTTGGTTCTCTGTGGCAATACATTTATCACTGCACAAAAGACTTACTTGCAAAAGACTTGCATAACTGAACCAATATTTTACGTTATCTCTTCCTATATTGAAAGATACATTACATTAGTCTCATAGGAAGCACGTGTTAGCCTTCATCCTTCATGCTTGGTAGCTGATCAGGGAGAACTGTGTACTGGGTGGGAATTGGAAGATGCACAGGAAATACAAATGTTTATATATTTTTTATTCCTAATTAATAACATGTGTCTTCTACTTGTAGGTGCTAATGTTAACCGAGCCACAGCCAATAATGATCACACAGTGGTATCTCTTGCCTGTGCTGGAGGTCACCTGGCTGTGGTGGAGCTGCTGCTGGCTCATGGTGCAGACCCTACTCACAGACTGAAGGTGAGGTCATGCTCCATCTCTCTTGCTACTGCAAGGTTTGGGCGCTATTGATTTTCTTATTTTCTTCCTCCCTTTTTTTTTTTTCTTATTTCTTTTACTTGCTATTTGAAATTCAAGCGTATCAGTACTGCTTGGGCTACCTCTGGGTACAACAGCTCTTAAAAATGTGCTTTGGCAATTCTGGTTATTAGTTTAATTAACATTTAACATGTCTCACAACAAACTTTTACCTTTTATACCTTGAACAAGGTATAGGGATTCAATAAATAATAATCAAAGCATCCACAGTTTAAGGATTTATATATTTATTTTTATATTATTATTATTAACTGTATAAATGGTAATAGAGATATCCCAAGTCCAGCTACTGAGTCTGATCACTTTCATGGATCTTTCATGGCTAAATTACTTATTTTAATAAATATTTTAATTTCGAACCCCTCGTGTAATGTTCTTTGTTCTGGCGCTTTCCTCATTATGTGGTTATCTGCGGTATCAGACGTTAATTAATGTTTTGTCTCTTCCTCATAGGACGGCTCAACGATGCTGATCGAAGCTGCTAAGGGTGGTCACACCAATGTGGTGTCCTACCTGCTAGACTACCCAAACAACATTTTGTCTGTCCCTGCTCCAGATCTGTCTCAACTCACACCCCCCTCCCATGACACATCTCAGGTTAGAAGAGGCATCACTCCCAGTTTGACAAGCATGTCATCATTTAATTGTAAATGGCTGAAGAGTGTATTAGATAAGACTGTCTAATGTGTAGGTTCTTTCCTGTCTGTATGTTCAGGCTCCTAGAGTCCCATTCCAAGCTCTGGCCATGGTGGTACCCCCTCAGGAGCCAGACAGCGTGCCCTCAACCATTGCCACACCCCCACCTGTCACAAACAAAGGTTAGTCTGGTCACTGTCTGGAATATGGCAGAATGGCAGAGTGGTAAGTTCACGTGTATGACGTGATGATGTTGCTGTGCGATCTGATTTTCAGGGATGTCAAAGCAAAGGCTGAGCACCCTGCAGAGCAAAGCTGTGGCTACAGGGGGGCTGGATGCTGACCTCCTTCCTCCATTCCACCCGTACCAGCCCCTCGAGTGCATCGTCGAGGAGACGGAAGGCAAGCTAAACGAGCTGGGCCAGCGCATTAGCGCTATTGAGAAGGCCCAGCTGCAGTCACTAGAGCTGATCCAGGGCGAGCCACTCACCAAAGATAAGATCGAGGAGCTGAAGAAGAGCCGTGAGGAGCAGGTCCAAAAGAAGAAGAAGATCTTAAAGGAGCTGCAGAAGGTGGAAAGGCAGCTGCAGCTCAAGACGCAGCAGCAGTTCACCAAAGAGTACATGGAGGGCAAGATGAAGGAGGAGCCGGGCCAGACGGCAGGGGTGGAGGCGCCCGGCACACCCCTGCCACCGCAGGCCACGCAGCTGGGCTCCAGTACAGGGTGTGAGGAAGGCAACGACATCGAGGACCACCAGCCGCTCCCTACTGATGAGGACGACGATGAGGGCGAAGACGACGATGAGGATGATGACGACGACGGAGACTATGCCGAGCTCCCGCAGGTGGACACCATCCTGCACCGAGAGGGAGGACAACAACCAGCGCCACCGCCTCCACCTCAGCCTCACAGCCTACAGGGCCCCCCTCCTCCACCGCTACAGACCAGCTTCGTCCCCATTCAGCCTATGAATGCACAGCAGTCCACAGACTTCGGGAGCGCCGAGTACCCGGGCAGCAGCAGCCCGGACCTGCAGAGGGTAATGTTAGGCCAGCAGCTGTCTGGACTCGGACCTGGTCTCCTCGCACAGGCACCAGATGGCCTCATGGTGGCCACGCCTGCACAAACGCTCACTGACACGCTGGACGACATCATGGCAGGTAAGTTTAGCGCAGCAGTAGGTTTGTAGACCTATTGGAACGAGGTTTTTTGTAAGTAATGCGACTCATGCTTTGATTCTTGTCTGCAGCAGTGAGCAGCAGAGTGCCTATGTTAAACACTACAACCTCGCCCATACCTCAGCCCGCAAAACAGACGCCCATGAACACTGTCTCCCCACCCTCCATGCTCCCACTCTATCCATCTGTAGACATCGATGCACATGTAAGCCCTAGCTTGACACTTGTTACCACACACACTGTAACTACAGTTTAACTAATCAGTAATAATTAACTAATAATTTTTTATTACTTTTCACTCATTCTGCGGTTGTAACATAGTAGAGTGTGGAGTTCTGGAAAGAACAAGTCATGCAAAAGTCATAGAGCATAAAGTGTTCGTATAATGGCAATAAATTGCGCTGGTTTGATGGTCATTTCTTTTTTTCTTTTTCTTTTTTCCCCCAGACGGAGAGCAATCATGACACGGCTCTGACTCTGGCCTGTGCAGGAGGCCATGAAGAGCTGGTGTCGGTGCTAATTGCACGTGGCGCCAACATTGAGCACCGGGACAAAAAGGGTAGGGCTCTTCTCAGACAGGCACACTTTCTCCATCTCTCTCTCTCTATCTATCTCTATAAAATATACACATCTTAAAAATGCAAAATCTTACCAGTTCTTTCTTCTCTGTCTACAGGGTTCACTCCTTTAATCCTGGCTGCAACAGCGGGTCATGTTGGCGTAGTTGAGATCCTCCTGGATAAAGGAGGCGACATCGAGGCTCAGTCTGAACGGACCAAAGACACCCCTCTCTCCCTGGCGTGCTCAGGCGGCAGACAAGAGGTGTTTAAACAAATTCAGCACTGCCATTATGGACTGTCAGAATATTAGACTCATAGGACAAGAGAAATTCCTCTATTTCCTTTGCTCAGTAGGGAACTGTTTGTTTTGTTCTGTTTTAATGTCTACAGGTGGTGGAACTATTGCTCCTCCGAGGTGCTAACAAGGAGCACCGGAACGTGTCCGACTACACCCCGCTTAGCCTGGCGGCTTCAGGAGGATACGTCAATATAATCAAGATTCTCCTCAACGCTGGAGCTGAGATCAATTCCAGGTTAGACCACGTTATCTATCTGGACTGACCATGTTTCATTCTTACGGTTGAAGAGCTGACTGTGTGAGTTTGGAAACAATAAACAAACGTAATATTTGTGTTTGATTATTTTCTTTTAGGACGGGCAGCAAGCTGGGCATCTCTCCTTTGATGTTGGCAGCCATGAATGGCCATGTACCTGCAGTGAAGCTGCTCCTGGACATGGGTTCGGACATCAATGCTCAGATCGAAACCAATCGCAACACCGCGCTGACGTTGGCCTGCTTCCAGGGTCGAGCTGAGGTTGTCAGCCTGCTCCTGGACCGCAAGGCTAATGTGGAGCATCGCGCCAAGGTCGGTTCCGACTAATGCCTGTACCGATTAAATCTAAGCACTTGGTGGAATAATGATCCACCTTCCAGTTGCCTTTCAGCTTGGTTCTCTCGGCTGGGCCACTTGGAATAATTCTGAATCTCTCGTTCTCAGACGGGACTCACCCCTCTTATGGAAGCAGCATCTGGTGGTTATGCTGAGGTGGGCCGGGTGCTGCTGGATAAAGGTGCTGATGTCAACGCCCCTCCTGTCCCGTCTTCTCGTGATACCGCCCTCACTATCGCTGCAGACAAGGGCCACTATAAGTTCTGTGAGCTTCTCATTAACAGGTAAGTAGAACAAATGGCACAAATGGTCAGTTTTACAAACAGTCAGTATTAAGTGATCGTTCTGATCTTTCTTGTATCTCTTCCTGCAGAGGGGCTCATATTGACGTGCGTAATAAGAAGGGGAACACTCCTCTGTGGCTGGCTGCGAATGGGGGACATTTTGACGTGGTGCAGCTGCTGGTGCAGGCAGGAGCTGACGTGGATGCAGCAGACAACCGCAAGATCACGCCTCTCATGGCAGCGTTCCGTAAGGTAGGCAGAACTCCTCAGGGATTATGATTTCCAATGCAGTTATGCGCATTTTTAAATATGAATCAATATATATATAAATATATATATATATATATTTTTAGGGACATGTGAAAGTGGTCCAGTATTTAGTAAAGGAGGTGAATCAGTTCCCCTCTGACATCGAGTGCATGAGATACATCGCCACCATTGCTGACAAGGTATGGAATGAAATAATGAAGTTTTTGGAGCTCACTGCTCAAGTTTATAACGCAGGTCTGAATATTGATACGAGTCCCTTTAGTCTTTAGTGACTTCTATCTTTTGCATCCAGGAGCTGTTAAAGAAGTGTCATCAGTGCATGGAAACCATTGTGAAAGCCAAAGACCAGCAGGCGGCTGAGGCTAACAAGAATGCCAGTATTCTGCTCAAGGAACTTGATCTTGAGAAGGTGATTATTAGTTTTAGACTCTACTTAGTCTTGAAATTCTGATTAGGATTTGAAATAAGGCATTTGGTATAAGGTGAATCGATTCCATGTTTCCGTCTTTTTGTTCATACGTAGTCCCGAGAAGAGAGCAAAAAACAAGCTCTGGCGGCAAAAAGAGAGAAGCGCAAAGAGAAACGCAAGAAGAAGAAAGAGGAGCAGAAGAAAAAGCTGGAAGAGGAGGCAAAAGTGAAGGATACGTTTTTTGAGACACAAGACCAGAAGGAGGACTCTGCTGAAGGTACATGGATTACTTGATTACTCGATTTCATTGATCGATTGCGTGGTATTTTCACCAATATTTTGATCATTTCTTTGTCTGCCTTTGCAGAACCAGAGGTTCCCATTGAGCCCCCTAGTGCTACAACCACCACCACCATTGGCATCTCTGCCACCTCCACCACCTTCACTAATGCCTTTGGCAAAAAGCGCGCCAGTGTGGTTACTACGCCCAGCACCAACCGAAAGAATAAAAAGAACAAGACCAAGGACTCGCCCAGTGAGCCCATCATCCTACAGGACCCTCAGGTGGCGCTAGCGCAACAAAAGGCAGACAAAAACAAGATCCATGGGGAACCACGAGGCGGTGGGGCACCTGGTGGCACCAGTGACTCGGACAACCTGGACAGCACAGACTGCAACAGCGAAAGCAGCAACGGCAGTAAAAGCCAGGACATGCCTGACCTGTCATCTTCATCCACCTCGTTCTCTTCCTCCGTTCCTACAGGGTCCAGCCAGCCTCTACCTATGACTGAGAAGAGGCAGGTCCTGTTACACCCCACTTCTCGGGAAGAGAAGGTCACCGTGTCCATTTCCAAACCACAACAGAAGTAAGAGCTTTCACCAGCATAGGCAGAAATTTCTACTGCTTGTTGTGCAATTTGGGTTAAAGTGAATTGCCACTGGAGCAAAGAGAGTCACATATCACTGCAGCAGCAAGTTGATGGGATGTATTTGTGTATAGGGGGTCCTAGAAGAGGCTGTGGTTGATTTTGTAGTTTGTACTATAATGCGTTCTCTTTCTAATGTTTTACTAGTTATGACGAGAGCTCTAGCACATTACCCCTGAAGTATACAAAATATTATTCAGTTGTATTGACCTTTTCATGTGCGTTCCTTTTTCCTCCAGATCTCATGAGATTATTAGTGACTTGACCCCCAGTTCCCTTCCCTCATCTTTCAAGACCATTTCACTGCCAGTCACCTCACCTAACAGCAAGATGAACCTCACCAGCCCTAAGAGGGGCCAAAAGAGAGAGGAAGGATGGAAAGAAGTCATCCGAAGGTAAGTGACAAAGTCATGGGCTGTTGTCTTTTTCCTGCTACTTTGTTATGGTTTGAACACTCAGATTCGATGTGCTTTCAGGTCGAAGAAACTCTCGGTCCCAGCCTCTGTGGTGTCTCGGATCATGGGCAGAGGTGGCTGCAATATCACAGCCATTCAGGATGTGACGGGTGCACACATAGATGTTGACAAACAGAAAGACAAAAATGGCGAGAGAATGATCACTATCAGGTGGATGGCCTTTATTTCTGATTACATTTATTAATATTATTTATTCACAGACATGTATAATTTGCATAGATTTGGATGTTTATTGGGTGTATACATGCAATGCCTTATTATTTTTTCCCCCTTTTTTTTCCAGAGGTGGCACAGAGTCCACAAGACATGCTGTCCAACTGATCAATGCGCTTATCCAGGACCCTGCCAAAGAGCTAGAGGACCTGATACCTCGCAACCACATTCGTCAGCCTGGCACCAACACCAAAATTGGCTCCACCTACACCACCTCCACAGGGGCTACCAGCACCACCGCGGCCAGTTCAAAAGGCCTGTCCTCAGTTGTGCCCTCTTCCAGCGTGTCCTTCCAGTCCTCCTCCAACTCAACCACTCAGCAGGCTAGCAAAATGGGCAAAAATATGGCACCTGGTGTTAGACCTCCATTTGTCTCTTTACCACCACTGGCCTACACACACCCTCAGCTGGCCCTGCTGGCAGCGCAGACCATGCACCAGATCCGCCACCCGCGTTTGCCGATGGCACAGTTTGGCGGCACCTTCACTCCCTCGCCCAACACGTGGGGCCCATTCCCTGTGCGTCCTGTGAGCCCTGGCAGTGCTAACAGCTCCCCCAAACACAGTGGCAATCCAGCCCCACGCCCTTCCAGCTCTGCCCCGGCTACCGCTGAGCACCCCACCCCAGTGTCAAGTGCTAACATTGCCCCTGGTTCGACTGCCTCTCCCCCCAGCACTGCCCCCTCCAAAACACCTACTCCTACTTCTGTGAGGAAGCAGCTCTTCTCCACTGAGCCCAAGCCTACAGCAGCTCCTGCCATCACCACCACTGCAAGCAGTACTCCTGCTGCACAGGCACCTCCTGCTCCCATCAGCTGTGCTCCCACCACTCCCACGACCCCTCCACCTATGCCTGCCCCCATCGCCCCACCTACACAGCACACTCAAGCCCTGAAAACAGAATCCACTCCTGCTGGTACGCCTGCTAAAGAGAAGTCAGTGGCTGATCTAGCAGTTCCTGTTTCTAGTGTCCCGTGTGAAGGCTCCAGCCCCTCGACCCCCCTGCACTTCCCTGCATCTCCGTCTGCACAGCCTGCACTGCCTGTCCAGACAGACGGCAGACAGCAGCTGCCCTTGCCTTTCACCTCCAGCACAGAACCGAATTCCTCCTCTACGGTCCAAGCAGGTGTCACCTTACCCGTCTCTCGTCCTGTACCACCCAGCACGGTCAGCACCACAGTTGCAAACACCAGCAGCACCTTACCTCACTATGCCACACCTGCAGCACCTGGGGTGTCGGCTCGCTTACAGCCCCCAACGACGTACTATCCCATTGGACCCGGAGCCCCTTTGCAGGAGCAGCAGTCTGTTTTCGTGCCCCAGGGTGCAACACAGGAGCCCCTTAAGCAGCAGCAGCAGCAACAGCAGCCTACCCAGCCTGGCTTAGCCACGGCTAGCATGCCACCCCCTTCACTTCAGATATCCTCTACTATGGGCATGATAAATGGTTCACAGGTGCACCTTCACGGCAAAGCACAGCTACCGCCCAACTTCGGCCCTGCGGCTCTTTTCAATCACTTTTCGAGTATTTTCGACAGTAACCAGGTGGGCAACAACCAGGTCTGGGGGGCCTGTCACCTTCCAACTCGCACTCCATCAGAACAGCCCTATAGTGCCCCACCTGCATACATGGGAGGGATGGGGCAGATGGAGAGCACCATGGGCCCTCCTGATGGCTCCAAGGCCCCAGGATATCGTTGCACCTCCCAGCGTGTCGTCTCTAGCCCCATTGGTAAGTCCTTTAAAAAGAACTTGTCAAAGGAGTTGTCAGATTAGGTTTAAATTTTACTTTGCTTATAATGTTTTTTTTTTTTTGTTTTTGTTTTTTACTGAATACGCCTTTAGCCCTTTTTCTGTAAAATGAAGCATGTTTAAGTAGTATATATTATATAGTATAAACATGTAATTATTAAGCTCGTATATTCTATCAATATTTTTGTGCTTTCTTTGTTCTTTAGGCATTCACCCGATGGACCCCTCAGGCAATTCCATCTCTTCTTCCACCGCGCTCACCAGCTTTGCCACAAGCATTTCAGCCAGCCCTGTTTTCCTGCAGGGCCCGGCTCCTGTAGGAACGCCGTCTTTCAGCCGCCAGCACTTCTCCCCTCATCCTTGGAGCGCCTCCACATCCTGTATGCTCTAGAGCTGCTTTGTTTAGATTACCTTGCTTTGAGAATAACATGCAGGCAGATGTTTTTGACAAATTTATTTTAATGTCTTAGGTGAGTCTCCAGTGCCCTCCGTGTCATCCGGAGCGTCTTCGCCTTTGTGCACGTCCACCGTCACGCCTGCACTGATCCAAGCCAAGCCTAGCAGTTCTAGTCAGCAGGACCGCAAAGTGCCCCCGCCCATCGGGACAGAGCGCCTGGCTCGGATCCGGCAGACTGGCTCCGTCAACCATGCCATGCTGCCCACCAGCTACACGCCGCCGGTCGGACAGGGTGGCATCTGGTCTTTCGGAGTGGGCAGTGCGTCCGGTCAGTGAACTGAGAACAATTTGATTACTTTCCCAGTCTACTGAACAAATGTAATTTTTAAACCCCTGTTTTCTCTATTCATTGTTTCTCTCTGTAGAAGCAATGTCAGGCTGGTCTCAGCCCATGATGGGAGGACCCGTGATGCACCAGCAGCTGCAGGAGCAGTCGGCCTTCTCCCAGCACCAGGCTATGGAGCGAGATGACACGGGCATTGTGGCTCCATCTAACACCTTTCACCAGCCCATGCCCACTAACTTCATGGATTTTCCCAAGGTTCGAGTGCCACCGAGAACACCTGAAATGCACTGGCGTTAAAATGCTTTTAAAATAAACGGATGATGCATTTGATAAATTTTAATGTTCTAATCTTTCGGAGAATAGAATCCTCTTAAAGGATGAATATCTGGGCCTTAAAGGATTGACAAATTTCAGAGAGTAAAACTGTGAAAAGAATTTATTCTAGTGTACGCTTAAGGTTAAGGAAAGTTACTCAAGGGAAAAAGTGAACTTTAAATGTAAAAGAAGAAAACATTTCAAAAGACTTCAACCCTGAATTGCATCACTTGTGAAGTGACCCCGTGTAGCTGGTTCTAAAAAGAGGCTTTTGTAAAGGCTAATGTAATCTGTCCAATGTGTTAAAGTACTCGATTTCTAATATTTAATATAAAACTAAAATAATAAAATGCAAACAAGTGTTTTAAGCTGTCCATTTTATTTTATCCATTCATTTATTTTTTTAATAGGGGTTGCCAATGTCAATGTATGGCGGCACGATGATCCCTCCTCACCCACAGATGGCCGAGGCTCCTGGAGGCCCCATGTACAATGGGCTCCACACCACTGACCCTGCCTGGAACCCCATCTTAAAAGTCGTCCCCAGCTCGGCTGAGAATTCAGACCCACAGCAGGTACCGGTACCTGCAGTTAACAAGAACAAGTGATCTGTATATCTGCAGTACATTTTACATTTACACTTTGATTACACTTAAGGTATTCATATGATGAGAACTGACATACCTTGTTGTTGTTTCAGGTGTGGCCTGGGACTTGGGCCCCGCACGTGGGAAATGTGCATCTGAATCACGTCAACTAAACACAAACCTAGAGACTGAGAGGCATAGGAGCAGTAACAAGACGTACACGTTAAAGAACAAGATAATTACCTAATTACCAAAACGTTAACCTAGGCGTGTCCCCTTAAAAGTTAAACAGTTTCATGAAATTTGAGAGACGGACACCTTTGATGTGCCTAACAAAAAAAAAATAATAAAGCGAGAGAGAAAATCCAGTGTGGGCTTTAACGTGTTTACCACTGTCTATGAACAAATCGATTGCCTGTTCAACAGGATACATTTTGAGTAGTATAGCCATTTTGACATTTAAGCCCCACGTAAAAGAGTTCTTGGTCTGCAGGGCTCAATAGGACAGTGCGCTATTTATACTCGGCCAAGAACTAGATGATTACGCAACGAGAGAAATCAGACCTTTTAGAGTGGTAAATACATGTATAATTGTTTACATACTGAAAAAGGGTTAAATGAGAGTAAATTTCATGTCGTATAGTGGCTCTACTTTATGTAGCCTGTATTAATGTGAAATATTTACCTTAATATTCAATAAAAAGTTGGAAATGTATACAGGTGGTGTCGTGTGTCTGATTTGCAGGGATGATGTGGGTGCAGACTTCAGCGTTATCCAGGAAGTATATATTATTTGTAGAAAGGACAACTGCGTGCACATGTGGTGCAGGTAAACACCTTATAGTCCATCACGGTGAAATGATGAGAAATGTGGGACACATAATAATAATAATAATCCAAAGAAGAAATTATACAGAAGTATAGACAGGAAATACTCATCCATTCATCCATCCATCCCAATGTCAGTTATAAATCTCAAACCTGGGATTAACTGTGATGTCCAAACAGATACTAAAGCACGTGGTTAATCTGGAGTGTTCCTTCCTGGTTCCAGTTCCTACAGGTGATTGTAAGAGAGTATATTATATATAAACACAGGGGTTAGACCATGAAACCATGGTATCCAGGGTAATGTCAGCATACCAGGAAACGTTTTCCACCACCAGCATCTGGCCCCTGGCCACTATCCTGCAAGAAGAATGGCTTCAAATCCCTCTGACCACTGTGCAGGACTTGTAGATGTCATTCCCAA
>JANCOA010000023.1:6857366-6868567 GCA_024363135.1 Leptodoras oyakawai | reverse complement strand
CACTGTGCAGGACTTGTAGATGTCATTCCCAAGACCAATTGATGCTGTATTGGCCGCAAAAGGAGGAGGAGGCCCTACACCATACTAATACATTATTGTGGTCTATGACAGGTGTTTCAGTTTCATTGTCTAACCCCTGACAATGGGGTTTTAAAAATTAAAGAAATATTGGTATGATAGAGAACTGTTTGTATGTAGAATATAAATATGGGATACAGGATATATAGAAGGTAAAAATAAATAGGGAATAGTGGGAGGTAGGAAATTGAATAATTAGCAGAATTTTCTCTCTCTCTCTCTCTCTCTCTCTTGCTGATAATGAATTAATTAAGTAGAAGTAGAAATAGAATAGAATTTCAGTGGCCACTTTTCCAGCGTTAGCTACTGGAATTGATGCAAGTCTAACTTGGAATTACCAAAGCAAAGAAAACAGGCTTAGTTAAATACACTGAAGTACTAGAAAAACTGGTACAGGAGGGTATGTCAAATGCATAGCAAGGCCACATATGCATACCGTCGGTTGCATCCGCCAGTGCGTATATAGAACAATAGGCATCTATGGAAACTTCTAGAGCTGTTTCTGGTTTTGTGATTTTCAACACGGTTTAATAGTTCAGAGGTAGAAGCAAAGTTGGGTTTTCACACATGAACGTTTCGAGGTTGTGTACCGTGACTACAAGAATTCCGGAAAAACATGAAACTTATGACAGCAAATAATGTAGTGATGAAGTATTTTCTCAAGTGTTTTCTAGCCCGGTTTCTCTAAAGCATAACATTTGTTATAGTTAAAATCGTGGACTAGGAATGCTTGTTTTTTTTGTAGTTTATGATGCTTATAGATTAAGAAAAACCTTTGAAAAAAGGAAAGGAAAACAAACCCTAATTACCATTTTACTTCTCTCCTCAAGGTTTCCTTGTGTTTGCCAGCATCCTTCTCATAGCCTGTTTGGTCTTGATCTTCTACTTCTCTCCTCGCATTGGTCCTACCAACATATTAATCTACATAAGCATCTGCTCGCTGCTCGGAGCCTTCACCGTGTCTTCGGTGAAGGGCTTGGGCATCTTCCTCCACACCGTCGTCTCCAATCCCGCCGTCCTCCGCCATCCTCTTACCTGGATCCTCCTGCTGACTTTGGTGGCTTCCGTCATCATCCAGATCAACTACCTGAACAAGTCTCTGGACACCTTTAACACGCTGCTCGTCTACCCTATCTACTACGTCTTCTTCACCACCGTGGTGCTCACCACCTCCATCATCCTGTTCAAAGAGTGGGGCTCCATGTCGGCCGTGGATGTCGTGGGCACCGTAGGAGGCTTCCTGGTTATTGTTCTGGGCGTGAGCATGCTTCATCTTTTCAAGGATCTACGTGTGACTATGGATGAGCTGAGGAGTACTCTGTGCCAGCCTAAGGCCCTGGACAGCCCAGGAAAGAGGGAGGACAAGCACATGCTCATCGAGAACGTGGACAGCCTGCCGCCAATGAGAGAGGAGGGCCCGAGAGTCTTCATCATCAGCTGAGCAGAGGAACGGCGCTTCGCATGGACTCTCGTTTAACCTTAACCACACCATCTAGTCTTGGCATTATTTAACGATTGCATGCGGTTTGAGGACAATATTCACTCAAAAGGGTTTTTGTTCCATTACTTTTGAAGAACTCGAGACTCTTAGATCCAGTACAAAACTACAGAAGCAAATGTCACAATGACACTAAAATATTTTGGCTGATCATTGGGTTAAGGTGTGTTCTCTGACAGAGGCGATCTGTGAAGCAGTTCTTGCTGAGGGTCAGCCTTGATGAGGCAGAACACTTGGATTCCTGGTATAGGTTTAATTTTCGATGCAATATTTTTTCAGGATTTTAAACTGTCTCCTGTTTACAGTAAGATTGCATATCTGGAAGTCTTTTAATGCTGGTGTTTATACAATACCTTTCTACTGTGGTTTAGACAGCCTCTCATGAAACTTTGTGCAAGGCATTTGCAACACTGTGTGTGCGCTTCTGACAGCTTGTCCACAATACACAAAACAATTCGATGCAAATCTCTCCATTCGGCTGCTGCTGCTGCTTTTCACTTGCACGTAAGGAAATCTTCCTGAAAGCAAAGTACACGCTTCAGGTCAAAAACCATTTCAGAGGCTTATTTGAAACTGTTGAAGTATGAATACTCGTATATGAAGGTAGTGTACTGCTATCCTAGTATTTTGGATAGCGTCTCTGTTTTATGGTCACGTTGTATTGATTGCGTTTGCCTTTTGCGGTTTACAGGCAGACGCACCGCGATGCAGGATGTGCCTGATTTTACAATGTGAAAATAATTTAATAAACTGTGAAAACTGGAGCTAAAGTCTATTGTGACTCATCAGCTGGTGAATGTGTCCATGACCCATGCAAATATTTGTCTATTAAACAATATGCAAATAATGACCTGTTTTTCTATTGAGCAATATTTATTCATGTTTTCAGCACTGGGTCTACAGCAGAGGACGTGGCAGGATGCCTGAGATAGGGTCTATACTAAAAAGATACAGACAAAGAATAAAAGTGACAGCCTGAACAAATATGTATTCTAACCTAATCTCTAACCAAACATGGCTGGAAATGGATCTCTGTACTATAAGATGTGTGGTTTTCCCCCACCCTTTGGCAGGTCCTGTGACTTTAACAATGAAGCCATACATGAAACATGAAGTCAAATAAGCCGCTTCGATAATTATGTCTAAACAAAGGTGCTTCTCGGTAGCTTTGCACTTTTGGAGATGAAATTAAACACACCCCATGTCACTGTGAAGCACTGTGCTTAACACTGTGCTTAACTATGCTTATCTTCCTTATTCCTGTGACAATTGCAGGGCTGTTACTGTGGTATTTATCAGGAGAAAAACTTTAAACAATCGTAATCATAAACTAGATTCAGCGTATAGCGGTGCAGAATACGCCTGTGAGACGAAGAATAAGAATGATGTGAAATATAAGAATATCGAATGGCAAAAAGGTTGCTTAAGACAGAAATGTGTCCGCTGCAGTGGCTCCTAAGGATGAAATTTCACCAAATTTGGTGTGCATCTGAAGAATGTTGTAGTGATGCGGTCTGTGAAATTTTGTTATGCTCAAGCCTTTACATCCCAAGATATTGGCTTGTGAAATGCTATAACATTTTTGCTTTGAACTTTATTCACCGGGTGGCGCTACTCCACAAATGTGCCTCCAAGAGGCCAACTTGCCATGAACCATGACCACCAGCCCATCACCTGTTGTGGTAAGTGATAGAGAGAAAAAAAAAGGATTAAATAATAAAATACAACTGACGGCAACATTTTCTGTTGGTGGATATGATGATTGATATATTTTAGTTTCTTTTGTATTTCAAGTAAGAATGGTTAACTTTGTTAACCATCAAATCTATACTATAGAAGCATACTGAGGTAGCTAAGTTTTGGAAATCTGCTAGCAAGTTTTGTTTTCCTAGCTAATGCTGCTTTCAGTAGGAGTATCAAACATTAACTAACCAGTTAAACCAGTGCTTTTTGTATACATACTTTCAGTTCTTTTGTGTCTCAGGTAAAAACTGTTATCTTTATTGACCAGCAAGTCTATACTAAAGAAGCATACTGAGGTAGCTAAGTTTGGAAATTTGCTAGCTAGGTTTTGTATTCCTAGCTAATGCTGTTTTCTGCAGGGTCATCAAGCATTAACTAACCAGATAAACCAGTGCTTTTTGTATACATACTTTAATTAATTTGTGTTTCAGGTAAAAAAATATTATTTGTTGATATACAAATCTATACTATAGAGGTAGGTAAGTTTGAAGATTTGCTAGCTAGTTTTGTTTTCCTAGCTAATGCTGCTTTCAGCAGAAGTATCAAACATTAGCTAACCAGCTAAACCAGCTGCTTTTTGGATACACACTTTCATTTCTTTTGTGTTTCAGGTAAAAACTATTATCTTTATTGACCATCAAATCTATACTATAGAAGCATACTGTGGTAGCCAAGTTTGGAAATTTGCTAGCAAGTTTTGTTTTCATAGCTAATGCCACTTTACATAGGGTAGTCAAACATTACCTAACCAGCTAAACCAGTGCTTTTTGTATACATACTTTAATTCCTTTTGTGTTTCAGGTAAAAACTATTATCTTTAATGACCAGCAAATCTATACCACAGAGGTAGCTAAGTTTGGAAATTTTCTAGCTAGTTTTGTTTTCCTAGCTAATGCTGCTTTCAGTAGGAGTATCAAACATTACCTAACCAGCTAGACCAGTGCTTTTTGGATAAACACTTTCATTTCTTTTGTGTTTCATTTAAAAACTATTATCTTTATTGACCATCAAATCTATACTATAGAAGCATACTGCTGTAGCCAAGTTTGGAGATTTGCTAGCAAGTTTTGTTTTCATAGCTAATGCCACTTTACATAGGGTAGTCAAACATTACCTAACCAGCTAAACCAGTGCTTTTTGTATACATACTTTAATTCCTTTTGTGTTTCAGGTAAAAACTATTATCTTTAATGACCAGCAAATCTATACCACAGAGGTAGCTAAGTTTGGAAATTTTCTAGCTAGTTTTGTTTTCCTAGCTAATGCTGCTTTCAGTAGGAGTATCAAACATTACCTAACCAGCTAAACCAGTGCTTTTTGGATACACACTTTCATTTCTTTTGTGTTTCATTTAAAAACTGTTATCTTTAATGACCATCAAATCTATACTACAGAGGTAGCTAAGTTTGGAAATTTGCTAGCTAGTTTTGTTTTCCTAGCTAATGCTGCATTCAGTAGGGGTATCAAACTTGAACTAACCAGCTAAACCAGTCCTAAATATACAAGTTAGTTAGTGGAATACCTGAGAAATGTAGAAGTACACTTTTTAAGGTCATTGTTTATTATATAAGATGCTGATCCACCCTGATGACCCTTTATAGTCTAAAAACTAAATACAACTAAAATAAAAGAGTGGGCTTTATGGTCTGCTTATGGACTGAAAATTATTTTGAAAGCTACTAATTAATTCAAAACCGTATTAGTACAAAACTGCAATTGTAGGAAACTGCAATTCCGAGAGCCGCCAGTAGGTGTCAGCGTCTTCACACTAATTCTACATGTGAGCGCCTGCTGTTCCTTTAGAGCTCGTCCATTTGTAATAAAACGTCACAAAAGATAAAAGCCATATGCTAATTGTCCTTGCTCGGATGAACAGGAGTAACAGAGCACAGTAAGACACGTTTGGGGATTTTAGATAGCTGATGAAGTAGAAAGTGGATGGATGGGCATTGCAGCCTTCAGTCTTTCCCATTTTGTAGCAGGAAGCGTAATCAGTTTAGAAATCAATTAAAGCCATTTCTTTCATCCCTTACAACTGAGGCTTCTTTATTTAGAGGTCATTTACTGTCATTTAATTGCTTTTTGGTTGTGTGGGGTTTATTTTGTTGTGTGTGTGTGTGTGTGTGTTCAAGTCCAGTTGGAGTGCTTTGAATCGCAAAGGTTAAGTCATGAAATATTCATTGTTGAACTTCAATGCAGAATGATGCTTTTGTTTTTTGTTTTTTTTTCTCCAATAGGTAACAAGAAAAATGCATCATTTGCAAATACCATGCATTTTTTGAATACCGTACCCCCCCTTCACCCAGGATAATGTTTGCCTAGAAATAGCGATTCATCTTGTCATGTCTTTCTTTAATATGTAAAAAAGAAGCATGTCAGAAAGCATGTTTTATTTTTCCATGCTGGATAAAGATACGTGTGAGCTGCTCAGGTTTTAGCCTGGCTTGTAGTAACCCAGCTCACTGGTCTGTTCCTATCATGTAATGATTAGATTTTTAAAGAGCTCTCAGCCTTCTAATTAACAGCCATGGCATTTATGATAAATGTCAAGTGTTTGTTTCAATCACACTCCTCTTTGTCCAGCCACTAAAACCCAACATGAGATAGAGGAGAAGAAGAGGGAGAGGAAGAAGAAGGAGTGGAAGAATAGACGAGAGGAAAGCACGAGTCAAGGGCTTAAATTAGAGGGATGAGAAAGTGAAAGCTATCCTGCTGTTGCTGGAGAGGAAGACGGTGCAGGTGGTTACTATGAAGCTAATGTAGTCATGTTGTAGAATAATGAATTTCTGTCCTACCCAGCATGCAATATCCTGGTAGGAGGAACGTAATGGACTTCCCGCCAAGGTCTGAAGTGCAAAATGCATTAGATGTGACATCGGCTTTTAATGAATAGGCCTTTCACTTTTCTTTCTCTCCTCTCTTAAATTATTACTTACCACTCAGGGGCAGGTGTGTGATAGTGATGGTGGTGGTGGTGGTGGTGGGGGGGGGTGACCTGCAGACAGGTGCATACAGCCTTGTCCATCCTCCAAAGTTTAGAATAAATGTAGTATAGGTTAATTTACCTGAAAATTGAAAATGTACAGTATAATCATTTGGGTTCACATGTTATAATTTCCCAGATGACTCCATGGGTCATTGGGTTTTCATTGAGCCCCTGTATGAAATGCAACCCTGTTCCTCATTTAATAAGCAGCTGCTTCTTCGAAAGATGTTTACTGGGTTTTTTTATGTTTACATGCTGTCATATATATATATATATATATATATAAGCCGAAAGCATTTCTTTTCTTCTTCCACTTAGCAAGTCAATGTGACAATTTTTGCAAAAAATACAAGGACAGAAACGATGAGCAAATTCATAATTTCATACAGAGATATGTGTTCGAGATAACGGGGTTGGGTGAATTTTGCATAACCTGTAACTGATGACGTCTGGATAAAGATAAAGTTTCAAGCACAAGATGAACTGATGAACATGAACACGCTCCTGAGTAAATATTTGAATGATTATATAAAAGTGAAGTCTGTTTACAGCAGCCTGGGACATGCAAAAACAGCGTTTTATTAATATTTAAAGTGGTTTTTCTGGAATATGCATGTGGGTTGTTCTGAAGGACACTTTACATGTGTTTAAAATGTTTTTCACCTTTATATAAACAGCACCCCGGGTTGTACAATCGCCCTCCTACACACTATGGTCCAAGTCTCAATAACCTAATCTCAGTGATCTAAATGATGCTGTTGTAAGTCACAGCTGGTACACCGTGCTGGAGGTTGGACTCCCATCACAACACCTCACCTGCCTACAAGGTCTTTCCCCAGTGCTCTGCCTCTGGCTACAGATGGGATTTGGCCAGTGTTCTTTTGGCAGTTGTTGGATTTAGTTTTGGCACACTGCTGGCTTGCTGCTGATTATTTGGCCATGCCTCTAGTGAATCTGCTGATCACAGAGGCCTTTTTTGGGCTATCTGATTTCCACTAGGCTTACATGTTGGTTAAATCCCTGGCCTGGCACTGTCACGCTGATGCTTTTATTGAATCCATTTTGGCCTTGTAGTTAAATAATGGTTGAATAAATTTTGTGAGTGTTGCTGTCTTTCCCCTTACACCATACATACCACTGATGTGGAGGCTCATACTGGTATCTTGCAGAGATGTATACTGCCATCAAGATTGAGTATAAAAGGAGCCTCCACCAAACCTTAGACTTGCAAGCGAAGATGGGTCACGGTTCACCACTTTGTGCCAAACTTCATGAGAGAATTGTCATTTCCATAAATGTTGGGACACTTTCTGTCTCCTGCTGAAATAGACTTGGAGCTCCTGGGAAAAGATGTCATCTTGATGGCAGGATACATCTCTCCAAGAAACCAGTATCAGTGGTACCTTCACAAATCTGCAGATCCCCCAGGCCATCACAGATGCTGGTGTTTGCACTTTTCATTGGTAACAGTCTGGATGGTCTTTTTCATCTTCGGCACATAAACAGAACACGTTTCTGCTGACTTTTGGTCCATCTCGGATGACTTCATGCTCAGAGAACTTGCCGGTGTTTCTGCACAAAATTTATATCTAGCTTCCTCTTTGCATAATACAAAGTACACAGTTCAACCAGTCCTTTTCATGATATTATGAACTGTAGATGGTGAAAGTCCTAAATTCTTTGTAGTCTTGTAATGTGAAACATTATATTTGAGCCGACTGACAATTCTCTCCTGAAGTTGGGAAACAAAGTGGTGAACCACGATCCATCCTCGCTTGCAAGTCTAAGGTTTGGTGGAGGCTCCTTTTATACTCATTCTTGATGACCTCTCCGGTTACCAGTTAAACTGATAATTATGGAACCTTCCAGAACAGTCTTACTTGTATAAGCAGGCATCACATTCTATTGCTCTATTGTTATTGCATTATTAGAAAGTGTCTCAACCGTTCTGGAAATGGTGTCATGTACATTATATTATTATTTCATTCATTTTCTATTCCTTTTCAGGGTCACGGTAGAGCCGGTGCCTAGCCGACAGAATAGGGCGCAAGGCAGGAACAACCCTAGACAGGGTATCAATCCATCGTAGGGCACACACACACACACACTAGGGCCACTTTAGAGACACCAATCAACCTAATGTGCATGTCTTTGGACTGTGGGAGGAAACTGGAGTAAACCCATGCGGACACTGGGAGGACATGCAGACTCCACACAGATAGGACCCAGACCGCTCCACCCGGGGATCGAACCCGGGACCTTTTTGCTGTGAGGTGACTGTGCTACCCACCGAGCCACCGTGTCGCCTTATTATATATTATATTGGACTTTACAGTGACCAAAGCAGAACTATGCATCGTATGGTTTAGGGAAAAGACAGCAATACTCACAAGTTTTGTAATATCACATCGCATCTATACTTGAACTTGGCTGACACGAGTAGAACCTGATTTGATTTGATCTTCTCCTGCTGTAAGCCCATCTGCCTTAAGGTTTCGAAGTGCTGTGTGTTCTGAGCTGCTTTTCTGCTCACCACGGTTGCTAAGCGTGATTGAATTACTGTGGTCATTCTTCTCTAACTTCTCTCATTAACAAGGAATTTCCCCTCACTAGATTGTTTTGTGGGTTGTTTGTCTTTGTGCCATTCCATGGAGGCATTCTGTGTGAAAAGCTGAAATGTTTCATGAAACCTTCAAATCAGCCCATCAA
Source organism: Leptodoras oyakawai (assembly GCA_024363135.1). Lineage (NCBI taxonomy): Eukaryota > Metazoa > Chordata > Actinopteri > Siluriformes > Doradidae > Leptodoras > Leptodoras oyakawai. Next base: position 6,859,553 of record JANCOA010000023.1, on the reverse strand, counting down.
GCACCACCAACCGTGCCGTAGTGAAAGCCACTGAGATGACAGTTTTTCCCCCTTTCTGATGTTTGATGTAAACATTACACGAAGACCTGGATCTGCAAGATTTTCTGCCTCAGCATGATTGGCTGACGGAAAACACTTACATAAAGGCAGCCGTGTATGTGGTAAATAAAGCGGTCGGTAAAGGATTTGTTTGCTGTGCAACAGACATACAGTGGCATGAATTCAGTTCGTTTATGAATTCTACGGCTTTGCCTTGTTCTTTGAGAGAATCACTTCACTCTCATAAATCAACAGTCTATAATTAAGCATCTTGGCTGGAAAGCATTTGGACATTCAGAAACCGTTAGAACTCAGCCATGTGCTGGTCCCCAAAGAGGTTTTTTCTCTCTCTCTCTTTTTTTTTTTTTTTTTTTTTTTTTTCCCTGTGAATGATGAATGATGTGAAAGCCTGGAAGGCTGTGTGTTTCCACTGCCTGCTTGTCTTGTTAACCAGGCCTTGTTGCTTCAAAGCTGAAATCAGTAAGCTCAACAAAAAGGGTCTAATTAGAGATAAGGGAAAACAACACTGCTGCTATCATAAATTACCCCCGCTGCTCTCTAGCGTAGCATGCATGCCATCATTCTGCTCCTTCTTTCTCCGGTCTCTCTCCACAATGCTTTCTTAGGCTTTTAACGCAGGAAGACTGAGTGGTAAATTAAATTAATGTTAGCCTTTTCTCAATCATTCATCATTTCCAATAAAATGATTAGAGCTGTTGTAAGTACATCGTTAAAACCGAAAGCATAAAAGGCCCATTAAAAAGTCATTAAGGGCAGCTTAGCATGAAGGTCTACCCTGTTGGGCTTTTAGCCAGCCAAGATGTAGGGGCTCTATTTTATGGACATCATTTGAAATGTGGACCTGTAATTACAAGCTAAATAAATAGGATGGCAAAACAGACTGAAGACAAAAGGACAGCAGTGAATTGGCAGGAAATGGTTTAAAGAGTTGGAGGTGAGAGGCTCAGTGGAGCAGAATTGTGCTTGAGAGGAGAGAAATAGCAAAAGCGTGTACATACAGATATTTGGATTAAAAAAGGATTATCCGTGTGCTCATATGCCTTAATTTTAGCAGAATTGCTTTAAGAAAGCTCTCCTTTGGAGGCAGGTGGTAAATCATCAGTTCAGACTGTCAAAAGGTTGAAGTTTACAATTTTATTCGCTATAAAATGATTAAGGTTGTTTAACAGCATGGTATGAAGCTAGTAACACCAGAAAGTGCTCAGAAAGTTACCTAGCTTCTTGGCTGGAATATAATTTCTATAAATATATATACAATATACTGTATATATAATATATAAACGGCTTTTCATTTCCTCTTCACTAATATTGTTAGCTTGCTTATAGGTAGCTGGTTAGTCAGGGTTCGCTTGACCCTTTCTCCATGCTTTGTAGTAGTCATGTTAAACAACAAAACTGTGCAGACATCTGGCTAGCTCTGTATAAACCACATTTATTTTCTGCTAGTTTGTTAGCTAGCTTGGTATCTAGCTTGCTATTTGGTATTCAAGCTTTCTTGATGACTCTCAATTGTTTTATAGTATTTAAATCATACTAGACACCTCACCAGAAAGCTAGTTAGCTAGCTTGGTAACTAGCTTGCTACTTGGTGTTAGCTTAAAATGTTCTTGATGACTAGTAAACATGAAAACCGCCAAGAATTCTATAAATATATAACGTACAAAGTGTAAACCTTGTTTATTATTATTTCTAAATATTACTGTATGTTACTTACTTGATGACTAGCAATTTTTTTGTTCTTTATAGTATTTGTTATACAAAAAAAAAAACTGCCCAGAAAGATAACTAAGCTAAGCTAACTATAACTAACCAGGTCGTTATTTAAAAATAAATCTTTATCTTTAGTAAATGGAAAGATCATTTAAAAGGTGCACTTTTGTGTTTACACATGTTGTCCTTATCTTATATTTAAATTAGTTTGATGATATGAAACATTTAAATGTGACAAATGAGCAAAAAATAGAAGAAATTAGGAAGGGAGCAAATAATTATTCTAATCATTTGAGATACTGGATTTCTGCTTTTCATGAGCTACAAGAAATAATGATACACAGTACAGGCCAAAAGTTTGGACACACCTTCTCATTCAATGCGTTTTCTTTATTTTCATGACTATTTCCATTGTAG
>JANCOA010000023.1:6796782-6809419 GCA_024363135.1 Leptodoras oyakawai | reverse complement strand
ATAATATGAATTATATTATGGAATGAACTAGTTTTGATGCCTTCAGTGAGAATCTACAATGGAAATAGTCATGAAAATAAAGAAAATGCACTGAATGAGAACTTTTGGCCTGTACTGAACACAGAATAACTTATCATGCACTGAAATATAAATCATTTTCCTGAGTCTTACATTTCGGGGGAAGTTTCTAATTTGTAAAGTCCTTTTTTTTTTTTTGGATTTGTTCTTTATTTAAATATCTAAACCGGCTGGGTTTTTAATCACATATTTGCATTTAAGCAATACACACTCGAACGTGTCAAATTGGCTATTATTATTCATAAAATCCTTCCTTGAGGGTAAAATAAATATTAAAACACCATTTCTTATCTTATTATCTTTCAGGTCTATTTACTGCCATTCGAAGGCTGTTGTAGTGCTAATAAAACCTCGATATTATTACAGAAACCGGCGGAGTCGATGTAGAGAGAAGAAATTACGAAGTTAATGATATAACGTAGAGTAGATGTGCTGTGTTAATGAGTAATGTGAATGCGCTCACCTGAGGGTTAAGTCATTAGGTATGGAGGGGTGGGGGGGGGTTGAAGTATTCCTGCCTAATGATTAATATTCCTGTCCTGGTAACTTCCTAATACGTCTTTTCTCACCTTACTGAGACACAGCACGTGTCTGAACCGCGTGTGTGTCCGAGCACAGCTGCTCCCCCCGTTTCATTAGCGTACTCGAGCCAGCCTGATTAGAACGCAGAATATGCTGGCTGTACTGGCCAGAGTGTGATGTGCTTACCAAAACAAATCTGTGTCTGAGGGAATTGCCCGTGTGCTGAATTTACCTCTGTTATTCTTCTGGTTTCGGGAGCATGTTTGCATTTTTATCTGTGGGATTGCTGACAGTTCTCTTTGACATTAAAGGTTCAAAAAAGGGCAAGAATAAAAAAAAAAAAAAAAAACTGCACATGCAGCCGAGCTCCGAACATTGTTAGTACATCAGACTTAAGAAGCCTTGTTCGCATTGTCCGGGGAGCTTGAGCATTTGAATTATTTATCCTGTATTTGATTGATGCTGGGGGAACCGCGCTTCTGTACCTCCTGTGGCACAATACCACTGTCCTACAAAATATTAATGAGAAAAGAGCGTGAACGGCAGACAGAGACAGAGCTTCAGAGGTGAAACCTTATAGGAGTTTTGGAATTAAGAAACTGGCCGGCTGCGGTATGGAAATGGAAAACGTCCAAACGGAGAAATCGCAGCATTTGATCTAACGTGTAAAATATTTATCATCCTTAACATTTGGAATATGATGTTGCCCTTTCACACGTAGTAAGCAACAGGAGATGCCAAACACATTCTCAGGCAAGGGGCGGTGCCTGGGACGAGTGAGCAGGAGGCAAGGACACGGCGCAAGAAGTATGCTGCGGAAATCCCTGCGGTAGTTTGGTCATAAACGACGGAGTCTCCAGTCGTTCTGTAAATCCGTATCCTTGAATAGTCTATTCAACTGTTTTGGTGATGTTTCCTGAAAGTCACCTCTTCAGTTGGACGTTTTCATGGTGTCTTTATGGAAATGGCCCATCTTCCCATTTTTTTCCTGTTTTTTTTTTTTGTGCCACATGGTAGAGACACCATCAACATGAAGATTCTGAGTTCAAATCCCACCAAAGACAAAGTGAGACATATTTGTGAAATGCAACCTCCGCATTTAACCCATCCGTGCAGTGAGACACACTAGTGAACACACACTAGGTGCCAGAGCCAAGCTGCACTGCTGGGCCCCTGAGCAAGGCCCTTAACCCTCAATTGCTCTGCTGTGTAGATGAGCCAAGTGTAAGTTGCTCTGAAATGCCCACAAGCCTACTGTGAATCCACTGTGCTGTGTTCAGTGCCCCAGACAATGACATGCACACCTGAGCTCACTCAGACATTACATGGACTTTGCAAAGTAAAGTAAGTTTGGCATCAGGTCCGGCCAGACATTTACAGTACCACGTACAGCTCCTCCATGTAGGCAATGTCTAGGTAAGCTCTAATGTAGCAGTGAAAGCTCCTTCAGTCTCAATTTAACATTTACAATCCGGCACTGACACCCATCAGTCGGTTTCTTGGATTTAATATTCTTCCTTTCGTCTCATGTTGCTCAAATCGCTCTACATAAAGCCTCACGAATGCATTACTGAAGGAAAAGCTTATGCAACAGCTCTATAACCCATGTTATTAATATACATTAATGTAATACAGAGCAATGTACAGAATCGCTTTGAGGCTAGGTTGCCATCAGTCTAAAAACCCAGTTAAGAGGTTACTACAGTAGGAAACACACAAGACATACATTTAATTACAAAGTGCAAGGGCAGGCCTGTCAGGCGAGCGCTGTAGTAATGCAGCCACAAAATAACAAGGGACCGAACAAACACCTGAATGGCCCCCGTGAATAAAAAAAAAAGGGCCGGATCTTCATCGTGTTGCAGAGGAGGACCTGGCATGAGGTAGGCAGTTGAGCGATGTGAGGCAAGAAGGACAGGTGGTTCTCCATGGTTTCCCCAAGGTTGCATCAAGTGACAGATGGTGAGTTCTGAAAGTTGTCCAGAGAGATCACAAGATCTTGACATGGAGATGTGTCTCTGGGGATGTACAATAGCTCAGCCTTGTGGAATTAAATGCTAGATTTAATGCATGACGGGATCCGCAGACACATGGGTGATGGAGGGAGGGAAAAATCTGAGTTAGGGTTATCAGCATAGCAGTGGTATAAAGACCCATGCGAGGACATGACCCCACGAAGAGTGTGGTATTGAGAGAGAACAGAAGAGGACCCAGCACTGAGCCTTGTGGGATACCAGTGGCGAGTCTGTGTGGAGCAGATGCACGGATCCCCCCCGTGTCATCTGATATATCAGTCCGTCTAGGTCGGAAGCAAACCACTATCATGTCAAGGAATCAGTGTTGGGTGTTTTTAAATGGGATTGTTACTACTTCAAAGTTTTTAATAGAATTAGTGTAGAAATGTTTTTTCTTTGCCTTGTATAGAAGAACTTCTATACAAGAACTTAAGAAGAAGGAAAAAACCCACAGTTAATGTCTCTCAGTGAGGACACAAAAACCCCACCCCCAGCTTCACTCACTCACTCCTTATTTGCATAAAGTTTCTATTGTCGCCCACCTGACGCGATTTGTGTGCCAGGATTATGTTCCAGGTTAGAACACAAAGCCATGTCATTAGAGTTCTGTAGATGAGGTGAGATGGAATCAACCACGATGCTTAACTGGCTCTAGGATTGTATTGGACTTGCTGCGTGTCTGCCATCTGATAATTTGTAGTCAGTTCTGTATTTTTAGATTGCTCTATTGTGGTGTGTAATTAGAAGTTTCCCATTTTTGTAAAAGCCTAGGACAATAATTTATTTCCACCAGAGCTTTATCTCAGCGATGTGGGTCTGGCTGATGGTGTGGAGTGATTCAGTTACTAAACAGACCAGTTATCGTCTGTTTTTGTGCCCATTTGACCAGTGCATCAAGACAGACAGTTGCAATGATAATGACAAGAGTGTTCAACCCCCCCCTCCCTCCATCCCTCTCTCTCCCTCTCTCTCTCTCTCCCTTTCTCTCTCATATCAGTAATGGGTCATTGTGTGGAGTGTCTACGGCACTTTTATCTCTGAGCACTTTTGCTGGACAGACAAATCTGATTATTGTCATTCAGGAGTCCTGCCATCCCTCTCCAGCTCTGAGAGACTCCATTAGGACCGAGAAGAGTAAGAAAGAGAGAGAGGCAGGCTGAAGTGAGGTCATGTGAAGATTGGATGTGTGCTATTTTATTACAGCCTTAAAAGTTAATTGATCAACTTGCCAGCTTCCTTCCTTCCATGCCTGCTGAATAGATGAATGTGGAATACAGAAGCTAACATCACTGGCGGAGTTTGTTTTAATTATTTTTTTATTAATGTATGGTTGGGATGTTTATCACTGCTTCATTTTGTAGCACAAGTAGTCAGTCAGTGTACAAAAAGAAAAGGATGGCATTGTGTTCTCCAACATGCAACTGCAAAAACGAAGGCCTGAAGGATACACTTTCTTTTTGCGGCTTTATTTCCACAGTGCTAGACTTCAGAGTGGCTCTCAATCTGCATCGTTTCATTCTGGCTCGAGGTAGGGCCAGAGAAAACACAGCCAAACAAATAAGTACAGTGCATGTAAGCTAAAAATTGCCCAAGATTTTGCCCATTAATTGCCCAAGATTTCATTGGATAATGCACTGGATTTTTTGAGTATCTGCAGAAGCGGACAAGATTGGTCAAAAGAGTCTGCAGTAGTGGGTTAGGTTTGTAAAGACTGTCAGCAGGTTTGGTCACGTGTCTGCAGTAGTGGGTGAGATTGATAGAGTGTCTGCAGGATAGGACAAGATTGGTCACGAGTGTCTGCGGGAGGGGACAAGATTGGTGAACAGTGTCAGTGTTACTGGGTAAGATTGGTCAAGAACGTCTGCAGTACTGGGTGAGATTGGTCAAGAGTGTCTGTGTTAGTGGGTGAGATTGTTCAAGACTGTCTTCAGGAGGGGACTAGGTTGGTCAAGAGTGTCTGTGGTACTGGGTGAGATTGGTCAAGAGTGTCTAGGGGAGGGGGCAAGGTTGGTCAAGAGTATCTGCTGAACTGGGTGAGATTGGTCAAGAGTGTCTGTGGTACTAGATAAGATTGGTCAAGAGTGTCTGTGGAACTGGGTGAGATTGGTCAAGAGTATCTGTGGAACTGGGTGAGATTGGTCAAGAGTGTCTGTGGAACTGGGTGAGATTGGTCAAGAGTGTCTGTGGAACTGGGTGAGATTGGTCGAGTATCTATGGAACTGGGTGAGATTGGTCAAGAGTGTCTAGGGGAGGGGGCAAGGTTGGTCAAGAGTATCTGCTGAACTGGGTGAGATTGGTCAAGAGTGTCTGGGGGAGATTGGTCAAGAGTGTCTGTGAGAGGGGACAAGTTTGGTCAGGAGGGGGCAAGATTGGTCAAGAGTATCTGTGGTACTGGGTAAGATTGGTGAAGAGTATCTGTGGAACTGGGTGAGATTGGTGAAGAGAATCTGTGGAACTGGGTGAGATTGGTCAAGAGTATCTGTGGAACTGGGTGAGATTGGTCAAGAGGATCTGTGGAACTGGGTGAGATTGGTCAAGAGTATCTGTGGAACTGGGTGAGATTGGTCAAGAGTATCTGTGGAACTGGGTGAAATTGGTCAAGAGTATCTGTGGAACTGGGTGAGACTGGTGAAGAGTGCAGGATGGGACAAGATTGGTCAATAGTGTCTGCAGGAGAGGGTGAGATTGTTCAAGACTGTCTGCGTGAGGGGACAAGATTGGTCCCTGTCTATGGGAGCAGAAGGGGTTGATTAAATGTATTTGTGGCTAGATTGGAAAAGAGTGTTTGAGGTAGTGGGTGAGATTCATGAAGTGTGTCTGTGGTAGTGGGAAAGATTGGTCAAGAGTGTCAAAACTGTATTTGTTTAAATCTTTTAAATTTCAAACAGGAAGCATCGGCCACAATCAGTTACACATTTAATTATCTTGTATTTATTATTAAGACCCGACCGGAAAAACTATAGGGTACATAAATAAAAAAAAATGTCTGGAAAGAATGTACCCTGTTTTATCTGACACTTTTATGCTATTATTTTAGCTTTTCATCTTCAAATAGGAGCAGATTTTGTGAATCATATGAGGGCAGATGAGTGAGTTAGAGTGGATTGAATTAAGTCTGGAGGCGTGCACAACTGGGAATAGTAGTGTAATTAAAAACTTGCTTTATAAAAATGTTTGGTGAAGGATAAGTGCTATTTTTTACCTGAAAGTGAGTTTTGTATGGCAAGGACTGAAGTAAAGCTTTTTGCGTTTAAAGACATTTGACTGCTCATTTCTTTGGCATCACATTTGAGATCACATTTGAGAATCAAAAAATGTTTTTGTTTAACATGATGGCTCAAAATCAGGAATTATGTACTGAAACCAGTATAATGCACAGGGGTTTTCAATAATAAAGATATAAACCCCTTTTCAGAAAACTTTCATTTAAATACAAAAGGACAAAGACAAGATTTTCACTGTTTTCAATGATGAATTTAATTCTATTTGTTAAACAAATAGACAGAGGCGATATAAGACTGAAAAGGTTGTACTGTTTCCCAATAATTGGCTTAACTGGTAACAGGTGAGGTCATCAAGACTGAGTATAAAAGGAGCATCTACCAAAGGTCTTTGCAAGCAAGGATGGGACGTGGTTCACCACATGAGACAATCATCACTCAGTTCAAATGTAATGTTTAAAGTGAGACATATTTGTCACTTGTGCTTGCACACAGTGAAATGCAACCTCCGCATTTAACCCATCCGTGCAGTGAGACACACTAGCGAACACACACTAGGGGCTGTGAACACACATGCCTGGAGTGGTGGGCAGCCCTAGCCACAGTACCCGGGGAGCCAATGTTAGGTTAGGTGCCTTGCTCAAGGACACTTCAGCCAAGTCCTGTCAGTCACGGGAATCGAACCCGGGACTTTCCGATCACGGGCCAGACACCCTAACCACCAGACCATGACTGCCCCAGTGTTTCTCAGCACAAGACTGCAAAGAATTTCGGTCTTTCACCATCTACAATTCATAATATCATGAAAGGATTCAGGGAGTCGGGGGGAATCTCAGTGTGTATAGGTCAAGGGTGGAAACCGCTGCTGAATGTGCGTGAATGTTTGAGAAACCGTGATGGACGTAGCCACATGGGCTCGGGAGGACTTTGGAAAATCATAGCCACTTAACACTGATCACTGCTGCATCAAGAAATGCGACCTGAACCTGTATTATACAAAGAGGAAGCAGATATTAATCTTGTACTGAAACACAGACAAGTTCTCTGGCCCTGAAGTCATCTGAGATGGACTGAAAGACGACGGAAATGTGTTGTGTGGTCAGACGAGTCCACGCTTCAGCTCGTTTTTGGAAAAAATTAACATCTGATTTTATGTGCCAAAGATGAAAAAGAGCATCCAGACTGTTACTAATGAAAAGTGTAAAAACCAGCATCTGTGACGGCCTGGGGGAGCGTCAGTGCCCATGTCATGGGGGATCTTCAGATATGTGAAGGTACCACAGATGTGGAGGATTATACTGATATTCTGGAGAGACGTATGCTGCCGTCAAGATGCCGTGTTTCCCCAGGAACTCCATGTGTATTTCAGCAGGACAACACCAGGCCTCACTCTGCACCAGGTACAACAGCATGGCTTGACTGGGATGCCTGCTGTCCAGATCTGTCTCCTACTGAAAATGTCCAGAGCAACATGAACATGAAGAGAATCAGACAACAGAGACTACAGACAGAGTCAAGAGTCAAGTCTGGAACACGAACGAAAGCACACGATATAAACCCAAAGCAAAATGACTGAGAGACGGACGAATGAAAACATTGAAACCACATGAACTATCAAAACAATAACAAAAGTACATTGTACATTGCTGCTCGTCACACTGGGAAGCATGATCTGTGACGAGAGATGTGACAGGATCCTCTGGTAAATGGTGTTTAAGTTCATCCTAAGTTCATTACTAAAACCTGAGACGTTGCTCGTTTGCCGCAGCGCCGTACTGTTTCATCTCTCCGACTGCACCACGAGCAGACAAGCGATGGTGATTATGAGTGTCTGGTGTTTATGTTGTAGTAGTCAAGGCCTTCGTATTGTCTGTGCGGCATTAAAAAGCAATCCGTGGGGATGTGAGGGAAAGTGTTTCAGCGGCCTGGGTTATCTGTCTGCTCGGGGAAGGACTCCCTGCTGCTCGCTTGCTGCTGACGCTCATACTTAGTAACTTCTTACATTTCCTGATCCAATGCAAAAAACTGTGAGCTTAGCTGATGTTAGTACATTTTACAAATCGAGTTACTGGGGCGACACGGTGGCTCGGTGGGTAGCACCGTCGCCTCACAGCAAGAAGGACCCGGGTTCGATCTGCGGATGGGGCGGTCTGTGTGGAGTCTGCACATCCTCCCCGTGTCCGTGTGGGTTTACTCCAGGTACTCCGGTTTCCCATAGTCTAAAGACATGCACGTTAGGTTGATTGGTGTCTCTAAAGTGGCCCTAGTGTACGAGTGCATGAGTTTTTGTGCCCTACGATGGATTGGCGCCCTGTCTAGGGTTGTTCCTGCCTTGCGCCCTATGCTGCCGGCTAGGCACCGGCTCTCCCCTGAAAAGGAATGAATGAATGGAGTTGCTAATGGAAATATTTTGTTAGCCAAACCAGATTTAGAAATGTTTCAGTAACGCTGATTGTCCTTGTATTCACATGCCAACACCAATCAGTCATCAATTACACCTAAAGTTCATTTGGTGATGGCCACAAAACTCCATAAATGGCGATCTTCACAGAGAGCTAAAAAAAAAAAGATGATAATCACTGAAAGGCGACTCACAAGTGCTAGATCTTTAATAATGCATTTACAATTACGGCCTTATCCAGAGTGACTTACATTTATCTCATTTAAGCAGCTTGGTGGTGGTGGTGGGGCTTGAACCCCCAACCTTCTATTCAGTAACCCAACACCTTAACCACTGAGCCACCCCTGCAACTCAGCCACTGTGGTTCATCATCTACCATAGACAATAGTGCACCATAACGTTTTGTTCTTTTATAGGGCACTATATTTGTCCTGAGATTTCCTGCATGTAGCAGTGGGGTAGTGCTCAGAAGATTGGAAGTCCCAGCCAACCTGCCACCGTTACCAGCCTTCCAGCAAGGCATACTAGGTGCTTAGTGCCGGGGTGGTGCCATTGCCGCTTTGGAGTTGGTTCAAACCTGCAAACCTACAAAGAACCAGTTTGCTTGTTCATCGCTGTATAGGTCCCCACTCAGTAGCAGCACTACTAGTTTCTGAAGAGAGTCTAAGAGAGGCTCTGAGCCGTTCAGAAATACGCTCAAAACATCGCCCGAGCGTTCCTCTTTCTTTATTTAATGTGTGGTGTTTACTAGGTTTATCGGTGAAATAATCCCTGAACAGGGTACCACTTGGATCAGATTCCAACTTCAGACCGATGCGTACAAAAGCCGCCACGTTTGACAGGTTTTTCTCCCCAAACACACCTGTGGTTTTATCTGGAATGCACTTAGGTCTGTTTGTCCAAGGGCAAGGCTGAGCCACAGAGACAGAAAGAAAGAGAGAGAGTCAGAGAGAGACAGAGAGATAGAGTGAGAGCAAGAGCATAGCAGACAGGATGAAACATCCACTTCGGTGGCATTCACAAAAAAAAATAATAATAAAATCCTTCGCCGCAGGGTTGTACAGAGGTACGCTCGTGTTTATTTGTGTTTTAAAACTTAACCACCGTGAAACAATCAAAAATGTAATGTTCCTCTGATTCACTGCTTTGTTCTCGCTAACGCCGCTCCATCTCTTCATTCACTCTGGAGCTCACTCGACCACCAGTGCACCAGTCTCTCTCTCTCTCTCTCTCTCTCTCTCTCTCTCTCTGCAGGGCAGGCAGCAAAAATAAAAAGCATCGGATCATCCGTGAAGGTAACTTCGCCGAACGCTCGCACCGAGCACAACAACAATAATGGCGGACCGCCGCAGCTTCGACTCATCCTTTGCAGTAAAGTTAGACAGCCTGGATCTTACAGTAGCTGTGCTTTTTTTAATGGCGGTCATAAAGTTTTAACTGGTCAAGATAATCCCAGCCCCCAGCCCCCGAGGTAGGCGCTTCTTCGTTCCAGCCCATCAAATGCTTGTGCTGCTCTGGAACCTTGGCCGAGAACGGGTTCTTTGTCTGAACGTAAAGATCTGGTTCGAGTTCTGAAGCTGCCTCAGTGGAAACGGGGTATGTTTGGCCCTCGAGCAAGGTCTTTAATCCTATCTGCTCCAGGGCTGCTGTATCGGGGCTAACCCTGCTCTCTCTCTGTGTGCTCTCTGCTCTCTGACTCCAGCTTCTCGACAAGCTGGGATATGTGCTGTAATTTATATAAGCCTAAAAAAAGTCGTCGTCGTCGTCTTCAAATCCGAGCTGAGCCCAGGTGAAATGATGTTGCCTGACCTAATTTATATCTCATTGCCTGTGTGACTCCATGTGTGGGTGTCAACCTTTGTTGTTGTTTTTTTTTTTTTTTACACATCTGTTATGAAGTTGCATCAAAAAGCCGAACCGTGATCTGAACAACAGCCGAACACAAAGCAGCAGAAACGACTAATCTCCTTAAAATAAAACTCTTTCCGTGGCGCCACGAGGATCGGGCTCGGGGCTTCTGGAACACTTGCGTACCCCCTTAATCATGGAATCTCTTTTGATTATCTCTAAAGCACGTCACGCGGAATTGTTTTTAGGGCCGCCTACTTGGTGACGTCGGCCCGTTTCCTTTTCTTCGTTCTTCTTTCCTTTTCAGCTCTTTCTGCCAAGGAAAATGTTAAGCAGAAGATTCTTTAATTAGCTCTTTCATGTTTGACCTTGGCTTGTTCTTTCAGCCTTGAGTCTGATACAAACCACGAGAGGTTGTTCTTTCTATCTCGCAGTGGCGCGGTGACAAATTGGCACTAATCGCTATCTGATAATTAACATTTCTTGAGATTTTGAAAGCAGGGCCTGGCTCAGCAGAAAGGTCACAATGAGCAATAGAGAGATGTGTAGACCTGGGGTTTCTGTAGCGTTCGGCGTATACGCCTTGGCCGCACGACGCTAGGGCTGGGTGCAGCCTTTCTTGTTCTCAGAACATTTCTTTGTTCCTTTGAGATTCTGGTTCATGTCGTATAAGGTTCTTGTTCATGCGAACTTCTGCAGCTTGAGATATGCTGGATTTAGATCTTGGCATTCAAATAATGCGGCAAGAAAACATTCCGCACACCATCACACCACCACCACCAGCTTGAACTGTCGAAGGCAGGTTGGGATCATGGACCTATACTCATTCATTCATTCATGTTCTTGATTGCTTATTCCTTTTCAGGGTCACGGGAGAGCCGGTGCCTAGCCGGCAGCATAGGGCGCAAGGCAGGAACAACCTTAGACAGGGCGCCAATCCATCGTAGGGCACACACACACTAGAGACACCAATCAACCTAACGTGCATGTCTTTGGACTGTAGGAGGAAACCGGAGTACCCAGACTCCACACAGAAAGGAAAGGATAGATCCATAGATCCCACCTGGGGATCGAACCCGGGACCTTCTTGCTGTGAGACGACGGTGCTACCCACCCAGCCACCAATTCTCTTTAACACCAATTCTGACCCTACCATGAGCAGAATTTTGGATTCATCACACCATTCTTCCCATCATCCAGATTCCTGCTCATGGCTGACAGGATTACAACTTGATACGATCTTCTGCTGCTGGAACATCCAGTATATAGTTTGACATGTTTTGCATTCTGAGATGCTTTTCTGCTCACCACCGGGTCACCATTCTGACTCAACATTCTGAACCTATTGCATGAATCACAGATCAGAATACCAACAACCCTGCAAACTTTGTCCCTAATCTGTTTCCCGCGAACATAATCTGAAGCTCTTGATCCCTCCTTCTGCCACGTGATTGACACATGACTGAACTGTACGGACGTCCACGTGGACGGGCACTCCCGTTATAAAGCGGTTGATGAGTAGAAATCCGTTAAACCAAGGCAGAACGTTCTGTCTGCATAGGGTTACTCTTCTTCCGAGCTGCACTCGTAATTTAGCTGATTGAGGACATTAAGGCCATTAAGGAATTCTGGAAGAACTTAAATAGCCCTGTTACTCAATGGCTGTAACATTGTCTGAACAATTAGCTGTCTAAAACCAATTTACTTATATGCTGCTGGCATAAAGAATGCAAGTACTTCTGCTTTCTTTTCAGGCGTTGTTTTTTTTTTTCGCTGCTGTATAACGAATGAAACATTAATGAACCACTGAAAGGATGATGTTACACGTTATTTATTAACAATTAGCAATTATTTGGGGCAGCGTAGTGGCAGAGATTTGTCACCCCACAGCTTCAGGGTCCACGGTTTGAGCTTGAGCTTGTGTTACTCATATTCTTCCCATGCCTGTCTTGTTCTCCAGTTTCCTCCCACATCACAAAGACATGCCGGTAGGTGGACTAGCGTCGAATTACTTCTCGGTGTGATGGTGTGATGGTGTGTGCGCACGGTCCACCGGACTGGTCTGTCCAGGGTGTATTTGCAGCTCGTGCCCAGAGTTCCTGGAACAGACTCCGGATCCATTTTGACCCTGAGCAGGATTAAGAATTTACTGCAGACGAGCGAATGAATAAGGATGATCTCTCAGAGTGTGAGATTGTCTGCAGACTCCGGCCTCGTTCATCACTGCCATTATGATGCATTTCGCGTGTGTACTGAAACTCAAAAACAAAATTTATCTTCGCGGGTTGTTCGTACAAGTGGAAATGGATTCCAGAAAAATGATCAAATCCCACGGACTAAACTTTTCACCCGATGCAGGGTTTGCGAGAAGCACTGACTGAGTAGATGTAACATAATTAATCGGTAAAATGCGTTTTGAAATTTGTTTAAATATTAATTTCAGGAGTAGAAAATGATTTGATTAAATGTTATAGCTGAACGGGCGACACGGTGGCTCGGTGGGTAGCACCGTCGCCTCACAGCAAGAAGGTCCCGGGTTCGATCCCCGGGTG
>JANCOA010000023.1:6564842-6577027 GCA_024363135.1 Leptodoras oyakawai | reverse complement strand
AATCCAACACAATGAGCAGCACTTTGAACACATTTTATAAGTGGTCATAAACTTGTAAATAACTCATGAAAGAATAAGGTTACATTAAAACCAAGCACACTGTTGTTTTTCTTGTGAAATTCTCAATAGGTTTGATGTGTTACATAAAGTTGGATCAACACCCATCTTGAAAAGTTTCCCCCTCCCATATACTAATGTGCCACAAACAGGAAGTTGAGATCACCAACCATTCACATTTTATTTAGGTGTATCCATATAAATGGCCCACCCTGTAGATAGCAATGGTTCTCAAAGTGGGGATGGTATTTTTAGTCAGTGTAGTTGAAATCTAAATCCACATGCTCACTTGAATCAAATGGGTTTAATATATTTAAAAAAAAAAAAAAGGCCACACAACAGGACTACACGCGTCAAACTTCATGTGGTGCATAATATGATGACATAAATTGAGAAACAGAGCAAGGATAATGTGAAATGAAATGTCAGTTGCGGCGCCCCCTGTGAATGAAATTGGACGAGATTTGGTGTGTGTCTAAAGAATGTGGTAATGTATCAAGGTGTCGAACTTTGTGATGTTTGAACTTTTACATCAAAACATATTGGCTAGTGAATTGCTGAAGATTTTTTATTAATCATAAGGTATACTACTAGGGGCTAACTTAAATAAAACGTTAATCATTATCCTAAAAGTGCTTTGAACTTACCTTACACTTCAGAGGGAGCTAGCATGAACCTTATATTCCATATCAGATACAGTATTGTAGGGCAACCATACCAAGTTTCATGTGCATTGATGAATTAAGTATGTGATATCTTTGACCAAATTAGTAAAAAAAAAAAGTGAAGAACATGAAGAAGAAAAATAAAGGACAAAAACTATACGAGTGCCAGAGCTAGCTGTGGAGGTCATAACAATGTTAACTTGGCCCTGTGAATGGAAAGTACAGGAATACAAAGCTCTATAGCGCCAATAAATCTGTCGTGTTGGACTCTGTGGAATTTATTTCACAGTGAAAGGAGTCCCTGGCTAGAAAAGTAGAAACCTGTAGAAAAGAGTGGGAATAACTAACTATCACGTTATCATGTTCCAAAACGGACCCATACTGTTCCTCGTTCAGACATAAAGGTGTAGTTTCACTTCAGTGTGTGCATATGTAGACGTGTTCGTTCAAATCAACACAACAAGTGCATCTTCTTCTCTACAGCAATCAAACGAAACCCGAAGCTTGTCGGCATTAGCTAAAAACCACAAGCCTCTCATTTAAAGCCACAGGCAGATGCATTTAACTTTCTTTGCACGGCCTTGAGGAGCAAAGCCTCATTTAGCATTCTTTATTTTAGTGCAGATGGATTATAATAGGAGTTCAGAACATAATAATGTTCAAAAGAATACATTTCATTTACATCGATTCTTATATTCTTGACCTTTCTCGAAACGGTTAGTTAAAATTCAATTACATGCTTCAAGTCATTAGTATAAAACCCTCACTTCTGCAGAGTAGAGCTGTGCTCGCGAGCAGAAATGCCACAAATTCCAGTGAATTGTTTCTGTGCCTTGGAGCCCTTCACACTGCTCAAGTCAAGGATTGTTTTCAGCCTTAATCGGATATACGACCATATGCTAGGAACATAATGGGGTGTGCCATAAGGAAAATATTAAACAAAGCACAAAATGGAACAGTTATCACTCAAAAGATGAGCACACCAATAGCAGCATATTTTCTGGGGAAACATTTTTTTACGCAGTCCCCTTTTTCGTTTGTCTTACAGCAACTCTAAGCGGTAGATTCTCTCTCTTTTCTTTCTCAGACTTTCTTTAATTCACTGGAAATGGTACATACATTTGGCAGACTCCCTTATCCAGAGTACAACCGAGCAGTTGAGGGTTATGTGCCTTGCTCAAGGGCCCAACAGTGGCAGCTTGGTGGAGGTGAGGCTTGAATGCCCAACCTTCTATTCAGTAACCAAACACCTTCACCACTCAGCCTCCTTCTTCTGAAGGAATTCTCCATTGTGTAGAATTTCCAGGTGATAATTGTGAGAGAGTGAGTGAGCAAGCGAATTACAATCCAGTCCCACTGGATCAGTTGTTACTATATAAATAATAACCTATTAGTACCAGGCATCTGGTTCTGCTGCGAGAGAAGCAGGTGTCCCATTATAGAAAACTAATCAGTACCGTTTAATCAATGAGAATCCAAAAGCACTGAGTATCAATCACTGAGTTGCTGTGTAAAGAGGCTGACCTGTGTTTTTAGGAGCCTCGCCATACACCGGTCCTCCATACCCTGGTTGCGGAGGCACTGGATATCCCTGATAGCCAGGTTGGACAGGGTATGTCCCCGGTGGAGCAGGGTAGTTAGGGTATGGTCCTTGTGCAGGACCAGGTGGATAGCCCGGAGTGGGGTAGCCCTGAGGAGGGTAGCCCTGAGGAGGGTAGCCCTGAGGAGGGTAGCCAGGAGCGGTAGCAGGAGGGTAACCGGGAACAGGGGCACCTGGGCCCATGTATGGTGGAGGTTGATCGTTGTTCATCGCCAAATATGAGTAGTTACCTGGAGGAGAAAAAAAACCACCACTTTGTCAATAGTTGCCTTTTATTCAATACACCAACACTGACAGAAACCAAAAGCAAGCGTCTGCTCTTGACGTTAAGTGTTGGGCAGCCTCTCCCTTTTGACCAAGCCCGTCAGCTTTGCACAGCCTAGCTGATAAAGCTCACAAAGAGGAAACACTCAGATCAGAAACTTAGAAATGACTCAAACATTCCTACGTTTCTGATAACAGTGTTATAAATGATTGCAACATTACCCTGTACTGAGAACAAACACGTAACTGACTCATAACGAGGTTAAGGGTTGTTGTTGTTGGTGGTGACGAACGTATCGTATACGTGTAAGCGTGAATTAAAACGTAAAATGAAAATGATGGTTTTAGAATCAGACATGAGAAAGGATACATCAGATCTGTGCTTCTGTATGCTTACCCAGGTTTGAAACAGTATGGCACAATGTGGTAAAGTCATTTCCGTTGTTTTTAATGATCGGTTCAAGGACACCGATACTGGCGTCAGCCCAATACAATACTCCTTTACTCATACTTGTACGAGATACCCACATCTGATAGATTGAGATACAAGTACTGTTTGAATTTGATCAATTTGATTCTCCTTATCGATTCTCCGTTCCAATTCCAAAATGGTAAAAAAATTTAAGGTCAAATGTTTTGATAACCAAAACACAGTATTTCTTTCAAATGTTAGCTGAACATTCACAAAGTAAATAAACTAAAACACACTTTTAAATAAACTTGCAGTCCATCTGTCACACTGTTATGATGTTGGCCGTTCGTGGTAGTTTGTATCTAAATGAATGGACACAGGGTGACACGGTGGCTAGCACCGTCGCCTCACAGCGAGAAGGTCCCGGGTTCGACCTGGGTCCTTTCTGTGTGGAGTCTGCATGTCCTCCCTGTGTCCGCGAGGGTTTACTCTGGGTTCTCTGGTTTCCTCCCACAGTCCATGCACGTTAGGTTGATTGGTGCTTCTAAAGTGTCCCTTGTGTGTGAGAGTGTGTGAGTGTGTGTGCCCTACGAGGGATTGGTGCCTTGTCTAGGGTTGTTCCTGCCTTGCCTTGTGGCTAGGCACCAGCTCTCTCTCTTGACCGTGAAAAGGAATAAGTGGTCAAGAAAATGAATGAATGAATAAATGGACACACTGTTGTGTTGATGCAGGACGTAGTCACATAGCTCCTAGCAGAAAGCTAGGTACATCCTTATAGATACATCCTGCTATAATGAATGATAATGCGTTTAGGAACCCATAAATGGAACCAAAGTTAAATTTTGGCATTTTGGATTCCAGTTTGGAGAGTTTCTGTTCTGAACTCTAGACATAAGCATAGTGTACGCTGTGACGCTGATGCACAGGTGACACAAAATGAAAGCGATCAGAATGTCTTTCATGATTAACAAATGAGGTTTTCAATGCATAACGTTCTAAAGAACAAGCTTAGTAGCCCAAGTGCATGAACAAGGAGAGTTAAAAAAAAAAAAAAAGACCCAAATAACCTTTTCCATGACATGTCTGATTTATCAAGTTCATCAAAAGGTCATAAAGTACCACAAACATCTGTACTGGTTCAAGTCCGAAGACGTTTTGAGGCATGATGGAAAGTGGAAACAGAAGCTGTGAAAAACCACACATCCTCATTTCTTTAACATAATTTTCACATCAGCTTATCTTTGAATTGGGTGTACTACTGCTACTGACGGCATTACGCAGAACTGTGTTTTGTATAAACATTGACTAACTGCCCAAACGCTACCACCAAAAGTAAGCGGGTTCTCCATTCTTTTGTCAGTCCTGAAACTCTCGCCTGTTTGCACCTTACTACAAACCCCATTCCCAGTTGAAACACTTTCTTGTAATATAATTAAAAAATTATAAAAAAAAAGTCTGTAATGTGTTCATTCACTTGAATCTTTATTTAACAGACAAAATGGCTTTTTAAGTGCTTTCTATGATGAATTTAAATCCAGTTTTTAAATAAATCATTTTAGAAATCGATGCTGCAACACACTCAAAAAAAGTTCTGGGTCACATGACCACTTTTATAATGATGCTTTTTAATCGTTTAGGAATGGAAGATACTAATTGTTGCAGATTTGCAAGTGGAATTTTTGCCCGTTCTTGCTGTGTACAAGACTGGAGCTGCTGAACAGTCTGTGGTCTCTGTTGTTTGATTCTCCTCTTTATGATGCTCCATACATTTTGAAAAGGAGACAGATCTGGACTGCAGGCTGTCGTAACTGGTGCAAATTGTTCTAGACATGGAGTTCCTGGGAAATGATGTCATCTTGACAGAAGCATAATACCAATATAAGCCCACGTATCAATGGTACCTTCACATACATGCAGATCCCCCTGATGCAGCACAGATTCTGTTTTTTTGCACTTTTCATTCGTAACAGTCTGGATGGTCTTTTTGTTCAACTCTGGTACATAAAATCTGATGTACATTTTTCCCAAAAACAAGCTGAAGCGTGGACTCGTCTGCCCACAGAACACGTTTCCGCTGACTTTCGATCCATCTCAGATGACTTTGGGACCCAGTGAACACGTCAGCATTTCTGCATAAAATTAATATCTGCTTCCTCTTTGTACAATACAGTTTCAGATTGCATTTCTTGATGCAGTAATGAACTGTGTTAAGTGACAACGATTTTCCAAAGTCCTCCCGAGCCCATGTGGCTATGTCCATCATGGTAGCATGACGGTTTCTCAAACAATACCATCCAAGGGCTCGATGGTCACATACATTCAGCAGTGGGTTCCACCCTTAAAGATTTCCCCTTACTCCCTGAATCTTTTCATGATATTATGAACTGTAGATGCTGAAAGAGCAAAATTCTTTGCAGTCTTACACTGAGAAAAATTGTATTTGAGCCGACTGACAATTCTCTCATGAAGTTCGGCACAAAGCGGTGAACCACGACCCATCCTTACTTGCAATGACTAAGCCTTTGGTTGATGCTCCTTTTATATTCAATCTTGATTAATTCACCCTTTACCAGTTAAACTTATTATCTTTTCCATCTTATTTTGCTTCTGTCCCAATTTTTTTTTTTACAGGAATCAATTTCTAAATTTGTTAAATATAAATAAATAGAATTATGTTCATCATTGACAATCTTTTTTGTCTTCATGCCTGTTAAAAAAAAATATTCACTTTTTTCTGTTAACAACTTTAATTAAAACTGATCTCAGTTTTTATCGCATTTTTAGAAAGTGTCCCAACATTTCTGGAAATACGGATTGTACAGGCTACAGTACACATAATGCAAACACTAATTAATTTTATTAATAATTAATAAAAGATTTCTCAAAGCCATATTCTTTCTAGGAGGAAGTGCACGATGAACCGCTTGGGCCGTATTCCTGAACAACCTTTCATCTATATTAATTTTCCATCATATATTAATAAACATTAACAACAGAGTGTAGGTCAAATCTCTTCATGATACCTGGACATCTGGGTTTAGTTTTTAATGATTGGATTTGGACTGTCATCTCCAAGAGTCTGTAAACCTGGAAGCTGATAGAAGTTTATGAATATTTGTGAGTTTTAATTAATAATAATAATAATAATAAGAAGAAGAAGAACAATGGTAAACTTTATATATTAGTGTAGCCTTGCAAGGATGATGTCTAAACATCAAGGGTTTAAAATCACTGTGCAAAAATAACTATTCAAACTCTATTTGTTTGACCATTTGTCTAAAAGCTTTGTGTTTTTCCCTAGAAATCCCACATTCTTTACCACTTCTACCCTACATTCTTAATCTCCTTTTCTTAGAATTGTATTTAGGGCTCCGATTATGACCGCCACAGCGGTCCTGGTGGTTTTTTCCTTCTAATATTTGGTCAACAAGATCGTTCACTTAGAATCGTGTGCTTGTAGCACCACGTCCGATATGGAATATAAGTTTTGTGTCCCTAACTTTTTGGGCAATAGCTTCAACTTTTTATGACAAGTTGCTAATTATGATACATTTGTGGAGTAGCACAACCTAGACAATAATGTTTAAAGCAGAAAGCTAGCAATTCACTAACCAATATATTATGTAAATGCTTAAAACTTAAAAAAGACCTGCATCATTACCACGTCATTTATATGCACGTCACATTTGGTGAAATTTCATCCATAGGGGGTTCAGCTCCCAAGCTCCATAAGTCACCACTAAAAATTCATTCATCCGTTTTATTTATTTAAAGACTGCACAGATTATCATATTGTTGTAGGATAATGGCTATGACAAGGATCATAAAGCCAGGTATTTTGCTTCACATAATGGTGATATAACCCTTTCTATACATGCCATGTCCCATGACAAGCACATGCCGTTCCCGGTGGTAAACTCAATCAGTGTGTACAAATCCTTCTGAAGGAGAATCATTGTATTATGTGTCCCAGGCCTGGATAGGATGTCAGATGTACTGCTAACATACAATAATGTAACTTTCACTCAGCAAATCCAATTCAGTGCAATATCTTGCCTAGATAAAAGTCACACTGAGCAGTTCCATAATGGTGGTGAATTATTAACCAGGTGGCCACTTAATGGTGTGTGCACACACACACACACACACACTACACTCAAACATAATGGAGGGTTTGTATGACTAATGTCCATAAGCTATAAGACAGAATTAACACAAGAATCTAATTCACCTTTGAAACAGAAAACTTCATTTATGCTTCAAGGGTCATTTAAAAGCTTTTGTTCAAATGGTTATGGCATTAAAGATGATTTAAATTCCAAACTTAAGGATTGTAATGGTGGACATGGTCACCTGGACGTCGTTATTGATTAATAATTAGTGGAACCAGGTGAACTTGAACGCACCCACATTCAGGCCCACAATAACAAGCAAGTGACTGCGTGACATAGTTCTAGCAAATAAGTCCTAGCAAACAAATGTACAACACGAAATTTTATGTCTGGTCCTCTTTCACACTTAAAAAGTACCTTTCATACAAGCAGCACCTTGTTGTTGTTGGTTTTTTTATATGTTAACAGAGACCTGATATCCGGGCGAACATAGGACCCTGGGGATTCTATGATGCTACACAAGGCATCGGGTATGTGTGAAGCGTGAAAAGGGGATGCGAGTTAAATTACATGGACACGGATGGATTTAAAAACAAGATTCAAAAGGAAAACTACATAGACAGACCTTGTTTAATGCAATAAGATGATTGTAATAAGGGTATAGGGTTTGTCATATTAATAATAATAATAATTACCTTTGGTTTAACGGAAGGTAGCGGTATCAAATGTCACTGATGGACGATGCAGCGTTCACCTGATCCTGGATTTGATGTTTTATTGCTATTATAAATCAGGCTGTCGGAGTCCCATATGCTGAGTCAAAGTCCGTACTGGTCCTCTCCACCGATTCCGCGTAATAATGACGCCACGGTTGCGGCGATAAGAGCGACCTTATTGGAAAGTTCTGACAACACTATATCAGCTGACCCTGTTCAGAGTTGCCAGATAGTGTGTTAATCCTCCTACTGTTTTTGAAGTCATACTAGGTAGGAGATTAAAGAAAAGGGGGTGATTGACATTGTGTTGTGTCGTAATAAATCATTTTTAAAGATTACATTCGGTACAGCCTGGTTTGTAGTTTAAATCGTGACTGCTTTTTTGAACCAAATATCCAAGTAAAACTGGCAACCCTGGGCAACGCGTCACTCACATCCCCCCTGTCTCATTCGATATCACGTCACATAAGGAAAATGAGGGTGATTGTGTAATACATAACTGTATAATTGGGCATGTGAGGGACAAAGGGACAACGTCTAGCTTTTCATTCATTTCACTGTTCTGGGAAACTAATGCTAAAGAATGAAAAGAGGTAACTAAAAAGAAGGTTATTGTTGCACTAAGCACAAAAATGTATTATAAAGTTAAGGATTTTTTTATTGGGGCGACATGGTGGATCGGTGGGTAGCACTGTTGCCTCACAGCAAGAAGGTCCCCGGGTTTGAGCCTGGAGTCTGCATGTCTTCCCTGTGTCCGTGTGGGTTTACTCCGGGTACTCCGGGTTTCCTCCCACAGTCCAAAGACATGCACAAAGTGGCCCTAGTGTGAGTGTGTCCTATGATGATTTGGCGCCCTATCTAGGGTTGTTCCTGCCTTGCGCCCTCCTGTTGACCCTGAAAAGGAATAAGCGGCCAAGAAGATGAATGATTGATTTATTATTGAGCTTATATGGTGTATATGGTGAAGAAGAAGAATTGGCATCCCATCCAGCATGTATTTCAGTGGTGTCCAATCTTATCCATGAAGCGCCAGTGTGGGTGCAGGTTTTCTTGCAGAATGCACACACTACTGAATGTCAAGATCCATTGATTAGATCCAGTGATTAAAAACAGGTGAAATGAGGTGTGGTTCTTGCTTGACTGGAAGGATAACGTGCACCCACACCGGCCCTTTGTGGATAAGATTGGACACCACTGATGTATTCCTTCACACCCAGTTTTCCTCAGATAGACTGCTGAATTCACTAGGTATCCAAGTGTTGCAACAACAAAAAAAAAGCATTCACTCTATGATCTGGAGATCATGGGTTTGTATCCGGTAGTCAAGAGTCCACTGTGAGTCAATCACAGCGCCAGTAAGCAATCACGGATGTCTGCCAGTTCATGCATGTCAGGATGGACAGGGCTTTACTTCGAGTGAGTTATACTGCCCCGTGATGCACTATGGAGTTCAAAAAGATGGCTGCGCATATCTTATGAAAGTCTCCACCCTCCCAAGTTGAGAAATTTCAGAATTGTTTTTGTTGTTTTGCTAAATAAATGCTTAAATCACAAGTGTCTATGGTTGTCCCGGTGTGGACTTCCTCTACGTTCTCCAATTTCTTCCCACCTGCCAAAACAATCCAGTGGAATAACTACATGAAATTACATCTAGGCGTGAATGGGTGTGCATGGTGCCATGCAACAGTCCAGTGTTCCCATGATGGACTGTGTATCCACCTGAGCAAAATAAAACATTTACTGAATATGAATGATCCCTGCCTTCCACCCAGTGAACACTGCGATAGGCTCCAGCAACCCCCTCCATCGGCACATAGTAGTAGGATAAGCGGCTTAGATAATGAACGAATGAAAGAATGATAATGATACTGACATTTCACCATTAGGATTAGATCATTTTTTATTTCATAAACACCATTACAGTTGAACTGTGCTGCAAAAACCTGCACCTGTGGTTCAGTACATGCCCTAATCAAGGACAGTTTTAGTGCATTCTAGTGCAAAATAAATGCAAGAACAAGATAATACATTAATCGCTCTGTGTGCGCGATAACCTAACTTCTGACAAATAAAGCTATCCCACATGTAACAGATTGGCATTCTGTTCTGTCAGGAATGTATGCCTCGCCGCTCAGTGAAAGACGGTCTGTCTCCAGCGTTTGTCATAAAGGAACGGCCAGAGACATTTTCTAATCGCTGCTTTAAAGGGCGTCGGTTCCGCGCTGAGCCCAAGCAGCTCCAGACGAGAACATTCTAGCTGCGCGTTCTGTGGCCTCTGAGCGCCGGTTCCAGCAGGCTGCTCCGTCAACTACATACAAACGCACAAACACAGTGCACAGTTCTTTCTACATAATGCACAAAAGCTGAACTAGGAGAATAAGGTGTACAAGCTCCTGAGATAAACAAGCAGTTTTCAGTTTTTTCAACCATTTTTTTTTATTTTATTTTATTACATTTCCAAGACAGACCATGTGACTACAGACGTACCGGTATCAGGTGACTCCTGGGAAGGTTAAACACGTCTGCAATAGCACAGGCTATCTCGTATTTGGTCATCTGCTCTTTTCCGGAGTAATGGAAGATCCCACGCAAGGACGAGTCCTAGATTAACATCAAAAGACAGAGGTGTCATTTAATTGATTATGCTAGAAGATCAAATCTGGTGTCTTGCCTTGGATGTGGTGCAAACCGATGATATCCACAGGATTTCAAACATTGCTACTGTTTCCAGGTGATACTCATTAACTTTTTTCATAGAGCTGGTAAATTCCGAAAAGGGAAACAAGTTTAACCCTAAATACCAAGTACTCTGCTTTGCAAAGAGAGCAGAGCTCGGTGTGCCAAAATGAAAATAGCCTGCAAGTAAACAAATTAGCTGAAGAACGAACAGGATGTAGCCACAGAGTTTATTCACAAGCTGGAAGAGAAACAGAACAGATATTTCAGCCTGCCCCAATACTGCAACGTCTCTTGGTTCCAGTGAAGAAGAGACATTTTATACGTGTGTGCAAATTTCTGGCAACAGTTTTGTGGAATGACTGCATATGGGTCTTAAGGGTGCATCTCAACCACAAGCTTACAAACTCTGGGGATTTATTTATTTTAAAAAAAGGATTTCATCCTGACAGCAGCAAACGACCATCAGGGGCCTTTGAGTCGATATCTGATTGCAAACTGAATTGATTAGACTTGTGCCTGTTTCACTACAGCATGTGATGGCATAGCTCTCCAACAACTAGTGTAGTTTTAGGCATTTAAAATGCAGACTGTTTTTATGACTGGATGATAGCCTAGGTAGGATTAGAGTGTAAATAATTTTCACATACAACTGTCTGCAAATCTTA
Source organism: Leptodoras oyakawai (assembly GCA_024363135.1). NCBI lineage: Eukaryota > Metazoa > Chordata > Actinopteri > Siluriformes > Doradidae > Leptodoras > Leptodoras oyakawai. Next base: position 6,565,857 of record JANCOA010000023.1, on the reverse strand, counting down.
TTTCTCAAATCTGAAGTGTCAGAGTATGTCCAAACCCTGATATAATTCTTTTGTCTCTTTTTTTTGGCTGTTTGCCAGAATTCAGCCACAGAGAGAATGTTTAATAGGAGCCCCGTCTGTGTGCTGTCTGGCTATACATCTGTCTAAACCAAACCTGCAATGCAACCATTCTGTAGCTGCTACAAGCACACAAGAGTGTTTCATTTCATCAGTGTCTATACTGTACATGCAACAGTGTTAATGAAACAGGAAGTCAAGTCAAGTGGGGTTTTATTGTCATTCCTTGTCATGTACACACACATATATATATATATATATATATATGTGTGTGTGTGTGTGTGTGTGTGTGTGTGTATATGTTGCATATATACCCCTGTGTGTGTGTGTGTAATATATATATAACATATAACAGTGTGCAAGACTACAAATACACAGGACAGTTAATACACAGAATATGGGCTATAACTATAAATTATTAAGCAGTGCAGCAGCAATATTATCAGCAAAACTGATGCAGCTTTGTAAAGCGCAGTACCTGCTTGTACCAGCAGAGCCAAAGTTTGTAAATTCGGATGCAAATACCATCTTCACTACGTTCTGAGAAGCTGGGTCCAGACTATCGCCACACTGACTTCCGGTTGCACCAGAACCTCTTAAATTGCAACATAACTAGTAGTGCCTAAAGCCATTCTTATATAAAATATTGGTACATTTGTTTCTATCATTTCATGCCAATCAACACCATCATATACTCCAAGCAGGAAATGTGCCTTTTCAAGGCATTTTTTACGCACAGTGGTCTGCATTTGTCGTTGTCCAGATTCAGTATTTCCAGCCTTCTGAGTTAGAGGGAAAAATATGTAAGTCCAGTTTGCATGGGGGCGGCACGGTGGCGCAGTGGGTAGCACCGTCGCCTCACAGCAAGAAGGACCCGGGTTCCGTCGCCTCACAGCAAGAAGGACCCGGGTTCGATCCCCGGGTGGGGCGACCTGGGAAATTTCTGTGTGGAGTTTGC
>JANCOA010000023.1:6552745-6563136 GCA_024363135.1 Leptodoras oyakawai | reverse complement strand
CCGCCCGGTTTCGAACCGGGGACCTTTCGCGTGTGAGGCGAACGTGATAACCACTACACTACGGAAACTGCGGTGCACAAATGGGATCTCTATCAACAGTTACCTTGACAGTGTTCAGTTTTCATTTATATATGGAACGTTTCAGATGGACAATACTTTAATTGATTGCCATATTATATCACATTTTTACCAAACAATGTGTCACAGCAGTTTTAGGCTACTGTCTGAGGCTACAGTGGTGAGGAACCAGACTCAGAAGAGATCACCTTTGTGACACCTCAATCTTGATGGAATCACATTGCAATTTGCATTTTTAAAACAAACACTGGTACAAAGAAATCCAGCACAAAGTGCCAAAAGGATCCTGGCCATTCCCAGTCTGGTGAAGCTAGAATTCAATGCAAGTCTAAACAAAATGGGAAAGTTATAAAAGGTAAAAATATGAGTAGACCGAGCAAGACCTAGTCCTAGTGTCAGGATAGAAAATTGAAAGATCTGATCTTAGAAGTTACATACCTTCAATTCCACACCACAGTTCACAGCATGGAAAAGCACTTAACTCCATGTCAGATTTCAACCTGCCGTACACTCGTTTTCTCATGGTAGTGTTACAGCAGGCCTACCAGAAAACCAATAAGAATGACAGCTATTTTTCTTTGCACAACTAATAACTAATCTAACTTACAGGTGCAAAAGATTCTTCTCACCCCCACAGCGCACCCTCAGACCCCTGCAGAAGCCCACCTTTAACACGGCTCATGCTCGCACATGGTCCATATTGGAGCACACATGATGTTAAAGAGAAGGTGGTGGTATCTGGATGCGCAACAAGGTGTGCCCAATTATCTTGGCCTGTTATGTACTTCACAATATTTGGCCTTTGGGATGCAAGAAGATGGAAGATCCTCCACGACTGCCTGGAATACACATGCCACCGTGTGCATGACCTCACAGCAATGTTAAAATATAACTACATTCTTCCAATTAGGTATGATTCAAAATCCTTTATATGCTAACGGATAACAGATTTACTCAGAGGAGGTTACAAAGGTGAAGATCTATTAAGATCCAGCTGTGCAATTTCAATTGGGAAATTAGACACAAATTTTATAAAATGTTCTTGGATCAAATATAGGAATGTTTCTACACAACCTTATAAACGAGGCCCCTGACACTCACAGGGCTGAACATTAGATGTTATAAAAATTAAACCACATTCAAATTAAGTGTGTGGCAGTTATTTGTTTTTCCATCCCTTGGTTTCTCATCATGTGCAGTGCTGCAACTTATTGTGGTGAATCATTACTGGAATAGGAACATACTGAAGAAAGGGGTGCATGAACATTTGTGCAACTGCCTGTTATTACATGGAGTACACATAAGCAACCTTAAGACTTTACTGAAATTAAAACAGTTGAAACTCAAAGGGTCAGTGCTCCAAGCTCTGGCATCAAGTCTGCAACATGGGTTAGCTTCAGGGAGACCATAAGTTCAGACAGTTTTCTTTGACTACTTATTCTGACTTTGAATGCAACAAGGTGGGGGTTATTTCAAGACTCAAGAAACATGAATAAATTTGCTCACAGAATGTCCAGCTAACTGGATATATAAAAGTCCTATGCAACAGCAGGTTTAGTGTCCATAAAAGCAATATGAAAGTATAAAAGTAAATTATTTAAAAAAAAAAATTAACATTTAAACATTAGCATTACAAAACAATATAGGACAAATAGATAAGACAAATATTAAACAAAAGGTTTATTTCTAACAATTTATCAATTACACTCTAGGAATGAGAGCTCAATAAAGGTGGAAAAGCCACCTTGTTACAGGCATTAAGCTTAATCTTACTGATTACCACTTAAAGGCTTCACCAAGTTAAAAACGCAAAAGTCAAAATGAATCAAAAGTGCCAACTATTGGGAAAAAAAAAAATATATATATAAACACATAATCCGACTGCTGATATTTTACTTGGCATCTCTAAACCAATCATTCCCCTCATTCCCCCCGTCCGTCCCTCCCTCCCTTCCTTGCTCCGTGCATGTGAATTTGCAGCAACAAAAGAAATGGTAAATCTTGGAAACACCGGAAAAAAAATTACTCAAACATTTTATTTCAAAAGCTCCGATAGCTCACGATCCTCATACGCTGTAAATTCAGTTGACATGTAAAATACAACCATACAATACATTAGATTCAAAAAAGGTACCAAAAAGTACAGTAAAAATTACACTTCCAAAACTGGAAATGTGGACAAAGAAAATAAAATAAGAAATAAAAAGTGTGGAACGAGACACAGCGTCCCCATTCATCCACTGTCCTGTACAAATGGAGCACGAGTCCCATCGTAGCAAAAAAAGGAGAGAGTCCCATCTTGTATCACCTCTTGCTGCTGTTACGGGTTCTTGGATTGAAAATACTTATGGCCTGAAGAGAGGAAAAGGTGCAGGAATGACTGAGTGGCAAAACAAAACAGGAAGTAAAAGAGAAAAGACATGCTCCTAAAAGAATAAGCAGTACAGAGCGGAATAAGAGAGATTTTATATTCCAACAGAAAAAGGCACCAAAGCATTAAAGCATTAAGCAAAGCGGAATATTCTACCGAAGATTTAATTGTAGAAGAATATTATAATCTCCAACATGCAAACTGAGCAGTCCACCACCACCTCAACCCTTATTGATCAAGTAGTGTAGTTCAGATGCATATTTTATAAACACTACTAAGAGCCAGTGGCTTCTCTTAGCCCTTCTCATCTATAGCGGTTTATAATTTAATACAGTTTCATAATCTAGTGTATAAAATGGACTTCTGGGGCGTTAATAAATTCCAAATAATGCTATTAAAAAAAAGAAGAAAAAAAAAAAAGGGATCTACGCTTAACAATAGAAAAGTTAATAATGGGGGGGAAAAAAACGCATACCTGCACTACACGTGATCAGTATGGCTTGTAGCTACCCTGGTGGCCTCCACGTCTTGGAGTTTTCCCATAGCTCGTATTGCCCTGATCTGAAAGACGAGAGAGAGGATTCTGAGCACCTCCGTGCAAAGATACGTGAACCATGGTGATCAGGCAAGCGGAAGCAAACAGCCTGGGCACTTACTGTAGTCATATCCACCACCATAGCCATAGTAGCCAGAAGAGTAGTCATAGTTGCCATAACCCCCATAGTTTCCGTAGCCTTGTTGTCCACCGTATCCATAGCCCTGGTTGCCGTAGCCTTGGTTCCAGTAGTTGCTGTAACCCTGGTTCCAATTCTGATGTTGGCCTGTGAAGAAATTATACACATGGCCAAATTCAGCACAAGCCTGCGTATACAATGCACCGAGTAGCACTCACATTGCACAAGCCTTAGTCATACTGTACACAGCAATCATGTCCACACTGAATGGAGTGACTAATCTCTGCAGTACTTCAACTTCTTCTGTGCTCTTAAGCGCACATTTTAAAATATCTACACACTGATAACAGGATTGGACTTACCACCACGACCCCTGCCACGAGCTCCGTAACCGCCACCACGGCCACCGTACTGCTGCTGCTGGTAGACCTCCTTCGGCTGGGCGACTTTAATTTCACACTGAAATGGACAAGAATAATTAACACTCAAGCAGCTCCATTACCAGGGAAGCTCAGGACAGCTGAAACTTTACACCTCGTACTACAAACGAACACAGACATTCCACGCTGGCAAACGACGTCTCTAAAAGCTCTGAGCACTACGAGGCTTAACGTGACGTTTCAGCATTTACACATGCATCATCATCTACACACACACACACACACACACAATCATTTATTACCTTGCTTCCGTTAACAGTGTGGTATTTCTTTTCTAGGACTTTCTTGACAGACGACTCTTCCTTATAAGTAATAAAGACGAAACCCCTTCTCTTGCTCGTTTTTGGATCCGTGGGAAGTTCAATACACTCAATCTTAAAAAAAAGAAAGAAAAATGAATAAACATACAAATTCAAACATGTCGTTAAATGTGTAGGTAATTTACTCGTTAAGTCCTCACCTCTCCAAAGGCTCCAAAATATTCCTGAACCTTTTCTTCCGTAGTCTCAGGATTTAGACCGCCAACAAATATTTTCTTAACAGGGTCCTTCTTCATTGCCATCGCCTTCTTAGGATCGATCTGTCTTCCATCTAGCCGGTGTTCCTTTTGCTGCAACACCTGCAACACAAGAAACATTTACAACCCCACTTAGGTCTTAGGCCATATGCATCTTCAGCTCCATCTGCCAGGATCTTCCCTTTACCGAATTACAAAATACCTTTTCCACACTTGCTGCCTCTTTGAAGAGGACGAACCCAAAACCACGTGACCGGCCCGTGTTCGAGTCCATTTTGATGGTACAGTCCGTCACCTCACCGAACTTTGAGAAGTAGTCCTTAAGATCTTTTTTGCTTGTGTCCCAGCTAAGACCACCAACAAACATTTTCCTGCAATTAAAAAAAATAATAAAATTAGACCATATTAATTTACTAGGACATAGTATGCAGAGCTTTTAACAGGTTAAGCAAAGGCTTAATAAAGGGCAATAAATCCCAAGTTAAAAGCTTTTCCAGACCTGCAATACCTAAAGCCTTTGACTACTGTGCAAGAAGCTGTAACCAGAAATACTATGCAACAAATGGCAAATAATGAGCAAGAACCCAGTTTTACTGTACTGTATTGCACCCGATACTGATCACTGGCTCACATCACTGCAGTTTTGCAAGAAACCACTGATCACCCCGTTTCTCCCAGCCATGCTTCTTTCTTCCCTGCTGTAAACACTTCTTGTAGATATTTACTAATAAAAGCAAGAATCTATTTCCTTCGTGATCATTCAACCGTCTCTACGACTCCCTCATCACTGCTTCTTGACAGAACTCAAGCATTAAATGAGAATTTTCTGAATGGTGCCGTGAACAATGATTTATTACACTGAAAGAGAATCTTTCCTCATGCTCCCTAACCTGTAATCGGATAAACCAACAATCCTGAGGAATAAATTAATATGCAAATCACATATCTGACAACATTCTTCTTAAGAGTTTAGAGACTTTGCATCATTTGAGAATTTCAAACCCCTGAGCAGAGAGATATGACTTCAGCTCAAATCGCTGCTGCTGCTGTTACATAGAGCCAAGAGAGCAACCTCCATCAGCGAGTAACGTCTGATGACATTGGCCGTTTGCCCAACCATTGCACCGTTTAAACTCTTATTGGGGATAATAGCTAATAAAAGCGAGTAACTTTTTCTTGACTGCTCAATTTCCTCTACGACTCACCTGTACTTTTGAAAATGGATAAAAGTTTCAGTTCTGCACGTTACCATTCTTATTCAGTAGGGATTATTATTCAGCCATCGCAGGGCACGTACACACACACACACACACACACACACACACACACTAGGGCCACTTTAGAGACACCAATTAACCCAACGTGCATGTCTTTGGACTGTGTAAGGAAACCGGAGTACCCCGAGTAAACCCACGTGGACACCTGATGGACATGCAGACTCCACACAGAGAGGAGCCGGACCGCTCCACCCGGGGACCTGAACACGGGGCCTTCTTGCTGGGAGGCAACAGCGCTACCCACTGAACCATTCATCTTCTTGGCCGCTTATTCCTTTTCAGGATCACGGGAAAGCCGGTGCCTAGCCGGCCACATAGGGCGCAAGGCAAGAACAACCCTAGACAGAGCGCCAATCCATCGTAGGGCACACACACACACTAGGGCCACTTTAGAGACACCAATCAACTTAACGTGCATGTCTTTGGACTGTGGGAGGAAACCAGAGTACCTGGAGTAAACCCACACAGACACAAAGGACATGCAGACTCCACACAGAAAGGACCCAGAGTCTCCGGCCCACCCGGGGGACCTTCTTCCTGTGAGGCGACAGTCGCCCCCACTGATCCAGTTCTGCAGATTTTTTTTTTAAATTAATAAATAAATATTTTTATCATGGTAAACTCCAAGGGAACATTCTCATCTGTAATTCGACATGCCAATGATCTTTATAGCAAAATAATAATATGCCAATTATCATCCGACACCTGGCGCGCGGTTACAGCATCAGTAGCGGCGACGCTCGCGGCTCAGAGAGGCAGACATCCCGACAGCCCGGGGCCCATCCCCCATCACCGGGCTAACAAAGAGCGGATGAACAAAAGCCTTAAACGGCTAACAGACGAGTGCAGCAGCACGAGAGCTCGTCTCACCCGGCGTCCTCCTCCGCCTTGGTGGCTTCGATCTGCCCTCCATCCGCCGCTCCGTTCTGAGACTCGCCCTGAGCGGCCTCTCCCCCCGCCTCGAGCTGTGTGTCCGCACCCTCCGCTCCGTTCAGCGCCTCCTCTCCGTTTCCGTTCTCCGAGGTCTCCATGAACTGCTGCTCACTGTCGTCGGCCATTGCGACTAATTTGTTCAGCCTCCTTTAAAACACAAGTTACAAGACAACACATCACAACACCTGCAATGTACTCAAAGCGCATACAACGAAAACATTAGCGGCTAACAATTTAAACGACAATGTACCTTCACTTACGCGGATACTCAGCGAGTGCACAAAGACACAAAATTCTAAAACTGAAGCACATTCAATTACAGACATTTCATTTTCATTTCATTATAAATTACTCCGTATAACTGATGCGTTACACATTAACAATGGCGGACGTAACTAGCATACATACGCTAATGCTAATACGAGATGCTACACTTGCCTCCTATATACTCTTACTATAGCGACGTTTTAGAAATATACCGAAGACTGTTTTAAAACAGGTTGATTTGTTGTTATTCTTCAGTATGTTTGTGCAACATGACAAAGCAACCTAAAATAAAATAAATAAAAAAAAATGCCGGCTTACTGTTTAGCTCCGCGAGCCTGCGACCACTGTTCAAGATGGACTCCCGCTCACAGCGCCGACTCGTGGCAGCTTTTATATTGCCGGATGTAGACACTCTGAATAAAACAAGTTCGGATTGGACAATCAAAACGAACAGCGCATTGACGGTAGCCGCTCATTGGTCAGTGCAGCTGGTGCGTCATCTGTTACGCTTTTTATGCGCATTTTTTACGCCAGTTCGGACTAGTACACTGTACAAGATGTTCCAGGAGGAGTGAGGCGTGCTCACGGGGGTCAGCTTATTTATGTATTTACAACAAATCGGAGGAAATTCGCTAAGGTATTTACAACAAATCAACTAATGCACTTACAGATCATTTTAACCAGCGTCATGATTTCTGCCCTGGTGTCACATATTACAGTAAAATAACATTTTAGTAACATAAATGCTCAACAAGTAAACAAAAGATAAAAAAAAATGTCTTATGGGTTATTAAGTGAGATAAACTGTAAAATTTTAAACGTACAATCACACTTTATAACAACATTATAAGCAGATTTAAATGGATTTCACACTGGTCTAAACTGCAGTTCTCTTTTACATCAACAGGGTTACAGGGATGAATATAAGGTTGGATATTTTTTATAGATCATATCTAATATCCAAAAGATCATATTTATTTATATAAGTTATTTGCATATCAGATATACCAACCTTATAAAGGAATCTTTATAAAAAAATACTTTTAATAAGTTAGTTAGGACTTTCTTGTTTACCCTACCAGATCTATTTTCATATGGGGCAAGAGACTAGGGCTCAGCTAAACGTGTAAAGTTATAGTTTAGAATAAAAATAAATCATGCACATTTAATTGTACATCCATAATTCAAACATGCATAAGATTAAAAAAAATAGACAAAGAGTAATATTCAGTCTGGGGTAGTTTTTGCTTGTTGTTCCATTATGATTAGAGCTAAAATGTTTAACCATTTGATGTGTAGAGTCGATACATTGGAAGAAAAATATTCATACACAAATATCTTATACCATTAATTCTTCACATATACCCGATCAGCGATAACATTAAAATTTCCTCCTTGTATCTACACCATTTTATCTTTTATCACATCAGGGGGTGGGGGGTGTTTAATGTTATGGCTGATCAGTGCATCAACTCATGGTGTGCTATAACAACCCTTTCCATTCAAAACAAAAAAAAATTCTTAGTTTCAGTCCAATGCTAGTTCATTTGCACCGACTGACATCACATACAGTGTTTTTACATACAATAAAACAATCAGACAGAGTGAAAGCATAAAATCAACCTTAATAACCTGTAAACACTGTGCTGAAGCAAAAGTAGATTTCACTACAGATTTGAGCATCAAACGGGAGATTTAAGAGTACACCTTATTAGTGCGTTATCTGTCATTATGCTTCACTTCACGAAGCTCTCGATTTACTGGTCAATCTACGTTCCTACCCTCACCTATGGTTATGAGCTGTGGGTAATGACCGGACGAAACGAGTTTCCTCCGTAGGGTGGCTGGGCGCTCCCTTAGAGATAGGTTGAGATCCACGGCCACCCAGGAGGAGCTCGGAGTAGAGCCGTGGCTTCTCTACATCGAGAGGAACCAGTTGAGGTGGCTCGGACACCTCTTGCGGATGCCTTGGGGAAGACACGCTCCAGGACACGCTGGAGGGACTATGTCTCTCGGCTGGCCTGGGAACGGCTGTCTGAGGTGTCAGGGGAGAGGGAAGTCTGGGCATCTTTGCTTAGACTGCTGCCCCCGTGACCCGGCCCCGGATAAGCGGAAGAGGATGGATGATGCTTCACTCAGCCAAAGCTTTGTTTCTAATCTTTCAACTGAAGCCAAAATCATATCATCATACAGATTAAAAGAGTTATGACTTTAATGATGGTAGTGAATATTCTAAATATTTCACTGCTTGCTTGCTATTGATTAATTCTGTCAGGAATGTTAATAGAAGTGGTTAATGTGTGAAACTCATCACTGCAAATGATTTAAAGAAGCATCAGTTAGTTATTGCGTCATAAATTCAGTCATGCTGTAATATGCAAATGCATGGCACATAACAGTTCATCCATGAAACAGGGTATTTAAAGTTAGGGAATTTGCATTTACATATTCATAAATATGTTCTGATTTTTGTTTTTGGATAAGGAAAAAAAAAATAGACATGGAGCGGATATCTTTTTTACTTGCCTTGTGACTTTTTAAAAAGTTTCTAAACTGTCACATTAATCAATTTATTATAAAATATTTCAGGAATAAAACAGGACATAGGAAAGGAACCGATACGACGGTGATGGGATGTTGATAGCATGCCAAAGTTGTTATTTTTAACAGCACATCCTGAAGCATTTTAATGCTTTTTTTAAACCAGAATTTAACCTGCACTAACAATTTATTTCAATCTTCCAAAAATGTTGTTAGATTTTCGGTGCTTAAAAAATCCTGGCGATAAACACGGGGACTCTGATTTGATTGGCAAGGTGTCAAAACACAATAGTGCCAGCTCAGAGGGACAACACAAAAACGTATGTCCGCCTCCTCTCCAAAGCTCCGAGGACTACAATATAGGAAATTTGCAACAATAGGAATACAAATATACAATTGCTAGATAAATGAAGAGTAGATTCCTTGACCAGTAAACTTGACAAAAATAAATAAATAAATACATGATGTGTTCTGTGGTTAACAGCATCTTCCATCATCATGTTACTTCTACACCTTGGCTATTATTGGGAGTGTTAGGATCTGAGTGACTGTGACAAGGGCCATATAATGATGGCTAGACGATTGTGGCGGAGCATCTCCAAAACAGCAGGTCTTGTGAGGTGTTCCCAGTATGCAGGGGTTAGTACCTACAAGAAAAAACTGGTCCAAGGAAAGACGAGCATTGAACCAAGGCTCAGTGATGTTCCTGTCTGGTCTGACCTAACAGAAGAGCTACTGTAGCACAGATTGCTGAAAAACAGTTCAGGACACGTAGTGCACCACAGCTTCACCGGCTCACATCCTGACATTCATGAGGATGTAACTTTGGCATGTACCACCTACCTAAGCGTCATCGCAGACCAAGGACACCCCTTCGTGGTAACGGTATTCCCTAATTTCAGTGGCCTGTTTCAGCAGGATGATGCCCTAACACACTTTTCAGGAGTGGTTTGGGCCAACTGTCGACTCGGCCACCAAAATCCCCAGATTTTTAACATCAGAGGGATGTGCTGGACTAGCAAGTCAGATCCGTAGATGATGTTCCCCAGTTTGCAGCTTAGGATCTGCTGCTATTGTCTTGGTGCCAGATACCACAGCACACCTTCAGAGGTCTTGTGGAGTCCAGGCCTGCTTGGGTCAGAGCTATTTTGCAATATTAGGCAGGTGGTTTTTAATGTTATGACTGATTAGTGAACATCTATAATGTTGCATATACATACAGTACAGGCCAAAAGTTTGGACACACCTTCTCATTCAATGACTATTTACATTGTAGATTCTCACTGAAGGCAT
>JANCOA010000023.1:6180513-6192737 GCA_024363135.1 Leptodoras oyakawai | reverse complement strand
GTCTTTGAGGTCTCTAAAAGCGCTATATAAATAAAATGTATTATTATTATTATTATTATTATTATTATTATTATTATAAATGCTGCAAAATGGCGTAAAACTAATTGATTCACTCTTAGTCACTTTAATCACAGGTAGTCATCTACTGAACAGTCTAGCTAGCTAGTATTACAGACTAACATTTTCTTTTCATTAGCTAACATTAGCAAAGTAGCTGAAAACATAAGCTTGGGAGACCGCTGACCTGTTTGTGTTTATCTGCGTAAGGTGTCCCAACCTACACGATTACACAATGCTGCCAATGGCAGTAATGAATTGTATGGATCTGTTCATTACTAAAAGGTGTTCTGGTCATGTGACCAATTACACCATCCACAAGAACTATCTAAAATCAGGACACACTAATTAATATTTTGATTGATAAAATCAGTTTATTGTATTAAATTGTGCATTTCTTCCATCAGCAGAAAGGATCTTCTCTCTTTATAACTTGAGTATTCTAGGAAGACTTAATGAGAATTGCTTATTTCGGTTGTACAGTTCATACCACATTTTAGACCTATCATACATATTTTAGGAACCTACTTCAACTATGTTTCGAATTTTATGACCAGATGTAAATTTCACCATCATAGCCAGCAGATATGAGGTATTCCCCTTTATGGTCAAATATGACACTCTGAACAGCGTCATTATGACCTAAAAGACGGGACACGCGTGAAGACGCCACTTCCACCAGCTTCACCTCATGGTCATTACTTGCAACTGCTAGCACCTGTCCATTTGGACTGAAGGCCACTTGGTTGCTAGGGTGTGGACCGGTATCCATGGTTTTCAAGGCTGACATGTTTCTTACATCCCATAATTTCACGATGCCATAAGAATCACAGGAAGCAATCATGTCTCCCAGGGCATTAAAGGTTGCACTGTTGCACGAGTGCCTGTGCCCATAGAACGTCTGAGCACAGAGTGCAGCACGGGCATCCCACAGTGAAATGGTTTTATCAGCAGAGCAGGTGAGCAGGATATTAGAGAAGGGCACAAAGCTAATACTGTTCACTGAGTCGACGTGACCTCGCAGCGTGTAGCGGCACCGCTCACTGTTTAGGTCCCACACTTTAGCTGTGTTGTCCATAGAGCAGGAGGCTACAAAGTCCCCGCAGGAGTGGAAGGAACATCCCCAGGTGGCGTGAGTGTGGCCTTCCAGGGTCAGCACGCAGCAAGATTTGGCAAAGTCCCAGATCTTCACTGTGGTGTCTCCACTGGTGGTAGCCAAACATTGTCCACTGGGGTGGAAGCTACAAGAAGACAGCCAGTCAGTATGACCCTCACCAGTCATGATCATCTCCCCTTCTGGCATCCCCCAAAGCCTCCACAGGTGATCGTCACTTGCAGAAGCTACAAGCAGTTTGCGTGGATGGAGAGCGAGACAGCTCACGGCCATAGTGTGGGCTTTGATGGACTCGGTCACAGAGAATTCAGATGTTTTGGTGCTCTGAGCAGATAGAGCTTTGATTTGGGGTAGGAAGGGATTAATGCGTGTACTAGCTGGGAACTCTGAATCTTTTGAATGTTTGATAGTAGTGTTTTTGGCAGGGTCATAAGACACCATCAACTCATCAACTGATGATTTGGAAGCTCGATCTGGACTACGCCCATTGTGCAACTCATTTTCTTTCCTAAGAAACCTGCGGGTTCCTGGGGAAGAGCGTGAATTAGACAGAGCGCTATCTAGGTTATGAACCTGACTAGAGACTCTGTCCCTCTCAATACTGACCAACATCTTCTGCCTCAGAGCCGTCTGGTACTTCTCATTCAGTTGTGTCATAGCAGGGCCATAAGACTCATAGTGCTTCTTCAGTCTCCGGATGTCCTCAATCAGTCGGGATTTCTCTTGCACGACACGCTTGTGCTGCAGTCGATGGAAGTCCCGTTCCTTCTGAAGCTTCACGATGATCTCTCCAGCTTGGAAGGCAGCCTGCTTGTAGCTGTCTCGCTCTCTTTGAACATTTTTCAGCTCGTTGTCCAGCTGCTCGTTGTGTGTGTATATGTCAGGCACAAACCCCACCTGGTTTGTTTTGAGGGTACCTTTCTGCAGCATGTCGTACCATTCTGTCTGGAAGCAATCTAATGTTCTGCTCATTCCCATTTTCACAAGAAAGTTGCGAAGGAAATCGTCCACGACTTCAGGGATGGGGCTTCCTGGTTTCTGGGAGGAGGAAGGTATCCTGGAAGGCTTTGGTACAAACTCAGTGACATTAGTGCGGTTACGCAGAACTTCAGCACCAGCTTCCAGATCCTCTTCTTCATTCACACTCTCCTCTTCAACACTAATCTCTTCATACTCAAATCCATCCTCAGAGTCTTCCGGAATGGACACCTTTTCTAGATAATACGGCCCATCGACTAATTCTGTGTCGTATATTGCTGCCATTTTGTCACTTTAACCCTATTCACTGTCAATGTCTGGCTGTTGTTTACGCTGTGTACTGTTACCATGGACACCCGCTTTGAGACGGCGCCCTTACCGTAACACCACATAAACACATCAACAACTTTATTCAAGCAAATATCAGACAAAGGTTGCAGTTTAAAGACATGTATATCTTCTTTGGACACGTGTATTTTGTGTAACTAAAACGTATACTTGTTTAAAAGTCGTCTGTATCAAACGTGTTTCACTGAAAGAAAGAAACCAGGGGGTGCGTATGTACGGGAGTTTACGGTAACAAAGCCACTAAAGCGCTTAAGGAAAAGGCTATAGGAGACATGCACACTTTGTGTTAATTAATTAGTGTTAATTAATAATGAATTAACTGCATTTTGGTTTTGTAGGCTATGAAAACAAAGTGCACACATTACGTAGTCATCTAAATATAAATATAACTAGATAAAATAGATTATTTCTTAATAGGAAAAGCTCTACTGTCTGTAATTGCTCTGTAAAATGGAATAATTTAATTGTGGTTAAATTTAATTCGTGTGTGTGTGTGTGTGTGTGTGTGTGTGTGTGTGTGATGATGATATTTGCTTAGGTGTGCAAAATCTGCATGCAGCCACGGTATCCAGGCTAATGTCAGCATACTCCCATATCACTCCCATATAAATGAACCATATATTAAAGGAGGATATTTATTAGTATATTAGTGATTATACTCTTTATTACATCAGTGGTGATGGCGGAACTACAGGGGTTGGACAATGAAACTGAAACACCTAGTTTTAAACCACAATAATTTATTAGTATGGTGTAGGGCCTCCTTTTGTGGCCAATACAGCGTCAATTCGTCTTGGGAATGACATCTACAAGTCCTGCACAGTGGTCAGAGGGATTTGTCTTTCCCACCATGTCATTCCCAAGACGAATTGATGCTGTATTGGCCACAAAAGGGGGCCCTACACCATACTAATGTGACATCAACTAAAATGACAGGTGTTTCAGTTTCATTGTCTAACCTTGTCTAAACCTATATATACACACACAACCTTTTTGTAATTACAATCTGAAAAAGACTGATCACATAATATTAATGTGAGTCTTAGTTTTGTTTGGAATGACAAATACGACATTTTTTGCAGCTTATTATGAAATTAGTCTCTTGGAAGAGTAACCCAACTTGTTTTAGCAAAGCATTTTTTTTTGCATTAACAAACCAGTTTCTTTGTTGGCTCTCTCATCATGTCTGTTAGTCTGGGGATAATAGAAAGAGGTCAAATTAACAGATACTTTCTCCATAAACGCCTTAGAAAGTGTGACCCTGTGTCTGATAAAACATCATCTGGGACACTGAGGTTATCATAAACCCCATTTCCAGAAAGAACTGGAACTCTTTCTAAAAACTGAAATCTGTAATTTGTTAATTCACTTGAACCTTTATTTAACAGACAAAAAAACAAAGATAAGATTTTCTGTGTTTTCGATGATAAATTGAATTCTGCTTGTTAAACATTAACACATTTAGAAACTGCAACACATTCTTGGGAATTGAATTCGGCGGACACTGTTGTCTGATTCTCCTCTTCATGATGCTCCATACATTTTCAGTAGGAGACAGATCTGGACTGCAGTTTTTGTTGCATTTTTAGAAAGGATCTCAACTTTTCTGGAAATGGGATTTGTACTTTAGACAAGGCAGGAATTGGAATAGTAGTGAGGGACCTTTGGCTTTGGGAGGAAGGATGAAATTGTTGCACTGTCCAGATTATTGAGCGTCCTTAGCATTCATTGTGACTTGACTGGACATTGAGTGATGTGATAGGTTGCCTTTCCTTCCACAGTAGAAGCTGAAACATTTTTCCAGTTCTTAAATCCCTGTGTATTAAAGTTAGAGAGAAGGTGGAGAGCAAGTGGAGAGAGGTTGTGTCAAAGGTGTAATGAACCCACACAAAAAGGAGCCAATTGCAGTTTACTTTTTATTTTGCAGCAAGACCAGAAACAAACACAAACACTACTAAAACCGAACTGCACGTGAATAACTAGTGTGTGTGTGTGACTATGTACAATGAATGAGTGGAAAACAGTGAAACGAACAAATGAACAAAACGCTAGAATTAGGCAGGCAAAAACATGAACTGGAAATGTATTTACAAAGTCTTTAGCAAGACAGTTAGCTTGAGCAAAGAGTCCTTGAGCAGTGTTGATCTTTGTTGATCAAGTGTTGGCTTTGGAGCAATCAAAGATGGCCGCCACCAGGTGCACCTTGTTGGGAGTGCATCCTGGGAGTTGTCAGCTAATTTTATTTTAAAAATATATTAATAAAGATATATGATCTTAATGATAAAATCAGTAGTAGCCCAGAATTAGATTTTAGCCTACAAACTAAGAACGTTTCAGTCAAAAACTTAATTATGCTCATCAGTGGCTGACCCTCAGTGCCTGCTAAAGCTCACCTGAGACCCTATACATTTTCAAACTGAAATAAAAATAACGTATACTTAAATAATGTTTTAGTTTACCATTTATTCTTTGCATCTGCCTATGTTCTCCTAATAACATCCCACTATAAACTATATGTACAAAGCCTTCACTGTATGTCAGTACTATCATCGAAGAAAAAGTATACTTGACATATACACCAATTTGATCAGCCACCTGGACTGATCTGTTTCGGCAAAGCAGGTGGAAGCAGAAACAGTATCTTTCTGGCAGTATCTTCTATCCTTTTGTATTGCAGGTTTAAGTACATCATTACTCAGCTGCTGTCTTTGTTTGACGTGACATGAAAGTGCACTGCAGGACTGCCAAGTGAGAAGTGTTTGTTGATTGCACTTGGTGCGTACTTTACTTTTCATGAGCTTAGAGTTTTGACCTTTCTAAAAACTGCTCCTGTTACCAGGAACCTGAAAGTCAGACATTTTGTCACTTGTGCTTGCACACAGTGAAATTGGACCTCCACATTTAACCTATCCGTGCAGTGAACACACACTAGGGGCAGTGAACACACATGCCTGGAGCGGTGGGCAGCCCTAGCCACAGTGCCCAAGGAGCCAATGGGGTTTAGGTGCCTTGCACAAGGGCATTTCAGTCAAGTCCTGTCAGTCACGGGAATCGAACCCGGGACCTTCCGATCACGGGGCAGACACCCTAACCACCAGACCATGACTGTCCCCAAGAAGAGGGATTTTGTGTGCTTGTGGGCACTATATGGGAGCATCCGAGGTGGCTCAGGTGAGCCACAAACCCGGGTCCCCTGGTGTCTCAACACACCGCCTTAGCTGCGTGAGCTTACCCACTGAAAAGTGGGTAAGTAAGTCATGTCACTGCTACAGTGCTGCTCACCCAAGTTAGTTGTTTTTTTCCCACAGATTTTCTCTCTAATTTAGGCATGGAGGGCGAGATTCATAAAGCTGGCCAACCACATCCTTTTGAACAGCTGCTCGTACAACATCAGGTGGCAGTGTGAGACACACAGAGGAAAGTGCTCCCACCCGCTTCTGTATGCATGAGCTCACAGACTGTGGGGATAGTCTTAGAGCCATTCTTCTTTCAACATTTCTTTGACAACTTCGTTAGTTGCGTAAAAATAGGATACAGGTTCAGATTAGAGAAAAGCTGTGATTATGTTCACCTGACAATGTTCGAGAAGTGAACATTTAAACAGGGTTAAAAAAGAATTCTGAGGGGAAATCCCCCCTCTGAAACCCCCAAGTGCTTTTCACTCACTAAACAAATTGTCACTGAATGCTTAACCACAAAACCACAGTCCAGCACTGATGTCTTTTGTTTTATTAACTGCATATACTGTAATGTACAATAATAAAAATAATAATAATAATAATAATAATAATAATAATAATAATAATAATAATAATAAAATGATGATAATAATAATAATAATAATAATAATAATAATAATAATAATAATAATAATGTTAGGAACCACGAGACCATGCCCACTTCTGTTTCCTGTCTCGCTATTCCCGCCTACTTCTGGTTCCTGTCCGGACTCTGGTGGGAAGTATTGACTGGATAGGACTGGATTGGAGATCCCCGAGCACCGGCCTCGGCGCTCCCACACGCCACGCCTCCGTGCGTTATCTCCCGGCAGGAACTTCACGATGCCCACTTCTCCGGACGTTACCCTGCCTCTCGTCTCGTCGCCCAAGACCTCCAAGCTCCATGCTCAAGCACCGCGCCTCAGCGCTTCCACGCGCCATGCCTCCATGCGTTATCTCCCGGCAGGTTCTTCACGATGACCACTTCTCCGGACGTCACCCTGCCACTCGTCTCATCGCCCAAGACCTTCAGCGCTCCAACATGCCGCACTTCCGTTATTTAGTATCCTCATTCCAGGCTATTGTTCTGTTCACCTAAAATTGTGTAATTAAAGTGCCTTTTTGTTCTGCATCTGCGTCTCCGTCGTCCCTTCTATTCCCCGTGCATAACAAATACTAATACTAATACTACTACTACTACTACTACTAATAATAATAATAATAATAATAATAATAATAATAAATAATCTCTAAATATATATTTTTTTTAAATGTGGATTTTACAAGAAATGCACTAACAATAAGTATAATGTTGCATTTGTATAGCATATAGAGTGTTACACTTAATCCAAGTGCCTTATACACATACAGTATATACATTTAATACAGTATACTGTATGATTAAACTTCACTATTCATCATGCTCTAGATTTTTCCCTTTGATTCTTGGTTCCTTTCAATGTTTTGTTTTCATAAATGAGATTTACATTTACAACATTTACATTTACAGCTCTTTATTCATAGCATTTCCTCAGAGTACAATAACAATGCAGAAAAAAATATACTTTAAACTGGCATCCTCTGTCCTCGCTTCATATAACATTTTATTCCCCATGACTCTTGGTAATGTATGAGTACTTATTGCGGCTACTCTGGAAACCTTTGCCACAACACAGACTGGAACCTCGGACTTTTATCATTCACCAGTTCTGTTTCCTTTTGGGAGTCACACAGAAACTTGACGTGTTTCTGACAGTAAGTTATTCTGCTTTGTAGGGAAGTAGGATTTTTTTTTTACAGCAAAGCCATGGACGACTGTTTGTTCGGTTGATTTACAATTTAACAATTTTTTAATATCATTTATTTACAGAGTGTCTCATCGATTTAAGACGATATATAGCTTATGCCTTCATTGATTATGTGCTTGAAAACCTCTGGCCATACATTTAGGTATGTCCCTAAATGAAATGATGCAGAAAGCCTGCTTCAAGTTCTTCATGAGACAGGGGGAATTCCCACTGATTCTTGAAAATTGAAAAAAACCTATTATTACAGCTGCAGTATTTGTTGAGAACACTAACAGAAATGGGATTCACCTTGTAAAGTTGGTAGTGGGTATTTTTTTTACTAGGTGATAAAATAGGTTTCGCATTAATAGTTCATTAAATGATGAAAATTCGAATGAAATGCCAATGAAGAGGCATGAATATGTTTCAATTGTTCATTAGTTGCGTGTACTTCATTCAGTTGTGCCGATAAAATGAATTTGATGACGAGTGCATTTCAAATGGAAAATGTAACAGTAGCTAGCGTGAGTCCAGTGAATATGAGTGCATTGCCCACTGGCTCTGAGACAAATGAAGGTTAAATCATTCATTATTTTGGGGGTAAGGCAGGAATTGTACATTTGATTTTATACATGCATATAAAAAGAAGAAAAAGAAATTGAAACATAAGTGTCAGGGACAATTACCTAAAGTTTCGTGTAATAAATGACTCATTCTATTCAAACTATGGATGAAAATATGTACTGTTATCACACAAAAGAGCTACTTTCTTTCCATTAAAATCTACCACAAGAGTTTTAAAAAGTTCATTTAGATGTTATATTTGAAACAATAGTTTCGTTTTAAACCTAAGGCAAAAGTCAGCTTGGATCTCAGGCTCAGTGTAAATATTCAGCTTCTTATCTGAATTTTATTGAAGTTCTTTGAAGTTATTCATTATTCATTCAGCTTCAGTAACCACTTTATCTGGGTCACGGTTGCAGTGGATCTGGAGTCTTAGAAAAATGGGCACAAGGTGGAAATACATCATGGATGGGTCCACCACAAGGCACACCTAAGGGCCATTTAGCACAGGCAGTCCAATTACTGGTCATTTTTGCGGGGTAGAAACCCCATGGATACTGTGCTGGTCCTAAACTGTTCATTCATTCAGCTTCAGTGTTTAAAGTGTTTTATCCTAATCCTCATCCAGAGAAACACTAGTAACACTGGGAACACCATGGTGAGTGCATTTCAGGTAAACATGCATTCGTAAACTCATTCATTCCTAGGGGAAAGTTGGAATAGACAATCCACCTACTGGCATGTTTTAGGGAGGTGACAGAGAACCGGACTTAAATCGGAGCTCAAGATCAAACAGGGGATCTATGAGACACTATCTGCTGTAACATTAACCACTTCTGAAACGATTATAGGGCGTCACGGTGGCTCGGTGGGTAGCACCGTCGCCTCACAGCAAGAAGGTCCTGGGTGGGGCGGTCTGGGTCCTTTCTGTGTGGAGTCTGCATGTCCTCCCCATGTCCATGTGGGTTTACTCTGGGTACTCCTGTTTCCTCCTACAGTCCAAAGACATGCACATTAGGTTGATTGGTGTCTCTAAAAGTGGCTCTAGTGAGTGTGTGTGTGTGTGTGTGTGTGTGTGTGTGTGTGCCCTACGATGGATTGGCGTTGTTGATGGACAGGGTTGTTCCTGCCTTGCACCCTATGCTGCCGGCTAGGCGCCGGCTCTCCCGTGACCCTGAAAAGAAATAAGCTGTTAAGAAAATGAATGAATGAATTAAATGATTACACCATGAACACTGTGCTAAACCATTCAGTCCTCGATCTTCCGTAAGGTCAGAGCAACAGTGGATTTTGAGGAACACTGGGATAACTGGGTGGGTTCATTCAGAGCAGAAGGTCCACCTACTGGCACGTTTTGGGGAGGTGGGAGAAAACAATGGAAACACATCTTGAGATCAGGAGTGAACGACGGATCCTGGAGCTGTGATGCAGCAAGACTACCTGCTGTACATTTACATTTACATTTATGGCATTTGGCAGACACCCTTATCCAGAGTGACTTACATTAATCTCATTTTTATACAACTTTTATACAATTGAGGGTTAAGGGCCTTGCTCAAGGGCCCCACAGAAGCAGCTTGAACCCCACCCACCTGCTGTACCACTAGGAATATACCACAGCTACTGTCAGTCATTAGTAATATCAGTAAGTGTACCAGGATGGGTCTATTGTAGGACATCGAACATTCACACACATTCAGCAGGGAAATTCAGCAGTGTTTTGTGGTATCCAGGAGGAAGGCTGAGAATTCTGACGAAACATACAAGAGAGAATGTTAAACTCCACACAGAAAATCACCAAAGCTTTTCTGGGAATGAGGAGAGTTGTGGGAAAGTCATGTGGTCTTGGAAGGGAGGGGCACAGAAATCCCCTTCAGCTGCTGCAGAGCGCACAGGGGGCGTGGCAACTCGGCTGAACTGAAAAACACACAGACGGCGCTTTGGCTTCCTAACCGCTCGGTTGGGCTTCATACGGGCTTCATACCAGCTTCATACCAGCTTTTCAGTGTGCTTTCACTCACAAACCCCAGGAGCAAACATGCATCTCCGATACGTCCTTATTCTTCTAGTAAGTACATGTTTACTACTGTGCATTATTATTATTATTATTATTATTATTATTATTATTATTATTATTATTATAATGATAGGGATATTATTATAATAATAGGAATCATTACAGGTAAAAAAAAAATCATTAGGGATCATTAGAGATAAAAACCTGTAAGGTATGTCCTCATTTCATGCCTTTCATGAAACTGCTGTGGGACAATGACCGTTAATAAAGGCGCTTTAGAAATAAAACGGGATTAAGTTATATATTATCGGCACACGTATTAGGTGTACGCAGTGTAAAGTATCAGAAAGGCTTGCTATTTAGTGTTATAATAGATCATAATTAGGGATGAAGTGTATATTTACAGTAGGATGAGTGTTGTAGTGCCGTTGAGAGCCCGTAGTTACCCACCTATAGCCGGCTGCTTTCAGTTTCGTTTCCGCTGCGTGGTAAAGCCTGGGGTTTTTCTATCTATAGATCTGTCTGTATGGTAACACTCTATGGGACATTTATAAACTCTGTTCAAACGTTCAGTTGTTCTGAGAGACAGAGAGAGAGACAGAGAGAGAGACAGAGAGAGACAGAGACTGAACCCTCACCTGAGAATGTTGGGGACTTTCCGTGGACAGTGCGGCTTAACGCGGTTTGCATAGACTCAATGAAAATGAACCTATACATGAATTCTTTTACACCACACACTCAACACAGAATCCCTGCTTATTTTGTATTCTCTGTCATAGTCGTAGTCTCTGTCATGTATGTCATGTATGTTTTTCAGTGATGTACTGAAATTCCTCCTCAGGAAGTCACGTGTTACACTCATGATCTCATGACGTCATCCCCGGGGGCGTGGCACTCTTCATTTCAAAACTAGGATTGTGGGAATCCCTGTGCAGTGCAGTAACACTGATTTGATTAAGGCTTAGGCGACACGGTGGCTCGGTGGGGAGCACCGTCGCCTCACAGCAAGAAGGTCCCGGGTTCGATCCCCGGGTGGGGCGGAGACTCTGGGTCCTTTCTGGGTCTGGGTCCTTTCTGTGTGGAGTCTGCATGTCCTCCCTTGTCCGCATGGGTTTACTCCGGTTTCCTCCTACAGTCCAAATACATGCACGTTAGGTTGATTGGCGTCTCTAAAGTGACCCTAGAGCAGTGGTTCTCAAATTTTTAAATGTGGGGCCCCCTTTGTGGATGGTAAGTGCCACTGTGCACTTAAACTACGTAAAACAACATTGTGGTTGAGAAAAAGATGTCTCGCAAAGATATGTTGTTGGGAAAGGCAACAGTACCCTCTTGGCCTGAAGTGTTAGTTCCTTCATTACCAATGCTGGCCCAAAATTCTGCTGGAGTATGCTGTTGTAATTTATTATTTTTTTTTTTAAACTGCTTTTCCGCAGCCCCCCTAGTGCCCCCTTGCGGCCCCCCAGTTTGAGAACCGCTGCCCTAGAGTGTGTGTGTGTGCCCTACGATGGATGTGCCCTATGTGGCCGGCTAGGCACCGGCTCCCCCGTGACCCTGAAAAGAATAAGCGGCCAAGAAGATGAATGATTAAGGCTTTATAAACGTTACACAAAGCGCAATAAAGAAATAGAATATTTATATAAGAAATAAAATATCGAAAGCATTTCTGTACGTTTGACTTCAGTCCTACTTTGAAGTAGAAGTAGCTGGAGTAAACTGGTGCAGCCAAGGGTCTGACAGGACATATTTAGAATAATGACATGATGGAGTGGAACATGAGAGAAAAAAAGACTGAGAGGAACAGGCAATGAGGAAGAGAACTGTAAATCAGTGGTCTGAGGACATGATACTGCACCTAAGGCTTATAGCAAGGGTATGGAATGTCCCCAGAAAAGCACCGTTCAGATAATGAAGTGCCGTGATCAATATTTAGTTAAAGTTCACACCCTTGTGGCATACATTTTTTTTGTCTATAGTTATGTATATAATAAGCATACGATATAATGTATATACACTGTATATATTAGTCAGTCATTATCTACACCGCTTATTCCCAGTTACGGGGTCACGGGGGAGCCGGTGCCCAGTCGGCAACTCCGAGCGCAAGGGCAGGAACCAACCCTAGACAGGGCGCTAATCCATCG
>JANCOA010000023.1:6009626-6023847 GCA_024363135.1 Leptodoras oyakawai | reverse complement strand
GTCCAGGGATCAGCTAGGGTGTAACCTTCATAATGGCTGGGCACGTTACGCTTGGAGATATGGTAATGGACAGTGCCCGAATGATGGCCTAGGGATTTAATACTTACTGGTGGGGCCAGAAAAACGGGCGTACAACATCCTTTCCAGTCATATTCATCCATATCGTAACTATTGCTAGACCGTTCATGAATCCGGGTAAGGGGTAACTCAGAATATACCTGACGACCGCAGGCCCACATCATATTCCCTAGGGCGCAAGTGTCCAGTATTTGTTGACAGGTTTTTTTAAAATACTGCTTAGTTCGCTTACCTACAATCTCGATAGTGCAGTGAGAGTTATTACGCAAGTACCAATAATTAACCTTGCACTGGGTGTGACCCACAACAGTTCCACTGGAGCGGTTAGAACATAAGCACCAGTCCCCTTGTACAGGCCTTGTAACAAAAGTGATAGGGTCAAATCTGTCCTAATGTATACCCATATGCTGCAGCTATGGTTAACAGAATTGAGGTTGTAAATGTTTAAACCATTTGTTTTACTCAATAAAAATCTTTTTATTTATGACTTTCTATAAAAAAATTTTTTGCAAACGTTTTTGTCCACTCTGTTTTGGATTCCTCAGGCTGCTAATCATGCTGCTGACTTACTTTCTAGGCTTTATTCATTCAAAACAAACAGCACTGTAGTGTTGTGTTCGTTTTCAAAAAAAGATTAATCCTTAAATTGCTTTAGGGTGAACCAAATAAAACCAGCAAAAATACACAAAAATTAAAATGGGTATGCAACATACTGGGAAACGTAACTTTTATTGGAATATTGGAAACTGCAACCAATATTCAATATTATTACAAAACTTAAACAAGTGCAAACGGGTGAACACAGCTTAAAATTTTTAATTACAAAAAAAAGTGTTTAGGTGAAGTAGTTATTCAGAATGGGACAAGTGAGGAGTTACATACCAGGGGGGATAAATGGTGAAGGGGCCATAAAGTGGGGTGGGGGTGCAGTGGGGGTAGAGGTGGTGAAGTAGTTCACATGAGTGTGAGAGGAGGGACAATATGGGGTGTGGTGGAAACGTGGATTCGGGATGGACCCAGGAGTCCAGGGTGTAAGGTAGTGGTAGGTGGTGGAAATCACAGGCATGTACGGTTCATACGGTGGATGCAGGGATGGCTGGCACTGCTCCTGCACTAATGGGAAAAATGCAGTGCCTGGTGCTACCACAGTGGGGGACTCCACAGTCATGGTGATGCCTGAAAATAGGGGTGGAATGGTATGAAAAAGGTATTGCCAAATAAATAACAGGTTTTCATACATGAAATTAGTTTATTTGGTGGGAAACTGGCAGCATTAAACAGACTACTCAAATGATTTTAATTAAAAAGACCATTAAACTCCTAGGTTTAGTCTTTAGAAAGATAGGCTATGCTACATGGATTATGCCCTAGGAGGCAAATTGCACTTTTTTATATTACCTACACCTGTGCATTATAACAGTAATGGTAAACCACGCTCAGACATCCTTAGGTTGTAGTCAAACCCATATATTATACCACTACCTGCAAAGTATTTTTGACAAGTTATGAGGAGAAGAGCTATTAGTAGATGAGTGGCATTGGTAAAAAGTAGGGCAGACTATGTGATTAGTTCTATGCTTATGTGCCAGCTGAGTGTACAAAGATTTGTGAGGGGTACTGGCAGTGAGGTGCTGACCATTGCTGGCTGTCTCACCCTGAGGGGGTGGGCATGAATGGGTAGATTCCGAATATGGCTGGGGCACCGTGTGCTCAGGGCTCGCAGAGACACTTGGACCAGGGTAAGGTTGAAACTGGGGCTCCCCACAGGGCTGTGGGTACAGCTGCTGAATGTGCACCATGGAGTGCCAGTAGGTCTGCTGATAAGCCTGTGGTGCCAAACAAATTTTCAACTGCATGTCAGCACTCATAGGAGGACTGGCTATTGTAAAGTATTGTTTCACTTATAATCTATTGGTATATTATGAACAGGTAGTCAAGTCTCAAAATGTTCTAGAGACCTCCTTATTTCAATGCAATATTAAGCAGAAAGGTAGTAGTACTCATCAAACAATGCTGCCTCTTAATACTACAATATTACTACATACCTGCACACCCAAGTTGAAAAAGTACTGGAGAACTTTACAATCTGTAAAATAACAATCTCACATTAATACACCAATATTAGGTAGGGGTCAAAAGAATGGTTTGTAGCTGGACTTCTCTGACCTCTAGGTAGGTCACTGCCATTGGGGTCACAAGAGTAAGGTGGAGGTGGGGCCACAGTGACTGGTTCTCCCATTTCATTCACAAACCATGGACATGCTGGAGGAAACAGCATGGATATTACTGGAAACGGAAGAGCAGGTAAGGTGTTTAATTTTTTAACACTGTGTCAGCATCAAGTGCTATTTCATGGCAAGATGAGGCTATAAAAGTAATAATGTATAAAAAAACACTGTAAAAACACTGAATAAGAGGTTTTATAAGTAAAACGATTTAAGTGTAAAATATTTTACACTGAGCAAGATAAACATCTACATGGGTTGTTTCATTTCAATTTGAGATGAAAAATTGTAAACCTCACATTACCATATAAACCTGACATTACCCTATCAAATACCTCCTTGAAACAATGAGCAACACCTTTCTAATAACATTTAAAGCAGTTCATTAAAATGTGCTTTACACTGGAAGAGCAGTACACAAAAATAAATGCAAAACAAACCTTGCCTGAACCAAGTTGTTTTAAGGAGGAGCACAGACCTTCATAGTGTAATCAGACTCAAAGATACAGTCACTAAATTGGCAGAAACTCAAAATCCAATATACAGCCCCTTCATTTAGTGTTCCGCCAAAGCCAGGCCTTCAAGAACAGGTTAAATTGCCTGAGTAGTCCTAGTCATAAAACTGATCAAATAATAATTAGTAATCAAGAAGCATAGTGGTCAGTTGACTGTACAAATTTTATAATCAACTTATAGACACTAATTGTAAAGTGCAATCAAGTGTTTCTTATTAACTCAACTCAAAACAAAAAGAAATATCTCTTGATGTACAATGAGTATAAAATATGATATTTACCTTTTTCAAATTCAATGTTCAAATTTTTTAGATGCACTAGTATTCAATAATTTATTAATAGTTATAGTTATATAATAGTTATTAATAGTACTCATTAGTTTATGTAGTCCTACCACAATAAAGGAATCCAATTACCACAGAGCAATGTAAAGAGCAAAACTTGTTTCGAATTGAGATACAATAACATTTTTGTTTGGAAACCCTGAAGCTAGTACCAAATATTAATTAAGTACTATGTTGTAAATTAATTTACAATGGCACATGGGCCATTATAAATATTATGTGGTGGACAAACCTGGCTTGCCCAGTGTGTGTAGGGGTAGTGGCTGTCCTGGTGTGATGTTTGAAGCCTGAAGGTGATTTGGAGAGCTCTGAGAGCTTGCACTTGAGGAAGAAGGAGAGGAGTTGGAGGTAAAAATAGCAGCCGGGGCAGAGTTGACTGGCTGAGAGGAAGAAATGACTGCTGATTTCACCACTACCTAATCACCAATTGACAAATGGACATCACACCAAAATATCAACACCAACAGAGTGAAAAAGAAAAATGTAATCAAATGGCAGACACACACACAAAGGTGATCAACTTTTAAATGGTCCAGTACAGTCAGTTGCAGAAAGATGTAGTATAAAAAGCCAACAACCTGTTGTGAGTAACTGTAGGTAGCAACACCCTCTTGTGGTGATCCAGCCCGTGATGCACCCTCTTGAATGGTCTGTAAAATGCAAGAATCGATAATGAAATTTTATACAGAGTAGGTTTATGAACATCTGAAGCATTTAGGAACATGTAGAATAAATTATAATTTACATGGTTTTGAACTTTTAAAAACAATTTATACTAAAGACCTTAAATTTGTAAGGAGGGTTTGGTAATCAAGCTAAGGGTCATGCAGTACCAGGTTAGCACTAGACTCGGCAGTGTAAACAGCTGGACGCTGAAATCCTGCATCTGCAAGACAAGAGGTTGGGCACAATATATATATTTTTTTTTTAACACAGTTCAAATTAACATGGCATATTAGCAGTGAGGCATGAAATAGTAAGAGATTTTGCAAAGATACACTAACCAGTAGCAGAAAAGATATACTCTTCAGAGTATTCTCCTGTGAAAGAGGACAATGTGTAAATGTTTCCATATTTAAAGTGTAATTTATTATATAGGTATATAAAATATGGGAGGCATAAAGGCAGGCCACCATGTCCACCAGTGGTGCTTCTCTCATCGGGATCCTCCTCAGATGATGTTATAGGCTGTTTGCCTGGTGGAATAGGGCTTGGGCCTCTTGGCACCCAGTAAGTAGCAGCACCAGGAACCATGGTACTGGCAACAGCTTGTCCCTACAACAAATAGATATTTAAAAAGATTCAGAAGAAAAGGCAAGTCATGCAAGTTCTTCTGAAGTCAGTAGTTATTCAGACTAAAGTGACACCAACGGCAATAGGAGAGAAAGCATTTTCATCCGTCTCCTCCATCTCATAGAACGTGATGCTCCCCTCCAAGTCCTGGGCTTCCTCTCCTGATTCTGGCACAAAGCTAAACTGACATTCCTTATTTACAGATTGCATCTGACGCCTGCTTCTACTGAATATGAAAACACGCGCGCACGCGCACACACACACACACACACACACGCACACACACACACACACACACACACACACACACACACACACACACAGTCAAAAGATATCCAACATAACAGTAACAAAACTTTACCTTGGTCATGCTATTTTAACATAGCTAGGCTGGGCAAGAGAGCAAGCAGTGTTTTTAACCACTTCAGTTAATCATGATCATTCATATTATTTGTAGTGTTAGATTTTACATTCAATTTTAGGGCTATTTAATCCATTTTTGATACATCATGTAGCCAAAGGTTTTTAGACACTGACCATCACCCTTATTTGGACCTTCCCCAAACAGTTGGCATTATATTTTCCTTTAGTACAACTAAGGAGCCATAAAGTCCATAAAGACATGGTTTGACAAGGTTGGTGTGCAAGAAGACATGCACAGAGCCCTGACTTCAACCTCACTGAGCAGGTTTGGGATGAACTGGAAAGCTGACTACACCCCTTGCCCCAAATCATTGCCTAGCCTCACTAATGTTCATATGGCAGAATAAGCAAATCCCACTCCCCAAAAATCTAGTGGAAAACTTCCCAGAAGAGTGGAGGTTATTACAACACCACAGTGAGGGATGACTAAATCTTGAATGGGATATTTAAAAAGCATGTGTGAGATGGTCAGGTATGCACAATGGGGGAAGTGTCCCAGGTGTCTTAATATTGGAGAGTTTATGGAATCTGATTTTCATGTCTGATCAATTAAGCTACTGTACGACTAGTGAATTTAGCAGAAGAGTCTGCTTTTTGTAAAGTTTAAGAGAGTTTTGGCATGATTTGGACAGAGTGATCTTATGTGCAATAGCCTTTGCTGTTCAGAAGATAAAGAGATAAGGCTGTGTGCACAAAAATATGTAGGAATGTGAGGGATATAGAAGAGTAGAATATAGAAGAGTAACCCTTGTTTTCATGTAGAATAATGCTTAAGAAACAGTGCAGGTTGAATGAGTTTGTTACTACTGGGTTGCTTAATTTGACTGTTTGTCTTAATTTGTCTTGTTAATTTTAAGAAATAAAATATTAAACCAAAAAGTAAATTATATGAGATCACACCCTATTTGAAAAGTTATATAATCTTTGTTTATCCTACATGCTGGTGGAGATGATCTGAGATATTGGTGCCAGTCTCCCTAGCCATTGCAAAGAAAGGAGTATCTGTCTTAAGGTGAATTCCCACTATATTACTTTGGCATTGTCTGCAATATTCCATTCAACATCCCAGACAAGTCACCCATGAGGACTCAGGACAAACTGAAGGCCATTGACAATCTGTATTGAGTTTCCCTGCCAATAGAGAGCAATATAGTGGACCCTCAGATGGGATAATGTACTGGGTGACAATCAATTAAAACGTTTATGAGAGAAGCTTTCTTTTCCTTAGGCAAAGGCATAATTTTCAGGGAATTTAATATTCACACAGAGGTGGCCAGACATGCCTTGGGTCAGTCAGTCATTTTCTGTACCGCATATTCCCAGTTACGGGGTCACGGGGGAGCCGTGCCCAGCCGGCAACTCTGAGCGCAAGGGCAGGAACATGCCTTGGGTGAATGAGTAAAATACAAAGTGATGTGTCGGTTTGTATTAATCATCATTTGTGAGTACAGGGAATTCACAGGGCAAATCTTCCTTGAAGTCTGGTCCAGTAAATGAGATGATGTAACAGGGAAGTAAACAGGAACAGTAACATAAAGGTATCCGAAAATACCCAATACTTACAACAGCATATGGAGAAACAAATGGCAGTCAAAAGGCAAGATAGGCTGGGCAGAATTTGGAAAGTGTGAAATAGAAGAAGCAAAGAGAACAGGCATGATGGACACTTACATGACTGTCAATCATTCTAGAGGCACATGTCTATTAGCTTACATATTAATTTTATTTGGGGGGTGGGGGTGTAGCATATTTTTGAAGGGAGAACTCCTAGCAGTGTACCTCAATGTTGGTTGTTATACAAAATATTTGCCCTTACCGTGACTTGAATGAATAATTGTCAAAACTCTGGTAACAGCGTTTACTAGGGCTGGAATAGTAGGCCACCTCAGGTCCAATAAAATGGTGTCTATTCAGGAAACGTGCAGAGCTTCTGAGCGCAACAGAAAAAGCATAGAGAGGGCAAGAAACAAAACAAAAGGCATTGGCATAAAGAAATCGAGAATGACAGATTCAGCTGTCAGCAAAACTGGCTACATACCACAAACTTATTATTAAAAGTTAACTTTTACGTGAACAAAAGGGGTGAAACGTTACAGTGCTCATGATTCTATTCAATTCACGATATTGAGTTTTCATATTGAGTAAATTTTCTCACAATATTCATTCATTCATTTTCTTAACCGCTTATTCCTTTTCAGGGTCTGAAAAGGAGCTGGCAGCATAGAGCGCAAGGCAGGAACAACCCTAGACAGGGAGCCAATCCATCGTAGGGCACACTCACGCACATGCTCATGCACACACACTAGGGCCACTTTAGAGACACCAATCAACCTAACGTGCATGTCTTTGGACTGTGGGAGGAAACCGGAGTACCCGGAGTAAACCAACGCCGACACAGGGAGGACATGCAGACTCCACACAGAAAGGACCCAGACCGTCCCACCTAGGGATCAAACCCAGGACCTTCTTGCTGTGAGTCGACTGTGCTACCCACCGAGCCACCATGTCGCCAATTTTCTCATGATATTTTAAACAAAATTTAAACAAAGAATAAATATGAAAGTTCTTTATGTCTGAAGTGTTAACAATGCACATTTTATTGTATACATTTTTTGCAGCTTCACCATATCTTAAACTGATTGAAAACATTTTTTTATTTTGAATAAAAACAATTCAAAATAATTCATAGTTTTCTTGAGTAAAAATTTTAACAAAGAAATTTTGTCTCTTTCAAATTAAAAGAAAGATAAGTTTATGCGAGATGGATCTGCAATAATCTCTGTTGAGCCGCAAACACAGCGGTGGAAGGCCCAACCGGTCCGGCTTGGTAAGCAAGATTTAAAAGTGTATTCAAAACACTATGTGTGGTGCTAGTCCAGCCTCGTTCCCTGCTACCTTCATATTTTGAGCATTGTCCGTAACGACGGCAATGTTGTGATTAGTTTTTTCACGCTCCAATAGAGCCGATTTCCTTGGCTATGTTTAGCCCGGTGTGTGATTAGAAAAGAGGGAGGACGAAGTTTGTTTGGAGTTTGGAGGACGAAGTTTGACATTTCCCACTCTCCAGTGATCACGTGCTGTTATAGTGACATAGCTCTGGGTATCCCTTGAGGTCCAGCCGTCTGTGGTTATCGCTATACTGACTGCCTCTTTCAAAGTTTGCATCACTTTTGCTTTTGTTTTGTAGCTGCGGCTCAGAATGAGGTCAATGAAAGCATGACGTATGACATGCTAATGAGGGTGGAATACATTAGATGGCATTATAAACAGAGTGCTCATGATATCATCTAGCTCCACGATGCACATATCACATTTTTGCATCGTGGCACCCCTAGTGAACAATGTATTTTCTTTCTGTGCTTTTCTAAAAAAAAAATTTTAAACTTTCAAACTTAAAGTGTGACTTTATTTAAACTACTTGCAGAGAGTAAATAAAAAGACAAGAAAAATACTCCTCCTCAAGTTCATTTTCATAAATGCATTACACTCTTTTCTTGCAATTCAAGAACTACTGGATTATTCAGAAGCAGGCTGTCTAACCTGGATGGACCATATCCACGTGGTGGTCTTGGCGAGTGTGGCCGATAGTGCTCATAGGCCATGCTTGCCTGGGGTGAAGGGCTGTGTACACCAGGACTGCGCATAGGTGCCAGGTTCCCTGGACAAAGCTGTAGACGTGGGGGCAAGCCAGTCTGAGGGCGGCTATAGGACATGGTCATTAACATCTCTTTACCCCGAGACTTCTTGAGAAATCTGCGTCTCACACACACCTCCGGGTCTGGTGCACACAGACATTTATTAAAAAAAAAAAAAAAAAAAACCAAGAGGAAATCAGGATTTGTAACAGAAACTGATTCTCACAATAATCTTGTTCTAGAGTACAAACCCCACTTTCTAAAAATGCAATAAAAACTGAAATCTGTAATTTGTCAATTCTGTATTTAAGCTGTATTTAACAGATAAAAGGGCAAAAAAAGATTCAGTGTTTTCAATGATGAAATTAATTCCATTTGTTAAATATAAACAAATTTAGAAATTGATGGCTGAAAGTTGGGACAGAGGCAAAATAAGACTGAAAAGGATACTTGAACACTGGATAGGTCCCCCAAATAACAGTTTAACTGGTAACAGGTGGTCATTAATCTAAAGTATAAAAGTGCTGAATGTGCATGGCCATCGAGCCCTTAGGCAGTACTGTTTGAGAAGCCATCATGCTACTGTGATATATATAGCCACATGGGCTCAAGAGTACTTTGGAAAATCACTGTCCCTACACAGTCCACCGCTACATCAAGAAATGCAACTTGCAACTGTATTGTGCAAAGAGGAAGCCATATATTAATTTTGCACCAGTGAGCTCCCTGGGCCGGAAGTCATACGAGATTGCCTGGAGGACAGTGGAAACGTGTTCTGTGAAGAGATGAGCCAATGTTTCAGCTTGCTTTTGGAGATTTTATGTGCCAAAGATGCAAAAGACCATCCAGACTGTTACCAACAAAAAGTGCAAAAAGTGGTGCATCAGTTACCTGCATGTAAACATAGCACAAAAAAAGTGAGGAAATTTGTGTTTGGTAGATTATTTTGTTGTGTAACAACAATGCTTTTTGGCAATAATTCTTATACCGCCTGTTAATTTCCCTTTTAAATAGCGCCACATTTTTGAGGAACATGCATTTGTTGGATGAGCAGTAGAGCTGGGAATGTGGCTTGCACCCATGAAAAATGTGCAAATCATCTCTGCCACTGCCAAACAGCTTATTCTGCCATTGACTCATTTGGTGTTTGGTGGATTGGATGATTGAAGTTTGAAGAAACGAGACATATTGGCAATTTAACAATTCATTCATTTAACAAACAGGAGCCTCAGTAGCGTGTAGAAGAACCATACACAGCCACAACAGCCTGGCACCTTCTCCTCATGCTGGTCACAAACTGATGTGGGATGGCATCCAATTTTTCAACCAGCATTTTTCCCCAAGTCAGCAAACCTGGTTGTGTTGGTCACTCTGGCACAAACAGCACGCACAAGCTGATTCGCCCAAGTGTTCAATGGGGTTAGGTCAGGAGATCTGGCAGGTCATTCCATCCTCCATTTAAAAGGGAAATTAACAGGCTTTCCAACTGTATAAAATGTATTGCCAATAAACATTGTTACAACAAAGAAATAATCTACCAAACACAAATTTCCTTACTTTTTGTGCTATGTTTATATGTTAAGTTACCACTGATACAAAGGTTTGTATTAGTATTTTGGAGAAACATATACTGCCATCAAGATAACATTTTTCAAGAAAAGCCATGTCCATTTCAGCATGACAATGGTCTAGCTGTGTATGCAGCAAAAATGCCACTTGCAAAACTATAACAACTGGTATCTTCAATTCCCAAATGATTAAAAAACTAAAAAAAAAAAAGTTAATGTGACCCAATGGTAAACATTCCTCATGCCTCTGCATGCTGTCTGTCAGCTTTTGAGTGTGTTGCAGGCATTAATTTCTAGATTTGTTCATATAGTATTTAGCTCATCACTGAAAAGCTTTTCTGTTAAAGCTTCAAGTCAATTAACTGATTACAAATTTTAGTTCCTGCTGCATTTTAAAAAGTGTCCCAACTTTTCTGGAAATGGGGTTTGTATTATAAAGTTCTAACCCTGCTGATTTTAAAAAGATATTGATCTTTTTAAAAAGATATTGATCTATCTTACATACTCATCATACTACTGAAATCAAATTATCTTCTAGGAAAATTGGCTCTGTATAATCAATCTGCTGCAGCTAGTACACAGAAGTCACCTAGTTCTCCGGGGAACTGTTCAGCATGGTTGTAAGAACTGTTCTTTCTGCTTGGTGTAATATTCCATGCTGGGACAGGATTCACTGGCTTCAGATTAGTTAAGGACACCAAGTGTCTAAGACAAAGAAGATGACACTGAGGTACATTTTAACAAAGTTTTTAATACTGTTATCATGTACCCATAAAACACCAGTGTGTGTTTATGCAGAACTCACTTTTCACCTAGCTCTTCAATAAACACGGTCACAGCACTGGGATGAGTCCCTACCTCCTGGATGAAAGCATTGTAGTACTTCCCTTTTGGATCCAAACGTACCTGAGCAACCAAACAAACATATTAAAGTAGATTACACGATCAAAGTTTGTGGACACCTGACTTTCACCCCATATGCCTTTTTGAACATCACATTCAGGGTCAAGAGCCCCCTTTGCTGTTATAATGCTGTTATAATGACCACGCTGCTGTCAAGGCTTTCTACTAGGTTTTGGAGCATGGCTGTGATAATTTGCCCATTGAGCAACAAAAGCATTACTGAGTTTAGGTACTGAGGTCAGGCAAGAAAGCCTGGGCCACAGTCAGCATTCCAGCATTCTGTGCAGGCCACTCAACTTTTACCACTAACTTTGGCAAACCATTTAGCCCTTGTTTACATCTAGCATTAAGTACAGACCTGAATGGTTTTGAAAATGCATTGAGGTCCAATTACTTGGACCACATTTGGAGGTGGTCTGGCATGCCTTGGGCACATTATTTTAACAGTACGTATGTGAATGTGTCCAGGGACACACTGAAGGACTACCTACTTAACGGACGTCCTCTGTGCAAGTGGACATACAGACCCATTCCACAAAATTTGATCATGGAAAAGTTAATTAATTTCTATAATTCCATTCCAAAAGTTAAACTTTCATAGATTATAGATTCAGGGCCTACAATTTAAACAATTAAGTATTTTTGTTTCTTTTTTACATAATTTGGGCTTCCAGGTCAAAACCCATGAAAACAGGAATTAAAAAAAAAATTGAATACTGTGGAGAAATCAGCCCAAATTTTGAAGGGCAGGAATAGCTGAATATGGGGAGGACTGCAGAAATAACAACTGGCCAGAAGACCATCACTGATGCCCTCCATAGGATGGGTATGCCACAAATGTTCATAGCTGAGGTGGCTGGCTGTTCACAGAGTGCTGTGTCCAAGCATATCAATGGAAAGTCTAGTGGAAGGACAAAATGTGGCAGGAGAAGATGCACCAGCAAGAGAGACAACCGTGGACTTCAGCAGATTATCAAAAAAAAAAGGAAATTCAAGAATATGGCAGAGATCCAGAAAGAGTGGAATGAGGCAGGAGTCACAGCTTCAAAAACCACCACATTCAGACGCATCCGGGAGATGAGCTACAACTGTCAAGCCACTTCTGAACGTGAGCCAACGTAGGAAGCGTCTCAACTGGGCCAAGGAGAAGAAGAGTTGGACTGTTGGCCAGTGGTCCAAGTTCCTCTTTTCCAATGAAAGTAAAGTGTGCCTTTCATTCAGGAATCAAAATCCAAGGGTTGGGAGGAAGACGGGTGAGGAATAGAACCCAAACTGCTTGAGGTCCAGTGTGAAATATCCACAGTCAGTCATGATTTGGGGTTCAATGTCGGGTGCAGGTGTTGGTAAACTCTGCTGTCTTAAATCCAAGGTCACCGCAACAGTCTACCAGAATCTTTTAGAGGACCATCCCAGTGCTTGACTGACCAGCCAACTTGCTGGAACTAAACCCCATTGCGAATCTATGGGGTATTCACAAGAGGAAAATGAGGGCCACCAGACCCAACAAAGAAGCGCTGACAACAAGCATCAAGGAAATCTGGGCTTCCATAACTCCCAGGCAATGCCACAGGCATTATGGACATTAATCAACTTTTCCATGATATTCTTATATTTTTTGGAATGGATCTATACTTATTCAAGAACCAATGGCATAATAAAGTACTGCATTGTTTTGTTTTGTTCTTGCTCTTTTTTTCTGAGAGACCACACATAGGATGTACTTATAGCTGCCCACTTGTTATCTAACCACCCAGCAGGTGTGATTGGGCTTTAGTTCCAGAACTGAAACTTATAAACAGATCCTATACAATTGTGTGCTTCCAAATTTGTGGTAATAGTTCATGGAAGGTCTACATATGGGGGCAATTGTCAGGTGCCCACAAACTGTTGGTCATATAATGTATATTAAAGACCTACAATAAAAAAAAAAAACCCTGAAAATCAGCCAAACTAAAATTCTAACAATCATAAGTCAATCATACCTGACACTTGTCTCCTAAGAAATACTGTCTACCAGCAAACACCATATAATCAGTCTTCTGGAGTTCTGCAACAGCAAAATACCATCATGTGTTTAATAGTAGTATAATAAACACACACCCACCCAGCCAGTTTCCCGAAAAGTTGGGACTTTCTTAAAATGCAATAAAAGTTACAATCTTTAATTTGTTAAGTCACTTAAAGCTGTATTTAGCAGACAAAAAGAAAAGATTTTCAGCACTTTCAATGATGAATTCTATTTATTAAAGGAAAATGTAGATGATTATGCTTGCAATACAGTCAAAAAAAGCTGGGACAGAGGTATGCTAACCATATTCTCACCAGTGTTTCTATGCAAAATGAATATATGGCTTCCTCTTTGTATAATACAGTTTCATGTTGCATTCAAGTTGCAACTGGGGACTGTGTTAAGTGACTATCATTTTCCAAAATATGTTCCAAAGTATTTGGCTATGTCCATCATGGTAGCCTGATGGTTCCCCAAACAATACCACCAGAGGGCTCAATGGTGACATCCATTCAGCAATGATTTCTGCCCTTGGCCTTCATGCACCAAGATTTTCCCTGACTCCACCCTGTGAAACTTTCTATACTTTATACTATTCTAAATTCTAGATGGTGAAAGACCTAAATTCTTTGCAACCATGTGCTAAGAAATATTGTATTTGAGCTGTCCGACAATTCTCTCATGAGATTAGGCAAAATGCTGGCAAAGACTAAGCCTTTGGTAGAGGCTTATCTTGATGACCTCATCTGTTACCAGTCAAACTGCTAATTGTGGACCCTTATAAATAAAGCTTGAAGTGTAGGAGCAAATTAGACATTTCAGTTTTTATTGCATTTTAAGAAAGTGTCCCAACTTTTCTGGAAATGAGATTAGAGTATGTATGTGTATATACATACATACACATACATACATGCATATACACTCCTGATCAAAATCTTAAGACCAGCTAAAAAATTGGAAGAATTTGTATTTCAGGTATATTGTTTTCAATAAATCGGCTCCTCAAAATCTTTTGTCTCTTGGTCCCATTTCTTCTTTTACCATTGTGAAGCTCTGCGTAGAACCTTCTGAAGATCCAGTGGTGCAAAATGCAAATTCTTCCAATGTTTTAGCTGGTCTTAAGATTTTGATCAGGAGTGTATATACAAAAAAATTTTCAGGAGCCAATTTATTGAAAACAACAATATAACTGAAATAGGCTGTTCAGCAGCTGATCAAAAGTTTAAGAC
>JANCOA010000023.1:5833673-5844212 GCA_024363135.1 Leptodoras oyakawai | reverse complement strand
CCACCCGGGGATCGAACCCGGGTCCTTCTTGCTGTGAGGCGACGGTGCTATCCACTGCGCCACCGTGCCGCCCAACAAGGAATTTTGGAAAACTAGAATTACTGGAAACAGAATATTGGTAACTATTGGTAAAAAATATTACACAGGACAATGTAGGAGTGTGTATATGCACATGGGATTACACACAAGACACAGAAAGACAAAAATAGAGGGAATTGCAGAGCATTCTGTGATGAGTGTACTGTAGAGCTGTTAAAGCAGTGATTTGTTAACATTCTGTGCTTATAAATGTTTGGATCACATTTTGCATTGTTTTCTTTGGTTGCTTTGCTACAGTTAAACTAATGAGAGTGAGGGTAACATTTGCATTTTAAACTTACTTATTGCTTTAATTACTTTCCTTGATGTCTGTACATTAATAGATCCCAGCCACGAGAGAGCAAGAGGAAATCTGCACTACTTTGAGCAGATGCTCTCCAGTGAGCTAAGAGACATGGACCAGACCAAAAAGGTGCCCACTGAAGAGACAACCATTCAGCTGGTAACCTATGAGCGCCCAAAAGATTATTTACCTGAGAGAGACACCTATGAGGCCCTGTGTAGAGGAGAGGGTGTCAAAATGGTGAGTGTAATAAAAAAAGTAAATGATAAAATCTAACCATTTTGAACATCACTTGTGTAATATGCTGTTGGTGCTCTGTATATGATGAAAACAACTCCAAGTCCAACTCCATGAGCCAAGGCATTTCCTTTACCAAACCTCTCGAATTTGCCTGTGGTATCTAGCACTAAAATGTTAGCAGAAGATTGTTTAATTTGCCACCTTGACAGTTTCAGACTTGTTGTAACAGTATATGTCACATTTTAGAAAGGTCTTTTGTAATTTTTTTGAGGGAGTCAAACTAAAGATTTCCACTGGATTTATAAAAGTTTTGGAAATTCTGATTTTCTTTGTACTCATGGATATGTTGATGAATGCCAATAACCCTTTACCAGGCACATGCAAGACATAGCTGATTTTCATTTGGTGACACACAAAACTTGATAAAATAAAGCAAGGTTCAGACAGCTGATAACATAGGTGAAAGGCAAAAATAGACCTTCTCAGCTATTGTTATTTTGAGTCATATCTAAGCCAATAAAATTATATAGTAATATTTATAATTAATGAATTCATATTAATATATTAATATACTTGATTAATTTGAATAATTATATATAAATATTAATTAATTAGGGTGTCAAGAAAATGGTTTGACATGAAGAACAAATATACAATAACTGTACCCAGGTGATTGTGGACAAAAAGTACACACTGCTATGTTTTTTTTAATTTGTTTATTAATTTTTAAATTAAAGTGTGTCAGACTCATAGCCAGACATCTCCTGATGCCATGAAAAGAACAGCAGAAGAGCATATTAACATATTTCCAATTATCAGCACATGCACTATTCACATGTACAAGTGCTATAACAAGAAAGGTCATGTAACAGGAAATACAATTTTCTGTTGTTTTTCAAAACCATGTAAATCTGGAAAAGTTGATTAATTTCCATAATTCCAGTCAAAAAGTTAAACGTTCATTGATTATAGATTCAGGGTCCACAATTTAAACCGGATTTAAAAAAATTTGAATAGTATAGAGTGGAATGAGGCAGGAGTCACAGCTTCAAAAACCACCACATTCAGACGCGTCCAGGAACTGTCGGGTTCCTTGGCTCAAGCCACTTCTGAACCTGAGACAACGTAGGAAGTGTCTCAACTGGGCCAAGGAGAAGTAGTGCTTGACCGTTGGCCAGTGGTCCAAGGTCCTCTTTTCTGATGAAAGTAAAGTGTGCCTTTCATTCGGGGATAAAGGTCCAAGGGTATGGAGGACGTCTGGTGAGGACCAGAACCCAAACTGCTTGAGGTCCAGTGTGAAATAT
This sequence comes from Leptodoras oyakawai, assembly GCA_024363135.1. Classification (NCBI taxonomy): domain Eukaryota; kingdom Metazoa; phylum Chordata; class Actinopteri; order Siluriformes; family Doradidae; genus Leptodoras; species Leptodoras oyakawai. The sequence goes on along the minus strand of JANCOA010000023.1, from coordinate 5,842,286 downwards.
CCACAGTCAGTCATGATTTGGGGTGCAATGCCGGGTGCAGGTGTTGGTAAACTCTGCTTTCTTAAACCCAAGGTCACCGCAACAGTCTAGCAGAATGTTTTAGAGAACATAATTCCTTCTGCTGAGGATCTGTATGAAGATGCAGATTTTCCTTCCAGCAGGACCTGGCCCCTGCCCATGCTGCCAGAAGCACCAAAGCCTGGTTTGATGCCCACAGTGCTTGACTGGCCAGCCAACTCTCTGGAACTAAACCCCATTGAGAATCTATGGGGTATTCTCAAGAAGAAAATGAGGGCCACCAGATCCAACAACAAAGATGAGCCAACTGCAAACATCAAGGAAATCTGGGATTCCATAACTCCACATCGTATCGAGGCAGTGATTAAAGCAAAGGGATTTCCAACCAAGTATTGAAGATTGACATTCTGAAAGAACCATATTTTGATTGATTTGATCCCAATTTCTATTTTGTCTGCAAAATTTAAGTAGTTTGGGCTGATTTCTCCACAGTGTTCTAATTTTTTGAAATCCTGTTTTTGTGCGGTTTAAGAGCTGGAAGCCCAAATTATGTAAAAAAAAAAAAAAACCAACAAATTGTTAGGGATAGCTCCCCCCACAGGTTAGGTTGCTTTTCATGAGTTTATTTGACAAACATAGGCAGGGTGCACATGGCATAGTAAGGCAAAACAAACAATGTCTAAAAGTGACATGACTCAGCTAAACATGGCCAACTTAACTAGGCATGGCATCGCTTGGCTAAACATGGCATAACTTGGCTTTACTTGGGTAAACATTGCATAACTAGGCATAGCATAGCATAACTTGGCTTAGCATAGCTAAACATGGCATAACTAGACATAGCATAGCTGGGCTTAGCATAGCTAAACATGGCATAACTAGACATAGCATAGCTGGGCTTAGCATGGCTAAACATGGCATAACATAGCATAACTTGGCTTTACTTGGGTAAACATGGCATAACTAGGCATAGCATAGCATAACTTGGCTTAGCATAGCTAAACATGGCATAACTAGGCATAGCATAACTTGGCTTAGCATGGCTAAACATGGCAAAAACAGAAGCTAAAGAAAGGAAACATGGCAAGACAAAAACAAGGCGAGAATATCAACCAAATTTCCTCAGAAGGGGCAACATGGATTCAGGCAGCAACCACAAAACACCCATAATGACCCAGCCTGAGGAGTTGAACCAAGTCCCTTTTATACTCCTCAGGGCAGCTTAATCACGGCACTCAAAATGGCCGCCAGCAGGTGCGCCCAATTGTGCAGTGCCCTGTGGGAAATGCAATCAGGAAGTAGTACTCCCACAGGGCGACTCGGGCGCCCCCTGGTGGAATCAGGAAGTAGTCCTCCCACAGGGCGACTCGGGCACCCCCTGGTGGAATCAGGAAGTAGTCCTCCCACAGGACGACTCGGGCACCCCCTGGTTGCCAGACCTCACATAAATACTTGAAATCATTTAAATTGTTGGCCCTGAATCTATAATCTATGAAAGGTTAACTTTCAGACTGTAAAAAAGCAAGAGTAGGTGTAATAATGATAATAATATAGAAAATATGCATGTAAGTCAGTAAATAGGCGATATATAGAAAATGCAAAGAAATGTAATAAATGAGGAAAGCAATAAACAATATGATAAATATGATGAGGCAGTAATAGTGGGAGAGGTGGGATAACTGATTTTACACTATTATCTGCAGTTATATTTTATTATATGTTATATGTTATTCTTTCGATCTTTTTCTGTTTTTAGCATCTGCAAAAAAACCCTGTTTTAAGAAGAGGACTTTTTTTGTTAAATGCAAAGGTTGTGTTTTCTGCCACAGAATCAACAGAGATATAGCAGACTGTTTTGCCGCTATCATAATGGGAACAGGAACCCACGTCTTCTGCTCAAGCCTGTGAAGGAGGAGGACGAATGGGACAGTCCACACATTGTCCGTTATCTGGAAATTCTTTCTGATGAAGAGATTGAGAAGATCAAACAGCTTGCTAAACCTAGGGTGAGAAGCATGGCAGTGGTACCTATAACTATTATTAAACAAGCTAGACACAAATTTAAAAACATAGACATACAGACAGAAAATATTATAAGTATAGAATTGTTTATGGAATGGATTCTAGATGTAGTAAGTTTTATTCAACCTAGAATACCTTGGAAAAGTACTAATTAGTGTGTCAGCTGATTTATTGTCCATAAAAATAAAATGTTACAGAAAAAATGTTTAAATGTAATGAATGGAGAACTGCACTGTATGGATTCAGTCACATTAAATATCAGTTTCTTTTGGAAAAGGTGGAAGAAGGGTGGGGGTGTTCCGAATTACATACAACAACAAGGCAAATAGGCCTTAAAATACTGCCACAGGTGCATTTCCAAGTAACCTTTTTATGGAATTTTTCAAGCTATTGAAAGGCATGGTCTACTTGGTTTCTGTAAACATCTGACCCACTGATGATATAGTGATATAGTGAAATGATCTTTTTATAAACATTTTTTTGGAAAAAAATATTTCCTAAACAACTTGCTAAAACTATAGTTTGCTGACATGGTACCTGTGGAGTGGATAAATATGAATTTTAATGACATCAACATAAGTGTATGTCATTTTATGATTTCACCTTTGTTTTTAACCAATTTTAGCTTGCAAGAGCAACTGTGCGAGATCCAAAAACAGGTGTACTGACAACAGCACATTACAGGGTGTCCAAGAGGTGAGTCAATTCTAAATCAGTATTTATGAAATGCATTTAAATCATTTCCAAATACTGTTCAGGTTCTCTGAAGACTAGGCAACTGTTTTCTTACTGCTGTATCCCTGTGTGCTTGGTGATTTTCAGTGCGTGGTTGGAAGCAGACGAAGACCCAGTCATTGCACGTGTAAATAAGAGAATAGAAGACATTACTGGTCTAACAGTGGATACTGCTGAACTCCTCCAGGTAGTTCAAACACATGAATTTAATATGATTTAAAATATGTGTAGCATCTAATGGCTTGGACAGACTTTTGTTTTTTGCTGTTTCTCCAAAGTTTGACTAAACAGTAGTTGCCCTTTTACTAATTGTAGTAGATAATAGTTAAAATAGCATTATCTGTGGTGCCACTCCTGTTATCTAAACACACACACACACACACACACACACACACAGCATGGGAGATTTTCTACAGTGAATATAAAAAGTCCTTTTATAAAGTTTATAAATAGTACTTTTTGTAATGTAGAAAAAGAAGTAAGTCATCAGTACTTTCTCTACCTTAAAAGGTATAGTGTATAGGATTCATTAGCAGTGAAATACAGTATTCATAATTATGGCATGGCATATACTATTTATAATTCAGTTTTTATTAGTGTATAATAACCTGCTTAACCTGTTTCCGTTACCTTATAATGAGTCCTTCATATCTGCATGGGAGCAGGTCCTCTTCTGTGAAGGTCGCCATGTTATTCCACACATTTCTCTGTAGTAGCCCAGAACGTATTGAGTTTTTACACTGATGTAGTGCAGCTTGGTTGGAAGACATGGAAGAAGAAGCAAAAACAGTAGTTTCTGGTGCTGGCTGACAAGTTTGAGAATGCACATTCTCAACTCTACTATAGTACTGCTGCTGCTACTATTACTGCTTCTACTACTACTACTACTGCTACTACTACTACTATTATTATTATTATTATTATTATTATTAATAATAATAATAGTTGTGACCTATTAACGTTTTTCCCAATATAGGTTGCTAACTATGGGGTTGGAGGTCAATATGAGCCACATTATGACTTCTCAAGGGTAAGAAATATATGCAAGGCTTTCCTGGTTCTTTCAATAGTGTTTCACTCTCTGAAGATCTTCAATAAATTTCAATATTTCAATAAATCTTATAATCAGTGATTACCCAATCATAGCATAGCATATGTAACTACGCATGGCACTTCAATAAGCTTTAACAGCTTTGTGTGTGGGATATCTGTAAATCAATAGTGTAAGATTTTACTGTTTTTGAAATCCTGAAATTTCATACCCTAAAACACTGAAGGAAAGGTTTATTATTAAACATTGCAGAAGACTGCATTATTAATTTTAAATTGTACTTCTACTGAAATGCATTCAAGATCCATAGTGGACACTTTTTAATCTGCTAGTATCTGAATTTTTTTATAGTAAAATTACAATTACTACTTATCACTACTAATGTGATATGGCAAGTATTTTATCCTTGTCACAAAATATTTCATAGTTATAATGCTTCATAGGCATGCCAGGATTGAAAGCTTGTTCAGTGTAGCAAATGTAACCAAGGGTCTTGGAGAAAGGTGGATTAAATGCTTATTTAATTTGCTAATTTAATACTGTGAATTGAAATGATAATTACTAGCTACATTGTGGGGAATCATATTATTTGATTAGCTCAAAGCATACTAATGATAAAAGCACATTTGTGTAAATATTAACAACAGCCACGTCGTAAGATTTAATCCTAACAGGTTTAGTTCTCTGAACATGAAGTGTTTCTAGCAAAGCCTACCAGAAAATTTAATGAAAATAAAAATTCAATATAATATTGATAGTTCAATTACAAGTACTACAGTTCATCATTACAAATATTTCTGAAATTATGGGTTGGTAAATATTTTAATTAATAAAGGCAGCATGAACTAGCAAGTTCTTCAGTTTCATTAATATTTCCAGGTTTTTTTTGAGGTTTAACGGAAATATAAAATGTCATCAACTCTGCAGTCCTACAAAGTATTTTCTTTGTGTCATTTTTTTGTGTGCATGTTTTTATTAGCATTTTCATTTGGAGAGAACTATAATGATGGGAGCCCTTTGAACTGGTTGATTCAGTTTGGTTTAAAAGTATAAATAAATGTCTATTGCAGAGACCTTTTGACACCAACCTCAAGGTTGATGGAAATAGGCTTGCCACCTTTCTTAACTACGTAAGTACATGTGTGTGTTCTGAAGCAAGCTGTTTTTACTCTGTTTTTATTGTGAAATTCTATCTTCATAGAAAGAGGAGTCAGAGGCTTTCAAATCATTAGGCACAGGGAATCGTGTGGCTACATTTTTAAATTATGTAAGTATGTATGCCCTGAGTCGCCCTGGTGAGATTCATTTTTAATGTGTAACATTTTGAGGGTCATTTGAATAATAAATGTCTTTTTCAGTATTGCCATTATGTGTTATAGTTTAATGTTTTTAAACATTAGAAAAACATAAATTTATATATACATACAGGGTGACATGGTGGCTCGGTGGGTAGCACCGTCGCCTGACAGCAAGAAGGTCCCGGGTTCGATCCCTGGGTGGGGTCCTTTCTGTGTGGAGTCTGCATGTCCTCCCTGTGTCCGCGTGGGTTTACTCCGGGTACTCCGGTTTCCTCCCCCAGTCCAAAGACGTGCACGTTAGGTTGATTGCTGTCTTTAAAGTGGCCCTAGTGTATGTGTGTGTATGTGTGTGTGTGTGTGTGTGTGTGTGTGTGCGCCCTACGATTGATTGGTGCCCTGTCTAAGGTTGTTCCTGCTTTGCGCCCTATGCTTCCGGCTAGGCACCGGCTCTCCCGTGACCCTGTAAAGGAATAAGCGGTCAAAAAATGAATGAATGAATGAATGAATTAATTAATTAATATATACATACATACATACAGTACCAGTTTGGCCACACCTTCTCATTCAATGTTTTTTTTTTCCCTACATTCTAAATTCTTAAGTCATCCAGATTATGAAGCACTTGTTGGCTGCTTGGCCTTCACTCTCTGGTCCAACTCATCCCAAACCATCTCAATTGGGTTTAGATCAGGTGATTGTGGAGGTCAGGTCATATGACACAACACTCCATCATCCTCTTTCTTGGTCAAATAGTCCTTACATAGCCTGGAGGTGTGTTTCAAAATGCCTTGGATTTTGAATAAATTGCCAACAGTGTCACCAGCAAAGCACCCTTATATCATCCTACTTCCTCCTCCATTCTTCACAGTGGGAACTACACATGTAGGAACCGTCTGCTCACCTTTTCTGTGTCTTACAAAGACATTTGGAACCAAAAATCTCAAATTTAGACTCATCAGACCAAAGGACAGATTTCTACTGGTCTAATGTCTATTCCTTGTGTTCATCGGCCAAGCCATTCGCTTTTTCTTGTTGTTCTTCCTTAGAAGTGGCTTCTTTGCGGCAATTCGACCATAAAGTCCAGATTCACGCAGTTTTCTCTGAACAGTTGATGCTAAGATGTGTGTGAACTCTGTGATGCATTTATGTGAGTTCTTATATGTGGTGCTATTACCTTGTGGTTTCTGAGGCTGGTAAGTCTGATGAACTGAAAGCCATTCCAGGTGACTGCCTCATAAAGCTAACTGAGAAAATGCCAAGATGTGAAAAGCTGTTAACTAAGCAAGAGGTGGCTACTTTGAAGAATCATAATATAAAATATATTCTGGTTTGTTTAACACTTTTTTTGTTTACTAAATAATTCCATATGTATTTTTTCATAGTTTGGATGACTTTAGTATTAAAATAATAAAAAAACACAGAATTTGAGGTGTGTCTGACTTTTTGTGCTATGTTATATATATATATATATATATATATAACATTTTATATATATATAAATATTTGTGAATTAAAATGGCTATTGTCAGTGAATAATTGGTTGCTCAGCTGTCCCTTGGACAAGTGTGAATAGTTTTTCCTGATTATTTCATTTACAAGTAAGCAGATAAAAGGTCTAGAGATGTTTTCAAATGTGGCATTTTAATTTGAAATCCCCAAACCCATCAGAGAGTTAGGAAAAACTATTGGTGTGGTCAAATGAACTAATTGGTACATTCTTTAACAGAAAGAATACATTGGTGATCTCAGAAATGCCAAAAGGCAGAAAAGATGCCAGAAAACAACTCTGGTGGATTACAGAATAACTCTTTCCCTGGTGAAGAAAAACTTCTTCACAGCAGTTTACCAGATCAAGAGTACCCTACAGAAAGTGGGTGTATCTGTATACCACAGGATGAAAATCAACCTCAAAAAGAGCAAGGGCAGATTAGAGTTTGCCAGAAAATCAGTAAAGACTTTGCCAGAAAATCAGTAAAGACTTTGCACAGCATCACCAGGGTAGAGTCCCAGCTTCTGTTCATGTATGTGGGTTACAAGCAGTTTAATGTATGATTATTAGTTTCTCCAGTTACTTTTGTCAAGTCTCTTAAAAACAGGGGGACATGTTCTGGACCTGACAGCATCAAAAACGTTATGGACCTTACTGCATATCTAATCTCAATTTGCATTGTCTCAGTGCAATCTGCAATCTCAGTGCTTAATTTATCTTAAGATAAATTTGTCAAAATACACTTTTCAGTATTAGTTAGGATTGCCGTCTATGTGATGTTACAGATTCTAGTTGAAAGATTCTTGGAACCATAGCAGTATCTAATAATCTGTGCATTGTACAGTATTGAGTTCAAGTGAGACCTATTCTCTGAAACTGATCTTATTGCGACACTGAACAAAATCATTTTATAGATGTACTCTTCTTTGAACCATTTGTTAGTCTGAAGTTCAGACACTAATACTAATAGTATAAAATAACACAAGTACAAACAGGCGGAAGTGGTAGGGTTACAAAGGGATGAAGACAAAGCAGCCATTTTACTTGCATATCCATACACGGATGTTACTAATTTTTTTTTTTTACATTTACATTTCTAATGGCAGATGAGTGATGTGGAAGCTGGTGGTGCCACTGTGTTTCCAGATTTTGGTGCTGTTATCTGGCCCAGAAAGGTAGGTTTCATTTACCAAAAATCAAAGTTTTTTTGTGCAAAGTTTTTCATTTATGCCCACTGCTTTAAGTTGGGAAGAAGATACCTTTCTAGATGCTTATAACTGCTTAAAGAGCTAAATCAGAGACTTTAATACTGGCAAAAAAATATTGAAGAAAATATAGAAAAACTAAACTGAAAAATAGATCACTGGCATTGAGACACTTGCATTGAAATTAACTTTGGGCACTAAAATGAGATCCACTGAAGGCAGTCATTAAAATAATCCAAGTGTCTATAAAAGAACAAATGTATCACAACTGATCCTTTTGACCATAGCATGTAATCCTATGATTTCTGTTCATTTTGATAATTTTTTTTGCTAATTCTGATGTTTTTTCATTTATTTCATTTTTCATTTATTTCATTTTCATATTTTTTCTGTATTTTTTCATGTTATCCTTTTTCAGTGCAGTTTTTTTTTGTATGTTGCTCGTGACCTTTGATCCCTCAGGTGGCACTGCACTAAAACCCAAGATCATTCTGTAAGGGATATTACCACATGGGCTCAGGAACACTTCATAAAACCATTGCCAGTGAACACAGTTCATTGTTGCATCTACAAGTGCAAGTTAAAACTCTACAACACCCAGAAACACCACTGGCTTCTCTGGGCCCAAGCTCATCTGAGATGGACTGACACAAAGTGTAAAAGTGTCCTCTGGCCAAAGAGGAAAAGGACTCTCCAGATTGTCATCAGATGTATAAGATAGGGATAGCTGTTGGGGACAAGGCCTACAGGCCATGTCCTGATTTCTTGTCTTTGTAAAGCTGCTTTGAGGCAACG